>JBBPDJ010000026.1:14379250-14398720 GCA_037974625.1 Cucumis cinereus | reverse complement strand
GGGGGACAAAAGGCAAAATGACCATCAATTAAGTTGAAACTGCTAAGTTCTCGCCAACTCAAAGCATGCAAACAAAAAGTGGAGAACACTTAAGGAACACCAATCCCAGAAGAAATTGGCCTGAAGAGACTAATAAGATTTTTTTTTCTCTCCATAGAATCAAAGACAAGACAACAATATCAAAGTAATCCAGGGCATGTTCAGTGCAAGAATGACTTAATTTAAGCACCACAATTTCATTAACACAGATGGTGAGGACTCACGATACAGTGTTATCCAGTTGAGTTCACAACTTACAGAAATATACTATATACACGAGGAACAGAAAACAATGACGAGATAGATGCGAGCTTTATATACAAGATAACATCACGAAGAATCAATAAACTTACATCAACATAAAAATCAATGCATTAAATACGACCAGAGGATGCTACCAGTTGTCCCTAACGATTTTTGATTTTTCAAGAATGAACTTCCCTTCTTTGTACTTCTGAGATGCCTCATATGCCCTCTCATATTTCCACCCGAGCACCTCACGGCAGTCAACACAATGCACATCAGCAACAGTATGGAGACCCGTCATTAGATGCCGATCTTCTTTTGGTCCCACTGTGATGTTCATGGCATGAGAGAAGAGAAAAGCACGCCCATGCCTTCCCTATTGATAAAATTTAACACAAAAACAGTATTGGACCATGTATGAAGGTCAAAGTTTCAGAAAGGCATTCCAATCTTCAAGTTTAATCTGAAGTTTCAGCAAGATTATGTTAACAACACGAATCACAATAAGATTAAAAACAATATAAACATCGAGGAAACCTTTTTGAATTGGGTTCTCTTGTGGGCGATTAGCGAGGCCTTTTGAATTGATGATCAAACGCAGTAAGATAAAAAATAAAATAAAAGGCTTAGATTTGATTTTCATCACCTGAAAAGCTTTAGAAATGATATCATCGTGAAAGGCAACATGGTTTCTACAATTACAGCAGCTGTACAAACGAGGCCCCAACAGTTCAGCCATTGATCAAGCAGAAAGAGTTCCAGACACCTCTCCTCCTAAAGAATCATCAAGCCCAATCCAAGTTAACAAAAACAAAACCCAGACGCCAATAGAAGAGAATCAAGGCTTTCCATCAAGAAACCATAAAAGATGGATATGATCAAGAGCTAGAGAATGGTAGGAAAAAATGTTTACCTACAATGAAATCAATGGTGACCCAGAAATCTGCAGCAAAAGATAAGAAAAAGAAAAGGGGTTAGCGTGCAAATAAATAAATAATAATAACACAATGGATCACAGAAAGGGTGAAGAATTCAACAAGTAAGACCCAAAAGAAAAAGGTAAAATATATATATATATATATATATAAAAAAAAAAACAGAGGGATAGGGACAGGATTAGGAGGGATAAAGAAGAGGAAGACCAATAAATAATAGTAGTGTGAGAAGGATCATTCATAATAGAATACCAAAAAGGCAAAATGTGGAAAATTCATTCACTGAATCAACCAAAGGGAAAACAAAAAACAAAAAAGGATGAACCTGAGAAAAGTTAAATACAAATTGAAGAGATGGAGAGAGAGAGAGAGTGGGAGGTTAAGAAGACTGGAAGAGAAGTCATTCTTAGCTTGGAGACTGTGAAAAGGAATTGGGAATTAGGAATTATGAATTAAGAATTAAGAATTAAGAAAAGGAAATTAGGGTTTAGAAAATGAAGTGAGAAATTTAAGGGAAGGATGAGTAGAGGGAGAGTGGGTCTCCATGGATGTGCCGCTCTGAAGCTCTCTACACAGTTTTAGAGAGAGAGAGAGAGAGAGAGAGAGAGAGAGAGAGTGTGTGAGTTTTGGTTTGAAGATGATTTGATTTGATGACTTTGTGGAGCGAGCCACGCGCCAAACCCTACGCCCACACACCATGCACACATTATGTATACTCTTTTTTTCTTCATATTTTAACAGTTTGTTTTAATCATATAATTTGTAGGTTATAATGTTCCATCTTAATCGATATTTATTATTATTTTTTTATTTTAAAATTGATTAAATTTTAGTCTATAAAATTTGAATGAATCTTGGATTATGATTAAACTTATAATTTAATTTTCTTTTCTTTTTAAATCTTTCCAATAATTTTACAGACTATTTTTTTATATAATCGAAGTGGTTTAGTTTCGAGAGGAAACTTTAGAATTATAGAAATAAAAATATATAAAAACCAATTTTTTATAAAAAAAAAAAAAAGAAAAGAAAAGAAAGTATTTTCTTTCAATTATAATAACAACTTAGGAGAGAGTGTAATTAAATTAGTAGTAAGCTAAATCAATTGAAAAAATATCATTCTGCTCAAGTGACTAATTGATTGAGAGTGTCAGTGTTCACGTTATGACCAAACATCTCTATTTTAGAAAGAAAAAAAAAAAAGTTGTAGTGTAATAGCAACTTAGGAATATTATTATAATATGTAGAGTCTATTACACACTTTTTCTATTTTACAAATAATCATAACTTTTTATTTTCACACTAGATTCCTTCCTACCCTTCTCAGAGTCTTAATTAAGAAGATTTATTTAATTACAAAATTATCACAAATCTTTATTTACATAACTGCCCTTCAATTTTTAAACACTTAAAATAACCACTTATTTTCAATAGTATATCTAAGTGTCTATCGACAATATATCAAGTATATCACATAGATTAAACTTGTTTGTTTGTTTTTTTTTTTTTTTTTTTTTTTTGTCATTTTTGCAAAAATAATAGTTTAAACTATTAGCCTAATTTTTAAAACTTATTTTGCCAAATTTACAAGAAGACTAAATAAAAAAGTGTGAAATTCCAAATAGGTAAACATAAAAGATTACTAAATTTGATGAGCTTTGAGTTATAACTCATGGAAGTGTGATTAAGAAATTAAGGAAAACAAAACCCCAAAAGATATTAACAAGCTATAAACTGGACCTTGTAAACTCCAAATGATAGCACAGGAGTAGGGCTATGACCCTAATAATACACACAGATGTATCATGAACTTATTTAATATATACATGCATGTCACACTATAGATTTATGGTTTTATATTGTCATTATAAAAACTAGTTCAGTTGTATTGCTTAGAAATTTTAGCGGTTTCAATGATGAACTTTCCTTCCTTGTATTTCTGTGAGAGTTCATAAGCTTTGAGATACTTCCAACCCAAGACTTGTCCACAGATATTGCAATGTATTTCTGCAGTTTTGAAAATGCCTGTTATCAGCTGCTTCTGCTCTTTTGGTCCTTCCACTATGTTCTTTGCTTCCGAGAATAGGAATGCTTTCCCTGATTTTGCCTGCAATAAACTTCTGAGGTTCTAATTTCATCTAATTTTAAAACTATCTACTCATTTTGTTGACACGAGGTATATACATATCAGGTCGCGTTGCAATGAGTCAAATTACTCACGCTCAACCATCACCCTCACTTGATCTGTCACTACTTTCGTTCAACGTTGGAGTGTCCTTGACATAGCACTAGCATGTACGCTCATCATGATATGCAAGTTCTAATTAAGCAAACAATTGAACACGTACTTGTTGGATCAGATTCATGCATCAACAATGATGGTTAAACACAGTTCAATTAGTTAAGTCATAATAAGGTTAAGAAGTAGGTAATAGATGCTAAAAAATCCATATATGAGGTTAGCTAAGTAAGTAATCCAGTAAGTCAAGAGTTTTGAGTATAAATTTCTATAGCATAACATAACAGTGATTATAAGGAAACAAAGAGGGCTTACCAAGAAGGATTTAGAGAGGAGATGGGCTCCGGAAGCGAGAGGATTGCGGCAATTTCTACAGCTATATATAGGATTCGAATACTCCGCCATGGGAATGGAACCTCAATTGCTTGTAAACACAGATGAACCAAGAAATTACATGAAGATGATTTTAAGAAGAAAGAAAGGGGAAAGCTGAATGTTATGAAATCAAATTTGTTGACTTTTAAGGTAAATGGAGTATGAGACTGAAACAAAGGGAGTGATGTTGACAATGGTGGTTGGGATAAGACTTTATTAATTAAAAGAGAAGTGATCAACAAGGAAGGAGAATAAACCAATCAATCAACCTTCCTACCTTCATTTTATGATGCCTTTCCAAAACCTCTATTTTGTAATTACTTTGACTTCAATAATCATCTTCTCCCCAACTAAATTATACTTTCACATATTTTGTTTATCGTACCTTCAACTTTTGTTCTGCTTTCAGTTTGGATTTATTTTGACCAATTACAACGTTAAGACTAGTAGATGTGGGGGAACGTGACTCAAGATAGATCTATAGAGGACTCTCTCCGATATTTGAAATTTTGTCTTATTAGAATTAGTCTTTTTTGACTTATACCTCTTCATTTTGTGCTGAAATATAGTCTTTCTTGACCGTTGCATGGCTGAGTTAAATGTTACTATTTGGTGGCTACTGCTGAAACCCTCGAAAGAGAATCACTCGAGTCACCACTTCTAATCCCCTCCCCTATGAATTTCTAGAAAATGAACTCTGATGCCTCTTGGAATGATTTAATAATAGTACACCAACTAACTAATACATGTGAAATGTGATATTCAAAAGGTATTGATGGTGTTGGATGGGTGGTTATAAAGTCTGTTCAAGGCTCCTGTTCTCCCTTTTGTTTGTTATAAACAAGCATCAGATTCCCACCATCTTTGTCCGTGTCGCTGCCCAAAATCCTCTGCTTTCCTTTTTGATTCCTCTATGGATAATTGTTAATTATGCTTGGTTTATTTACTCTCCATTTTTGCCCTTCTTTTGACATAATGTGGCAATCAAATTAGAAGGTCATCTTTTATGACTCTAAGGTAGATAATGTTATCAGCAAAATATAATTTACGTTCCACAAGTATTTTATCAAAAAAAAAAAAAAAAAAAAAAAAAATCATATCTTTCACGTATAAAATATAGATTTTAATCCCTTTAAAAAAAACTGGGAGCTGAAAGAATCCAGATGGAAGATTCGAATCCCTAACCCTCAACTGTTGTACTAAAGAAAAAAAAATCAAGTCAAACCTCATCGAACCCGGTTGGGTTCAAGGGATGAAACATATGAAACTCATTTTACAAACAGAAACAACCACACCACCGACAGTCAACCACAAACAAATCACTTTCAAAATTTAGGCTTCAGAGACAAAAGAAAATAAAAAAAAAATAACAATAATGAGAATGAAAATGAAAATCGTAATTTAGCAAAGAATGTAACGAAAATTAGGAATGTTTGATTAACAAGTTCAGACAAATTCAGGGTTGAACTCAGAAAATTCCCGACAATAATTGCTGGAGAGATCTCTAAACAAGTTCTACTTTAATGACACTTGTGAAGAAGCCCAAAAATTGATGAAAACATAATTTGTCAACTAAGCCTTTACTCTTTTTTTTTTTTTTTTTTTTTTTTTTTGGTCTCATCTTCTTTCTTTGGATGAGGCAGACCACTATACGTGTACAGTTTCATTCTTCAAAATATTATACCAGCTACTCCAAGAAGCTGCTGCTGTATACAAGATGAATCAAGGGTTCATGTTCTAACCTCCCAATAAAAGTACCTGTGGTCCGTCCTTCTAGACATCGCTTAGATGTTCAATGGATCTGCCTCGGTATTCTTTTCGCTCAATCCCCAGTCGCCACTCTCTGTAACACGATCCAACACAATTAATTAAGTTGCGTGGTTAAGGAAATGCTTAAAAATACTTTTGAATAATACAGAAACCAAAGATTTAAATGATCAGTTATACAACGCTTTCTATGAAGCGCTTGTGATCAAGAAATTTTCCCAAATCATCCTTGAAAATGGCTCTCCAAATGCAACTTTACGGTGCCAGAAAGAAGCATTTACCATTACAGGCTTCTCAGCACTCACAGAAACTGGATCTAGCAAGTCATTAGAAATGTCAAAATCTTAGCATTTGAACAATATTACGTACTTGGTTTCTCAGCGATTGCTTGAAGCCGCCTTTGTAAGATCGACGCCACAAAAAGGAAAATGGCGCACATGCCAAACATCACAGTGATAGGGAAAGCATCCACCTTCAAAAAAAAAAAAAAAGGTAAAGAAGATGAGAGTTTTTTATGCCATGGATTCAGTAATTGGATTAGATTTGTCACATATTTTTGGGTAGAAATAGGGTAACACAGAACTGCTTTAAAACAGAAGGCAATGTATGGAAGGTTATTCGGTGACATACATTATAAAGCACCACACACACGAAGATGTTGAGAGGAATGCGGAAGAAGTTCATGATGGTACTTCTAGCCTCCTCAGGAATGTACTGGGATCTCATCTTCATTATGGAAGGCCAAAATATACCAACGCAGGACTCAAAAGCACAGAAGCCAAGCAACTGAATACAGCCTGCGAAGGAGATGCTTCCACCTTTCACATCTGATGGAGCTACCAAGAACTGCCACAACCAGAAAAGTCAGAGAAAAAGGAAACAAACATTAATGTAAACCAGAACTAACTACTTAAGGGATAAAAAAAATTCTTCCACATACACTGGTCACAATTGGAAGTACAAGAGAGGCAGAAGAGACAACGAAAACAATCTGCATGTAGCTCTCAACTTTTGGTGTGTTTCGAGCCATCAACCTAGATGCAAGGGAACTTCCAAGCATTGAAGCCAACATGAATGTTGCAAAGATAAAACCATGGGGAATTTCCTCATTATTTGGGCTAAGAGCAGGTGTCCAGAGGAACACAAAGGTGTACATTGAACCTTCAAATAGAGACTGGATAGCACCCAGCAGCGCGATCTTCTCATCTGACCCAGAGAAAATTTAAAATGAGTTGGCATATCTTAAAGAAAATCAATCACAGTTCAGATTTTTCTCTTTTTAAGGAAAAAAGAAGAAAGGGGGGAAATCAGTTGACGGAATAATGCTTAAACTCAAGTGAAATGGTCATAGCAGATTTATAAGATTTCTTTATTGAAGTATTTATGAAGGGGTGGTATTTAATTGAGAAGATTGCAACAGTTGCCAGATTTTTCAGAGTTCAAAAGATAGAACGGCAAGGGTGCCATTACTGAATAATATATCCAATCCAAGAGCATGTTCCATGCAAAACTAAAACTCTTGCTAAGACGTTGGGCTTTCACGAAATGCAACTGAAAAAAAAATATAAGCATGAAAATCTGAAAGAATACCAGATGCAATGGCAACAGCAGCCCCCCTGAACTGGGTGAGCAAATCCTTACTCTCTGATGGATCCCCATAGTTCTCAGTCCACGATGACATAATAATGGCCATACCAATTGCAAGAAAGCACGCAGCGGCATCAAAAGGTGCCACTGGTCCAAGAGACAGACTATCAACTAGAACATTCCCAAACAACCCAGCAAGAATTGCAACAAGACCATTGCCAAGAAATATAGCCTTTGAGAATGTAATAGACAACCATTGCTGTTCAAAGCCCCTCTGCAGAAAAGAAAGAGAATGGAGCAAGAAACATGTTAATATATTTAAAATGATCAAACAATAGGTACAATCAGTGAAATATTCATCACAAGGACACAATTACAAGCATTATGCTAATGAATTAGGGAACCAGAAATGTGAGCCAAAATTTTCCAAAAAGATTATTACACTGCATATTAATGAAAATGGAATTCCATCCTATACATAGAATCAATTACTGGATTAAGGTGACAAGAATTCAAGCTGGCAAAAGTTATCCGGCAGTACATCATGTTCATGAGTCAAACCAACTGAAAGAAGAAAACTCCAAAGGTATATTTTTAACTAGTGAAGGAACACTAGAGTGAATTGGAATAAGAAACCATGGTTGCATCGATGGAAACTTTTTACCATTAGTCACAACATCCCACTGACTCAATTTGAAAGAGACAATGCCAAGCATTAGAGCTTATTGCTGTGTATAAGGTGATTGTGATTTCAATCATCACTTAGTGGTCATTGGAAACAATGAATCTAAAAGTCTTAACTGATAGGTGACAGTAAGTTTTATTTCTTAAAGTGACCAGTTGTTCAGTAAGAAAACATCATACAAGCAAGCTAAACAAAATTTAAAGACAGTGACGTGGAATCCTTGCCTTATTGTGCTCTGCAACAAGCCATGACTCAAATGCTGAAAAGAGGAGCGAAGTGGCAATACCTCCCAAAACACGGCCCAACATTAGAACCTTGTATTCAGGAGAATGCTTGGTGATGCAACTCAGAATGTATGTAATACAATAAGTAATGCAAGCCCTCTTTCGACCTCTGAATTCAAAAACATGAATGCATCAATTATTAAAAGGAGGTTTCTCTCAATTTGATGACGTCAACCGATTTTGGAGGTAAAAAAATAAAATAAAATAAAAGACTCACTGTTTGTCAGCAAGAGATCCGACAATTGTACCAAACAACATGGAAGACCCAAAACCAGCAATGAAAAGCTGGCCGATCTCTCCTTTACCAAAGCCATACTGACTGTAGAGGTAGTATACGTATGGACCCTGCAACCAGTCCCCAGCTGTTGCCACATGAACAATAACACATTAGATGAATCATTACACATGATATTGATTGTCTAAACAATAAACAAACACGAAATTTCTAGTTAAAAAAAAAATGGTAGAAGATATGTAACTCTAGCTTGTAGGGAAAACAACATCAACCGTGCCAGAAGAATCAAGATCGTAGCAACAAAAATTACTATCAAGAGCTAAATTGAAAGAGCAGTGGCATTGTACACTTAGAAGAAACGAGAACATAGCAATGATTTCATATCATGAATTGTCGGTGGATCCAGATCCAATGGTCAACCAAAGAGAGGGGAGAGAAATTAATCGGCATCTCGTCCAAAACACTTCCTCTCAACCTATCAGCAACCAATTGCGTCTCTAACTACTATAATTAACGCTCAAAAAACCACAGATCGAACAACAAAACAGTGAAGAACCGAACAAATTGAGATCATATCCCAGATTCACCATACAGGAAACGAAACAGTGGGTGATAGTGACATCAGTAAAATGCATTAAAGGTGATGGAAGTGAAAGATGAGAGCAGATCTGGGAGAAAAGAAGAAAAATCGGAATACGCACCCATCATGAGAGAGTAAACAAGAAGGTAATTGTTCTTGAAGGCATTGAAAGCGGAGGGCGTATTGATCCGGTCCTTGTTGGTTTTGGTGAGCTCGAGAGTTGCAACAACTAGAGACAATGCTCCAAACACCAGGAAGTAGAAAATCTCCATTGAAGGAAGAATGAGAGAAAGAGAGAGAAGCTCCAACGGGCGTCCCTCTGCTACAGAGTGAGATTGAAATGGTAAGAGAGAATGAAGATGAAGGCGTTTGTTATATACTCAGGTGCAATAACAAGCCAGGTAGTGTGTTAAATTAATTACTTAATCCCATTTTTAATTATTTAATTTTTCCCCCCTAATAATTAATAATTAAAGATTTATAGGGTTTTTTTTTTCTTCTATTCAATTCCCACGACCCTTCAAGTATTTTCGAATCTTTTAATTGTACGTTTGACTTTCGTGCTAAATGAAAAAAAAAAGGAGCTAAGGCTAAGCTAATCACGGTTGTGTGTATATATTTGAGGGTGCGTGATGCCGTAGAGAAAAAAACCCAAAGACGCGGTTTGGGAGGTGATATGGATGTGGCGGACACGTGGCTGAACATTCGCCGTCCGATGGGGTATGAACTTGTCGGTGGTTATTACATTCTTTCCCGCGTAGCTCGGGAGAAAGCCGAGTCGCAAAACTCTGTCGGTGGATCACACGCGCGAAATTAGATTATTACTACTCTTCTTAAATACAATTAATATGGCACATGGAAGTAATGTCCATTTTGTTTTTTAGTACTATGAGTATTATAAATTTTCCAATATACGATAGCACATTACACCTTTCTATTTCATTTTATTTTTTAATTTTTGTTTTAATACAAAAAATTTTAAGATAATTTTATTTTCCTCCCCCTTTCATCTTCTTAAATAAATAATTAAAATGTATAGGCTACATCCCCATGTTATTTCATTTATGATCTAGTAAGGAGTGGTAAAGCTTGAGTGATTGAAACCATATTTATAATTAATAACTTTCTATTCCACCTCATTTCTTGGTTCATTTAAGACAATGGTTAACACTCACGTTCATAAGTATTTGGATATATTACATTATGTGTAGATATAGCAAAATTTAGATAATTTTTCTCTAACTTTTTTTGTAATAAAATTGTATCAATTGATAGGAGTAGTTAAATTAAAATATTTTTAAAGAATTGAGAGACTCGTTGTATCCCTATAATTTATCATAGCTCTAACATCTTGAGGATTTTTTTCCCCCTTAATTAACAATTTTAACATTTTAAGTTAGGATAGCCTATAGAAAATACTATGGGTTGACGTTTTAAACAATAATTTATTATAATTGACTTTAATAAGTGGATGTTTGACAAAGATGGTAAAATCTTCCAAACTTTGATCTTCACATATTTAAGAGAACAAGAGGTTGATTTCATTTTTGAAGAAATTAGTATGGGCCTAAGCTAGTTTGTTTTGGCCCATGATTTTGACTTGAGCTTGGGCCTAAAAACTGGACCTTTTTTGGCCCACTTTTTTACTACGGACATGAGTTGGATTACACATTGAGCTCGCTTAATCATTCATCCTTAAATTTGACCCGTTTTAAAATGATTTAAATAAAATTAGTATTTAAAATAAAAACAAGAAAACAAAATATTTTTCTTTGTTTGATTACATTTGTGAGTTAATTCCTAAAATACAATATTGATTTTTTCTAAAGTCTATTATTTTCCGAAAGAGTGAGAATCGGAACATTCATCATTTTTTCTGAGTCCCAATCTCAAAAGCCCATACAGTTTCATACTTAAATTATCTTTGAAAACAAATCGTCTCGATCCAATCCCCTCCTCACCATCAATCTCCCGCCCACCCGATGTCCATTTGAATCCATTCCGCCCCTTCCCATCGCCATCGCCATCGCCGCCGTTCATTTGCAGAGCTGTTATGATGGATTTCAAGGCTCGAGATGGCGAGCTTCGGTTTGCTATCATGATCTCACCAATCTCAGCCGGGCTCATGCTGCCTCCATTCTGAATAATCTCCTCCACCTGACAGAACAGTTTGTGATCCTTCACCCCCAAATGGCTGATCGCTAAACTCTTGAAGGTCAAGAAATCACACCCCGGAAAATGAAGATGAACATCCACCCGTCCTGGCCTCAGCGCGGCTTCATCAAGCCCACTCTTATCGCTCATTGTGAACACCACCACACGCTCTTCGCCGCAGTACGATGCGATGCCATCCATGAAGTTCAGTACACCCGACAAGGCAGTCGATCTTTTCATTAGATGACGATCAAGATCTTCCACAAGAATCAGCGACTTCGGCGTCGTTTGAAGCAGCAGGATCGTCATGTCGGAATCGCTTGAGATTTTCGACATATCGATGCTGTAGATGTCGTACTGCAGGAACTTCGCCATGGCCGCCACGAAGCTCGATTTCCCCGTCCCTGGCTCACCGTAGAGTAGGAAGCTTCGTTTCCACACGCGGCCTAATTTGTGATAGTATTGCTTTGATTTGAGGAACTGTTCGAGATCGGATTTTACCTTGTTCTTCAAATCGGCGTCCATCACCACTGTCCCGAATGTTGCCGGGTGTGTAAAGGGGACCGCCTTCCACCGTCTTTCACCGCCGTCCACGTTGATGTGCATCTTGATTTCTCTCTTCTGTTGTTCAATCTCGTCGGTAATCGAGAGGATGTGTTGGAAGTACTGGCGGAATATTCTGCGCTTATCATCCTTCCTCAACTTGAGAAGGAGCGAAAAATGTTGGTTCTGCCGATGATGATCAGTATGCATCTCGATTTTCCAGCGGAGTTTTGCCCCGAGGAAGGAATCGTGGACGGTTTGATTGGGTTGAAGGCGGAGGAAAATATCGCCGGGTTTTGCACCGCAGAATATGTTGGCAAAATTGGAATCCTCGAGCGAAGGTAAGGAATGAAGGTAGGTATGTACACGGAGGTAGAGTTGATTGTGCTGTAGATTCTCGTCAAATTGGGGAATTCTGTAGAATTGATAGACATGGAAGTATTCTGCAATTGCTTGAAAACCCTTGACCACCATGTACACCAGAGATGTTTTGGTTATAAAACGAAAAACCAAAACCAAAAGAAGAGCGAAGAACAAGGAAGAAGGTAGTGCTGTGGTGAGAAAGGCCATGATGAAGAACAAGAAAAGGAGAAAACTATGGTCTGTCTGGAGGGATGAACTCCAAGCTCCAACCTTCAAGCTCCAACCCAGTGGTTGAAGAAGGAGAAAGAGACCGTATGGAGAGGAAATAAATGGGAATTGGGAGATTTGAAGATATTATTTAAATGGAGGTCAAATGAATTGGAGGGTTGGGTAAAGGAAAACGGTGCCATGGGGGTTGGCCATGATGATGACCAGGAAGGATATGGATGAATAAAGAAGGGGAGGGGAGGAGAGTTGAATTGAAAACTTGAGATGGGAAGATTTGGTGGGTGTAAACTAAAATAATGGGCACTGATTTGTTTACTAATTTAAAAACAAGTCGATTGAATTGTATTTGCAGAGACATGTCTGGAGGTTTGATTAGAAACAGACCGATAGGGTTTTGTTTGAATTGTTCAGCGAAAACTAGAAAGAAACAAAGAAGATAATATTACATTTCGATTATATATATTTGTTGGATAAACAATGTTCACAGTCTCCACACGTTTCTATAATATTACATTATACACAATTTATCAATTAAAAAATCACTTTTATTTACTCATATCAACCATTTTCCCACAACTTGCTTAGATCTTCAAAGATGTCTAAATTCACATAGGTCAACCTTTTTTTTTCCTCTAATTTTATTCAAGTCTTCAATGGCAATAATTCAGACATTCTTGGTTCCTAGAATCTGACAAGGGGGACAAGAAAAAATGGCATAACCTATGACGACAGAAGCAGGCCAAGCATCGAACAACCAACAAACCATAGAATCACCAAACTTCCATTTCATATATGATATTATAATCTTACATATTTACAGATTTTAACTCATTCGATCATATCACTACCCACCTTCAATTCCCACCAGATTATCAAATCGATGCAGCAACAACTTCTTGAACTAGACAGAGGATTTCGACATGCCCCACTTTGACAAAAGCATACAAAAAGTTAAACTAACAATGGAACAATAGAAAGATTGTCCGAGGTTGACCCGGATTCATACAAAAGATTATCAACAGGGTTAATTCGCCGTGTTTTGGTTTATAATATGATCCCTATTTCTTACAGTAAAGTTGGAATAGGCAACTACCAGAAACCATTCAGAACTTCAAAATTTCAGATTGGAGACAAACCCATCGAACCAAGGATGCATCCAATGGTAAATCCATGCTATTTAATACTAAAACGAGTCACTATACCCCTTAGGGCTTTCACAAATCTCGGTTATCGGATTGGATATTCAAGATTTGGGAGACCACTAGCTTGGAGAGTTCACTTATTGCTGCTTGAACCTCATAATCACCAGCTTCCCTGTGCCCTGTCCACCCAGATGAGTTAGAGCTCAATCCAGTGTATTCGCTTGCAGCAACCTTTGTCTTTGTGGATGTAGCAAGAACCTTTTCCAAATCTGACTGTGACAGTGGTCTCGGCTCCTAAGAACCGACATATCACGCGAAGGTCAGTAACATTCAAGGCCCCATCATAAATAGCAAATGAACTCATACTCAATGTCAATAGCAATATGGAGACTCAAAACTTCGTCACCAAGATATTATATAAACCCCCTACGTAAACGAAAAATTAATAACAATATCAAAAATAACGAAGAGCTTCCATAAAAAATCTTCATTTTCAAAATCAAATTGTCTAGTACCCTAGCATGTTGTCAATCCTCATAGAAGGAATACTCTCCTAGGTTATTTTCCTGTTCACCGTCCATTATCTCTACTGGAAAATATTAGCCAGTAGATGGACAAGTCATAAAACAATATAACTATCTCATAAGCCCTTGAAAGATGAAAACATAAATGATCAGCATCCAAAATTCATTGTCCTCTAGGGAGCACCAGTAGCATAGATATGAATCCCATAAAAAAGTGATATAAATCTCATCTTGAAAGCAGCCTAAGTGGCGAAGAATGTAACATGTATGTAAGTATTTGGTTATCAACTTAAATATCTAAACCCGCAGGAAGAAACAAGTAACTATGAACATGTTTCATAACCATTTTGTTTATAGTTTTTGGTTTTTGAAAATCATGTTTGTTTACTTCCAACTTCTTTTACCATGGTTTTTATCATTCCTAACTAAACAGGAGAACTCTTGGTCAAATTCCAAAAACAAAAGCAAGTTTTTAATAATTAGTCTTTTCAATTTTCAAAACTTAGATTGGTTTATAAAAAGATTCCTAATAGGTATGTAACATGGCGAAAAAATCGAGAGGTGAAACTAGCGTGGAAGAAATGTGCATCAGCTTTATTTGAAAAACTAAACAGTAATCAAATGAGACCTAAACAAATGGGAAGGGAGGAGAAAAGGTGATAAATGTACTCACAGAAGATTGTTTCCCCTTCTTCTCTTCATCAAGGAGATCCCTGATTGGAAAATAAGCAGCTTTTTTGCACAGTTCAAGAATATCTGAACCCGTGTACCCCTCACACAAGCTTGCCACACGGTCATAGTCTATATTGTTCTCAACCCGCTCACCCTTCAAAATCACCTTTAATATCTCTGCTCTCTCCCTCCGGTCAGGTATTCCAATCTCAAAGGCTTGTGGAAGACGCCGAAGTATAGCTTCATCTAGTTCAGATGGGCGATTAGTAGCAGCAAGGACCATCACACGGGCATTCTCTATAAGAATAGATATGACACATCAGAACTGAAGGGAAGCTATAATGAATAAAGATGCACAATCACAATCGACAAAGTCCTGCTGACAGAAAATAAGCACAAAATATGTTAAACTATGACTCACGATCTGTGGTAAATCCATCCCATAAAGCCATGAACTCAGTCTTCATGTTTGTCATTGCTTCGTGATCTGTAGTTCGTCGCTGACCCAAAAAACTATCGACCTCATCGATGAATATAATAGCAGGCTGGAGCTTATAAGCCAAGCTAAACACAGCAGCCACTGAAAAGTCATGCCACGCAGCAACCAATCAGGCATAAATAGTTAATAAAGCATCAACAAATCCAAGGAACAAATATATCATTCGTATCATTCGTATCAAAACATAGAACAGGAGCATATATATCACTCATATCCAAGAAAAGCATCAAGAAATCCTTAAACTAACCTAGCTTTTGTGCATCTCCAAACCACTTGCTCATCAGATTTGAAATCCTGACATTAATGAAAACAGCTCCAGACTCCTTTGCAATAGCTTTAGCCAGCATTGTTTTCCCAGTACCAGGAGGTCCATACAACAAAACTCCTTTCTGCGGACCAAGAAGCTTCCCATGTGAAAATAACTCGGGCCTCCTTAGTGGAAGTATCACCAGTTCAATCAAAGCTTGCTTGATACTCTCCAGGCCTCCAATGGAATTAAACTCCACATCGATGTGGTCGGGGTTTATAACATCACAGGCAATCACATCCTGGTTAAAATGTGAGCAAGTGAGGAGTGAAACAAAAACGCATTGGTGCCTCAAGAAACAAAAACCCAATTGAATTTAACTCACAAATAACTCAAATTGAAAACCCACATAACAAAATTCATATTACTATAAGAGAATGAAAGATTGTGAAAGAAAGTGAGGGGGGGGGGGGGGGGAATTACCTCGTAAGGGTTGGTCTGGATGAGAGGGCGGCCCAAGCGTTTGGCAATCTCCTTCTTGTGCTCGAGAGCCTTCTTGGAGGCCTCGCGGTTGGGGTCGAGGTGGCGTAGACCAGCGAAGAGAACCAAGCAGCTCAAGGCGGCGCTGGCTGCGTAGAGAAGCAATTCCTGTACGAACCTCGTCTCCGACGAACCGCTCCCCATAACTGATGGTGGAAGAAAAACAACAAAATGGAATGGAGATTACAAATGCCCAGAAAGAGAAGACGAGAAGAGAGATTGATTGATTGATTGAGGTGTGGTTTGCTTGGTGAAAGAAGCTCTCTTTTCCCTTTGCGCCAACGAGAAGAACAAAGGAAGGATGGGTCTGACAAAATCTGGACTTTACAACAAGTCGGTCTAAGGAGAAAGAGTTGGGACATCGGATAATAATAATATTTAGATTAAATAAATTATATAAAATTTCCATAATCCAAAAAAAATATAATATTTTATTTGAACTCTTAACCAATCTCCTTAATTTTTCCACTTGAAGTTGGGACAAAAATTTAATGTGAGTTTGTGAGTTCAGTTGTTAACAAAAGAAATATATATATATAGAAATTCTCAATTATTTATTTTATTTATTTATGTATTTTTAAAAAAGGAAGAAAGATATAGAGATCCTCAAAACGATTCTATATAATTTGAGAGAGAAAAGAAACAAATTTGAGAAGTAGGGTAAAGCATTGGTTTCCTCCTCTCGTGATAACAAAGAGTTGCAACAAGTCATTACACCATGAACGAGAAATAAAAGTTGGTGTCTCGCTTACGTTAAAAATAAAATTTAGGAGATATTTGACACACCAACGTGAGAGGAATATATCAACTCATTGTTTGACCCACCAACTTTAAATGTTTGTAGATTTGAGTTCGTATAGTATACTTTAATAGAATTTGTCGCATAATTTCAGGTCAAATAAATTTATAGTTGTTTTCCTTTTCTTGTAGAGTTGACATGAGATATTGAAGAAGTGATACTTAGAACAATGTGTAGTTATTGTCTCTCAGATGGAATTATTGTTTGAAATTAAAATTAAAACTTTGGCCCCAAATCATTTTTTTTTTTTTGCCAATTATTTTTTTTCATTGTTGTGTTGAATTTCACCTCCCAAAAATAACAATTGTCGTTTATTTGAAAATAAACCCAACAAAGTCACATTCGTATTCTAACAAAACTTGTCTTGCACCATTCCCTTTTTTTTCCTCTTCTTTTGTTGCTTTTGATTATTTTGTCTAATTCAATTGGGGTCGAATCGTTTTTCTTCCCCCTCCCCCACAAATTAATAAAAAAAATAATAATTAAGACGGTTTTTTTAATATGATTTCAAAGCATTTTCTGTAACGACTCGAAAATTCTAAACTTCTTTCAAGGATGCTACTACATATATTGAAAAGCTAAAATTGATGTTTCTCACGCAAATTTGTAAAAAAAACAAAAAAAAACCTCTTTATAAATAAAACTTTGAAAGAATAAAATTAATGGTGGACCCATAAGAAACACAAATCTTTGGTGAATCCTGAATAAAACACAACAACTATCAATAGTGAATCTCGAAGGAAACACAATGACAGGTAGATCCTAAAAGAAACACAATAACAATCACAGTGAATCTCAAATTAGACACAACTACTGGTGAATCCCAAAGGACACACAATTGTTGAAGAACACGTCGCACAGATAGGAGACATCTATCAGTAATCCATGACATCCAAACATACATCAAAGTCACAACATGAATATCAATCACATACTTTAAATCAGTCAGATACATGTATTATCCATATAACCATAATTAATAAATACTTTTCCATGGTAACATAACATGCTACAATATTAGTCATCCTAGGTCGCTGGCTCAAAAGTGGATCCAATAGTAAGGTTTAATTACCTCAATTAACACAATCGCAAATTAAGCAAACAAAACTTTCAACAAAACCCTCAGCTAACACCTGCACCAAAATTTCCAAATTTAATAACAAGCACAAACGTTGCAACCTATCTCTAATGAACCAAAACTTAAACCCAACAACTCTCGGAACTTCCACATTCAAAATTGCCACCGAATTCATAGAATCAACTCAACATTAATGGGTTACCAAATTAACCCAAGAACACCACAACTTATCCAATTCTTAATTGAAAACAACAACAAATCAAAACGCGCACAAACAAAACTTGACCCCAGTAGACATTCCAGAAACTCCTCCCAAGAGTTTAATCTAAGATCCAATCAACAAGGTAAACACAATAATTAATTCACAACTTTATGGGTATTGAACCCTTAAACCAAAAAATCACAAAACCTAACTTGTAGTTCTCACCCTAACTTACCAAAATTCATCAAACCGCTCCTCAATACCGCTGGACAACAACTCATAATGCTTCAAATATCCAAACATAACGAGTATCATCATGACAAAGCCAAAAGCTATTGGATATTCAAAAATCCAACAAAACTCCTTAAAAAAACTTACCTAATCACAAAACCACGATATTTATTATGCTCCTCACGACCACAATCACATGTGTGAATGTATGAACAAGATGAATCAAATTGAGAATCTTAATACTATGAACTAAAGAACGACATCTTGTCATCATTAGAGAATCAATTATCATCACTTGTATAGCTTCGATAAATTAATTTTTTTTTTTTTAATATGAACTTGAAACTAGAGCTTCAATAAATCAACAAGTTTATGGTTAAAGCTTTAAAAAAAAGAAGATAAATAAATAAAAAATGGATTGGATTATAAGAAAACAAGAGTTAATTAGTTGTATAAACGTATCACTATAAGTCAATTAGTTATATAAACCTATAAATGTCAATGACGTGTTTGAATTCAAAATATCACAAAATCCAACTCAAACCAACCCGACATCTCTTATTGTAAGGTTATATGATCCAATATTACCCCATAGTCACGACAAATAAGTACTCATATGTTAACCTACAAAGTACTGTAAAATCAAACTAATTATAAACAAAACACAAGAAAAAAATATCCAAACAAAATAAATCAACATCGTAAAAACCTATTAACCCACCATTAATGATATTATCCAAACAATGTAGTTTTATTTAATTACTTTATGAAATCAACAATTATCACTAATCTTCCATTGGTAAAGATGAGCGGTTTGGATCCTCGACTCCACAATTGATATATTACAAAACAACTGTCACGACCAATTTTTAAATCCGATATCTTTATTGCTACTCAACTTTAAGTTATTTTCCAATATTGTTATTTAAAAAATATTTTAATGGGATATTAATTTGTGAGGTCATAGTCCAGCAAGGCAACAAAAACGTTGTGATTGGCTGTAGAGGTCAGACTTAAAACCCTAAAAATGAATTCAAATGCATCCGGAAATGCTCTCTTAAATTATTGCATTTGGGCGAAAAAAAAAAAAAAAGAAATTTAGTTTTTAGAATTTCAAGTCCAGCCTTTGCGCCCTTCCATTTTCTTCTTCCTCTCGCTCTTTCCCTTCTTCTAGGGTTCCTCCAACTGCCGTCTTTTCGCTCTTCTACACTCTTCTTCTTTCTTTCAATCCTCTCAATTTTCCCAATACAGGTATTGATTTCTAAACCCCCTTTCT
>JBBPDJ010000026.1:14364283-14377245 GCA_037974625.1 Cucumis cinereus | reverse complement strand
AATGTGGCAGAGAAAGCCTGTGGTGCTCTCTATTTTCTTGCTCAGGGTTATGAAGATGTTGGCCCATCATCTCCTCTTACTCCATTTTTTCAAGAAATTGTTCAGTCCCTATTGACTGTTACTCACAGAGAAGATGCTGGGGAATCACGGTTGAGGACTGCTGCATATGAAACATTGAATGAAGTTGTGAGGTGTTCAACTGAGGAAACGGCCTCGATGGTGCTGCAACTGGTACCAGTCATCATGATGGAGTTGCACAATACCCTCGAGGGTCAAAAGCTCTCATCTGATGAAAGGGAGAGACAAGGTGAATTGCAGGGCCTGCTTTGTGGATGTCTACAGGTTCTTATTCAGAGGCTAGGCTCATCAGAGCCTACAAAGTATATGTTCATGCAGTATGCAGACAATATGATGGGTCTTTTTCTGAGGGTCTTTGCTTGTAGAAATGCTACGGTTCATGAGGAGGCAATGCTGGCCATTGGTGCTCTTGCTTATGCAACTGGCCCCGATTTTGCTAAGTACATGACTGAGTTCTATAAATATATAGAAATGGGGCTTCAGAATTTTGAAGAGTACCAAGTTTGTGCTGTCACTGTTGGTGTTGTGGGGGATGTATGCAGGGCATTGGAAGATAAGATTTTGCCTTACTGTGATGGCATTATGACCCAGCTGCTTAAGAATTTGTCTAGTGATCAATTGCATCGCTCTGTTAAACCCCCTATTTTCTCGTGCTTTGGTGATATAGCACTGGCTATAGGGGAGAATTTTGAGAAGTACTTGATGTATGCCATGCCAATGCTCCAGCGGGCAGCAGAACTATCTGCACATACTGCAGGTGCTGATGATGAAATGACCGAGTATACGAACTCCTTGAGAAATGGTATTTTGGAGGCATATTCAGGGATCTTCCAAGGTTTCAAGAGCTCTCCAAAAACTCAGCTCTTGATCCCTTACGCTCCTCATATACTTCAGTTCTTGGATAGTATATACATGGGAAAAGACATGTGAGTTCTTTGCTGATCTCTCTCTGCCTCTTTCTCTTTCTATGTAAATTGGATTTTTGTTTATATTTTTGCTTGTTTGGTTTTTTCTGTAGGGATGAGGTCGTGATGAAAACTGCCATTGGGGTCCTTGGAGATCTAGCAGACACGCTGGGAAGCAATGCTGGTTCTTTGATTCAGCAATCGGTCTCAAGCAAAGACTTTTTAAGTGAATGTTTGTCATCAGATGATCATTTGATTAAAGAATCTGCCGAGTGGGCCAAATTAGCCATCAGCCGTGCCATTTCCATTTGAGGTTTTTGGTGGTTGGCATATTCTTTTTTCATATTCAGAGTCCTTGCATGCATTTGGGCGTATTGAGTCGGGGTCCAGGATTGCATTTCACAAGTCGTCGTCACTAATAGACAACGGAAGCTGTTCACTCCCAGTTGTCACTAACTCTTGCATCATCATCTATTGCATTTGCAACGTGAAGTCGGTTCATCTCCTTTTGTTATGGTGGAAGCGGGAGGATTCATTCATCAAGTACTGTCATTTATACAGCTGGGTCGGGGTGGGGTGGGGTGGGGTGGAGGATCGGTTCAAATGTATCTCTGATTTGAGATAATGACCCAGCCGAGAAGAGGCTTTGCACCTTTATTTGGGTATGGGATGTTGAAAAAGGATGAATGAGAGTACACAGAGGGAGTTGTTTCCCCTCCTTGTTATGCCCTGCTTAGGCACCCTTGTGCTACTTTCTCTGAACTTCTACTTGGTTAGCGCGGTTCTATTTAAAGGATATTATCCATTCATATTTTTGTTCAAATTTTTGTGCATCAGTCTTTATGAATTTCAAGGTCTCGTTGTATTCAGTTATTCTTCACCTCTTTCTCTCCACTACATATTGTACACCTTCTTTGAGAATAGACACACCTTCTCATACCGATATGCCCTTACCCTTACCCTAAATAAGGGTGTCATTCCTGTATGTGCATTCTTTTTTTGGGTTTATGTTTTGTGTACAACACACATGTTAGTAATCAGTATGGTGATTCTTAAAAGTTGTGGTGACATTCTGTACGATATGCATGTTCTTATAACAAGAAACATCAAAAGGAAATTGTGATGGGAAAGGATGATCATGAAATGAGAGTTTGTGTGAGATTGTTTATGAATCCAGTACCTGGCTTGTAAGAATAATGGCGAGCTAGGTTATTGGAACGTATCTTTGTTTATTTGAAATAAAGGTAAAGCAAAAGAGGGAAGTTTCTTTCCTTCACATCACATGTGAAAGTGGTAAAAGCCGTTTTCCCGCTATTTTTTGAACCAAACAAACTTCTTTTCATGTAGCTAATGCTATAGGAATTGGCTTTGTTTTCGTCTAAAACTCTCTTCTTCCTTTTTATCTTTTCTTGCTCTCCATCTTTGAAAATTAGCTCCATTTTTATCCCTTTTGAACAACTAACGGCACGACATGTATTTGATTTAACAACTTTCGTCCCTGACCAATTGATGATATATATCCGACCTTAGTGGCTAAGTTTTTATTTAAAATATGTACTTATGGTTGAAATTCACTCCTCATTTGATTTTTCATTGGGCCTAAAAATCAGGGTTTTTAATGCTAATATGTTGATAACTAATCAATAATCATTGGCTGGTAAACCAGGATAACAAACACCTTCATCAATAAATTCAATACAACAAATTCATAGATTGCAATTGAATTATCAAAATACTCATTTGATAATTTTTTATAGTTATCAACAAGTCGAATGTTCATTCATATATATATATTTATATATATTTATCTAAAGCATCTTAAATTTAATTTTGAATGGAAAGATGTACTTGAGCTGTAAAGAAGAAAAATAATAATAGTTGTATCAATCTCCTGCTACGCATTACACAGTAAGTGCCAATACGAAGTCATCCAAGATGATGCCACGTGTAAATAGTACCAAAATTACGTGGGGATTTCCCGATATTGCGTACGCCGCCGCTTTCAATAGACTGTGCGTTTGTTGCATAGGTATTTATGCCCTCCGCCAACACCATCGCCCATTTTTTCCATTTCCTTTCTTCTTCTTCGTAGATTCCGTTTCGATTCCAGGTTTTCCCAACTCTTCATCCATTTTTCTTCTCAAATTCCCTCTCAGATTGGCCTTCACTTATTCTTCTTCCCTTTCTCCAATTCGGCCTCGCCATGGCTGAGTGGCAAGACTTTCTTCAAACCCTTTTCATAGGCCTCATATTCTCTTATCTTGTTGCTAAGTTGATCTCCATAGTCGTCTCTTTCAAGGAAGATAATCTCTCTATCTCTCGGGCTTCCTCTACTCCCATTTTGCAATCCAACGAGGGAGTTTCCAAGACCAAGCCAATTGAAACCGACCCAACGGATGTCGGTTCGGGTTCTGCAGATTTCGGGTTCGCGCATGAGGTTGACTCTGTCATCGCCGAGCATGGTAGTGTTAGGAATGAGAGTATTGGTGGCAGCGATACAGATGATGATGATTGGGAAGGGGTGGAGAGCACTGAATTGGATGACTTGTTCAGCGCCGCGACTGCCTTTGTTGCCGCCTCTGCAGCTGACCGGCTTTCACCCAAGGTGTCCAACGAAGTACAGTTGCAGCTTTACGGCTACTACAAAATTGCTACCGAGGGGCCTTGCAGCACGCCGCAGCCGTCTGCCTTGAAAATGACAGCTCGGGCTAAATGGTATTGGTGTTTCTCTACGTTTATGGCTTTTCCCCCCTCACCTGTTCATTATAACATTCGCCACCTAGTTCCTAAGTCATTACTTGGTGATAGACTGGTTTAATTATTGCAGGGGCAGTTACATTAGGGAGAAATTATTCTGAGTATATTGCTCAAAATATTTTGCGTTTGAAATGGATTTCTTAAGAGTTGAGATGAAGGTTCCTTTTAACAAGGGTATGGATATGGTTATAAAAGCCTCGCTCCATTTGGCCGTTTTTTTATCAGGATTTCACTGGTGGGCACAGGATGAAACTTGAATTATGACTATATTAGGAAAGGTGAATGTAGTTATGGGCATGTGATGAACTACGTTTATGGAATTTTATTCTAGTAGTTAGAGTAGAAAAATAGTCACTATGTAACAACTACTCTATGTTGCTGAGATTACTACCAGATTTCAAAAAGGTCGTGGAGTTTAAACTCCACCTGCATGGGATATTGAAGTCCTAATTTTTTGACAACCAAGTATTATAGGTTTAGGTTGACGTGTGATAAGACTAGCCGGACGTTTTGTTGGGCCTACACTCACAAATATATATAAACATTGTGCTGGTTCTACACTCCAAAAAAAAAAAAAATGGTAAAGAAATTTATTCCGGTTGTTTTGTCCATTAATGATAAAATGTTACTTTGTCCCCGTAAGATGCTTTACACTCTTGTTGTGTGTTATCACATTGTTATGTTATCGTCACAAAAACATGAATTAGAATAAGTGAAGATGCCTGAAATCGACTCTGTGGAGGTAACAACATTACAGTTCATTTTGGGTTGTGTGTTCTATTTATACTTATAGGTAATTGTTTTTACCAGGCAAGCGTGGCAGAAATTGGGTGCTATGCCTCCTGAAGAAGCGATGCAAAAGTACATTGATGTAGTTACTGAGTTGTTTCCATCTTGGGTGGCTGGTGCAAGTGGGGTGAGAACTTAATCTGTTTATTTCACCATCTTTACTTCCCCTATTTGCTTCTTGTTAGTTGTTTGTTTGTTTTTGTTTTTTGTTCACTTTATAATTAGTTTTGAATGCCTTGTGAGGACCAGAAGAGCAAAGATGGAAATGCCGATGCTAGAAGTAAAGATTCTAGGGGACCAATGGGGCCTGTCTTCAGCACTTTTGTATATGAGGAAACCGGGAATGAGTTGTAAGGTTCCTATTAACGTTGAAGGCAATTGATTATAGCCTGCGCTTTCATGTTGTTCCCCCCTTTTAATTGTTTGAAACAATAAAACTACTCTAGTTGATATTATGAACAAAAATTTCTTTTGTTTTGTGCTAATAGGAACACTGAATTTCTACTAAGTCAAAAGCTCCTCTAGCTGTTTCCTTAGTCATTAAACTACCCACTACTTAAATTTCAACGGCAATTCCATAACAAGGCCTTTATTGTAAATGTTTTCTTTCTTCTTCATATCATGTTTACACAGTTGCTCCTAGAGCAATGTTTGGTGCAGGAGCTTGAGATTTAGGTTGCTGTCTTATTTGATGAGACCGCGACCATGACTACCTTTTGTCTCCTTCATGTCTCCTTCATGTTCACCCATCCCTTGAACAACAAGGATGGTCTCTTGGTGCTTGACCATTTTTTTTATTTTTTTTGGTTAGCTAGCTTAATAAAATAGTGGAAAAGTGCATATAGTTGAAAAGGGATAGAAGATGATTTAGATGCCTAATTGGTATATAATTGAAAAGTCGAGAAGTGTATAATTGCATATAATTGGCATTTAGTTGAAAAGTGCATATAATTTGCCTCCAATGGTTAAGATGTATGGGAGAAAAATCATCATGGGTTGGCCTAGTGGTAAAAAGGTCAATAACTAACTACGAGGTGAACCCATGGTGGCCACCTACCTAGGAATTAATTTCCTACGAGTTTTCTTGACACCCAAATGTTGTAGGGTCAGGGGGTTGTTCCGTGAGATTAGTTGAGGTGTGCGTAAGTTGGCCTGAACACTTACGGATATCAAAAAAAAAATGTATGGGAGAAAGATGGGTTGGTAGAGAGTGGAAAATACCAAAACAGAAAATAATATTGGAAAATATTAATAATCCATAAATCCTAATTTTCTTTTTCAACACCCTCCCTCAAACGCAAGGTGGTAAAATCACGAACAACTTGAGTTTGCAATGAAAACTTCTGAATCAAATCAGCAGATCTGGGATAAAACCAAAAATCCCACGAAGAATGAAAACAAGAACTTCTAGGCAAGCACAAACCCTCGAAGAACGAAACCAAAAACTTCTGAGATAGAAACATAGATCCTCATTTAGAGATCTATAACAAAACCTACGAAGAACAAAACAAGAACTTCTAGGCAACACAAACCCACGAAGAATGGAACCAAGAACTTCCGGGAGAGAAACATAGATCCTCGTATAGAGATCTATAACACACTTACGAAGAACGAAACAAGATCTTCTGTGCAAGAACAAAGATCCTCACTGAGAGATCTATAACGAAACCCATAAACTACTGATTTGAAAACATAACAAAGACTAGGGACACAAATCTGGCAGTGCAACAGATTTGGACGGTAGCGGCAGTATTGGCGGCGGAAAAACGGCAGCTCCGACGACTTCTCTGGTGATTGTTCCGACGACTCCGGTGGATGGGAGGGTTTTGGTGGCGGCACTTGTGGTTGAGGCGGGGCTGTTGCAAAACTAAGGTAATCTTGCATCATTTGCACTGGACTGATTTGGGTTAGAAAAGTGTGACAGACATATGAGATGCAGCGGAACAACTATACTCAAATCCCTAATGGACGAATGGGTTTGCCTCTGCTGACGATCGACGGAGGAAGAGAATTGATAGAATATGACGGGTAGGGTTTAACAAGACAAAACCTAGGCCTCTGTACCATGTTGAAATTTCTATATTATTGAATAATCATAATAATTCAGAGTACATAATGATCTTTTACATAGGGAATAAATAGACCTCAAAGAAACCATAAAAGGAAAATCCATAAATTGAAAATATTAACAATCCATAAATCCTAATTTTCCTTTTCAACAGATATAAAAAATGAATGAAATACAAAAGACAAGCCCAAAAAAAAAGAGGAAGCCCAATACAAGCTGCAGAACGGAACTCCACTCCAATAAAATGAAAGCAGGATCATGCAAAGACTTAGTGATAAATGCCCAAACCAAGATCATATAAAGACTTAGTGAGATGCCCAAACAAGGGCATTAATCTAGCCACTTACTCTTACCTCTACCTTTGTTGGGACAAGGAGCACAACACAGAGTAGTATGGATAGATCAGATTCTAATTATTTACTGTTTTCTATCTGAATCCCTTTTTAACTTCTCTTGATCACTTTCTTTTTATTTCTTGATTTTATTTTGAGATTTGACGTATTCATTCCCCATTGCATTTTGACGTCCCTCTTTTGCTTCTTTCTGACAATCTGAAGCTTTTCAAGTCCACACTAGGAATGTCACTACTGAAGATTTGATTTCAACTTTCAGGGAGCTGGAAGATATTCATGGCTTTGCTAGAGAAGGAGAATTGGAAAATTTGCTGAAGTGTATAGACAATGGCGTTTCAGTGAATATCAAGGGTTAGTTTCTCATGCAATCTTTCTTTTAGTTCTTTACAATAGCAATTCATAAGTTTGCTTGATGCTTAATGTATTTGAAATGAGTTACAAAATCAGTAACCTCTTAAATTAATTCTTTTTTGAAAATTGTTAACTTATCATTTGATTTCCAAAAATGAGATAGGTCTAATGAGTCATGGAGGTTGGTTAACAAATTGATTTGTGATGATCTTTGAAGTAGGCATGTGGACTTGATTAAGTTAGTTTGCCTTCATAGGACTCTAAGAATCAAGGAAAAAGTATTGTGATATTATGGATATAAAAACTAAGCAAATGAGGCAAATCTGGCTTATCTTATATTTAATCTGCTTCCAAGCTTGTTGTGAAAAAAAAAAAACTTTTTAAGTGACTCAATGATAAGCTTCAGCCTCAGATCAGTTCTATCAGGGAAGCATCGTTTAGCATGTTCACCTTTTATACTGAGCCTCAAAAGAAATCCTGGTTTGTAAGAATCAGGTATGATTTCTAAATGAACAGCTTACCTTCTGGGGGTTGTGGGACTGAGTAGTTTTTATTTAGATAACCTTCATAAGAATCAACAGATGATTCTGGGGTTGGATGTGCACTCATTATGCGGTTCAGAGTTTCATAATCTACTGAACGATCCAATTAGGCATTACTATATGCTTCTTTTCTGACTAATATAACAGAATCATTGTGGTTTTCTTATGTCGCTTTTCTAAATTCATATTTCATTATTGCACTTCAATTTACTAGTAATGATGGTATCATGGTTTCTACATCATTTTCTCACGACTCTACAGGTTCTATTTTCTATAGTTGAGTCTCTTCTTTTAGAAAAAATCCTCTTTTGTGGGCATGGTTTTCTCATTTTTGTATGCGCTTGTATTCTTTTATTTTTGCCACAATGAAAGTCATTGTTTCTTTAAAGAAAAGTAGCGAGTTGCAAGCTTTTTCTTTTCTTTTTTTTTTTTTTTAAAAAAAAATTCTTTTATGAACTGATGTATATGCTAAAAAGAATTGACAAACCCCTCATTTAACTCACATCACTTAAGAAAATGGATAACAAATCAACCTAACGCGCAAAGGGACAAGAAGTGCCTTCCCTGACAAGATGAGGTTACGAAAACACCTTCCAATCTAGGTTAATGGTGAAAGTGGAATAGTTACAACAAAAAAAAAAAAAAAAAAAAAAAAGAAGAAGAAGAAAAACTTGTGATAGAATTGGAAGATGTGAAGTGTACAAAGTAACAAAATTTTCTTTTTTAGAAAAAGAATTGAACCTATGTCTAACGACTCATTCCTTTCCTTCCAAATTAACCACAAAATAGCTTTAGCCACATACTACTTAACTCTACAGGTTCCCTACTTGTTTCTTGTGCTATCCCATCCCTCGTTTTCTTTCTTCATTTTTCCTCTTTGAAAGGAAACACAATTCTATCAACATAATGTCGTATACGAAGGGAGGGAGGGGCAATTTCTTTCCTGTCCACCAAAAAATAAAAGATCTGAAGTTCCTCCCTGTTCAAGTATTCCATTGCAGTTTTGCGACAATATTCGACCAAATATTTTAGTCTTTTTCTTGAATGGGTGCTTAAGCCAAAAGGAGTGAAGGTTGAAAGTAATTGTTTTATTGGCAGGCAGGGTTCCAATCAAACAAGGCTAAGAGTTGGCTACAAAAAATAGTAGGAAATTGACGGTGGATAATTGTTGTGATCATGTGATTTTGAATCGTGCCTGCAGTTTTTGGGTATTGCTGCGGTCCAAGACATCTTTAGATTAGGATTTTAACTTTCTTCAGGTATTTTATCATCCATCTTTAAAAAAGAGAGAAGTTATGTTGAAGTATTGCCCAACACAGACCGCACTACCCTTGGAAGTCATCCATCCTATTTTTCCATTGCAGCAACATAACATAACTCTACTCCCCATTGATCTTTAATGATTATGGAAATACCCAGGACAAGCATTTAGGTGCTTGACTTCCTTTATGACATCGAATTCTATTAGCTTGTAGATGCACTATTGACTTTTTGATAGCGATGCCAGGAGAGGAAGTTTGACCAACAAGCCTATTATAAACAGTCAGGAAGTTAACCAATTTTCCTCAATTTGTCCAATATCATGACTTCCTAGATCACCTCTTCTGGTTAAAGTTATTTTGTCCCAAGTAAAGAGCCATTCCTTAGCCCTTTGACGAGACAACATCTAAATCTTTCTTTCCCAACGGTTAACTTGTAACTTTCTGAGATCCAAATCTCCGCCTAGTATGGGAAAGTCGCATGCCATCCCTTCACGAGAGAAGAGTCTAGTTGCAACTTTGTATTCGGAGTCTAAATTTCAAAATACTTCATGAAGTTGGATGTAACTTTGTTTTTAGATTAAAAAAAAAACATTTGAAAATATTATATGGCGTGCGGTCCTTCCTCTAAAGTTATTTGTGTTTGTTTCTTTCTTTATTATAAATGATTCAATCAACATGCTGGAATGGGTACGTTTTTCTTTTCCTTCCTAGGACGACGTTGAGTAAAATCTCCTAAACAATTATTTGAACGATTGCAGATGGTGAAGGCAGGACCCCATTGCACTGGGCAGTGGATCGTGGTCATTCTAATGTTGTGGAGCTGCTTGTTAGCAGGAATGCTGATATTGATGTTAAGGTACCTAGAATATATTTAACACTATATTTACTGATCAGAACTGCGTGCAACCGCCAATTCAAAACTCTACTCGGTGGCAGCTTTTGCCTGTGCCACGTTTCTTAATAAAACTGTATCAGCTACTAGTACTATAAGAGAGATATGACTATTGCCACCTTAATTGAGGCCAGATTTCAGAGATCTGCAAATTATCATTTTATTTATTTTGTTAAAATGTCTCGCAGATTTGTTTTTGAAAGCTCTATACAGAATTACTAAAGTAATAGTGGCCTATTGGATCTAACCCTTTGTTTACTATTTGAATGAAATTTTGTGCATTCTCTGATGTAGGACGTTGATGGCCAAACTCCATTACATTATGCCGTTGTATGCGACCGAGAAGGGATTGCCGAATATCTTGTGCAGAACAATGCTAGCGTTAGTGAAAAAGACAACGATGGAAAGTCACCTTGTGATATTTGCGAGTCTAACTGGCCTTTCATGGTCTCTGCAAAGAAGTAGAAATTGGCAGATGGTTTTATCATGTTCGGTGTGCCTTTTTCCTTCTATCTTCTCTAATCGATTATTTCACATGTTCCTTTTGTATGTAAATACTCCCATGCATGGACTTTCCTAACAGCAACAACTTCATATAAATAGATTTGGAGTATTTATCACGTTTACCTGTTTCATAATCCAGATGCTGAATATTTTTATTTTAGGTAAAATAGATAGATAGTAGATATCATATGTGATTGGATATTTTCTAGTATTTAATCTCGCAGGCTTTCTATAATATTATCTAATAAGAATAACATGTTGATGGAATTTTGTGTATCCTACTTCTGATAGATCAATATCAAATGAATAGGACTTGACGGCCATTGCTTAGGAGATGAATGATTTCTGTTTCTGAAGTGGAAAATGGTGGTTGACTTATAGTTATGCCATTGTTGTCCCTCAGTGCTCTGTTGCTATTTACTACTTTTGACTATTGGATTTGTATTTCTGATGAGAGAGAGGTTTGTTTTGTTTTTTTTAGGAAGAATGTGGGAGTAACTTATTGGGATGCAGATATACCATGCTGTTATTTCATTAATGATTAAGGTTTAATTCTTCAATCTGCATATCATCAACAATTTATAGTTAGATTCTCTTACTTACTTACATATTGACAAAAGGAAAAGAAAGTTGAGTAAACCAGTCTTTTAAGGTTTCAAAAATTAGAATTTAGTCCTTGGTTTGATAAATTTTTTCATAAGTAGTCCTCGTAGTTGGATATAGACTTGTAGTTCTGGTAATTAGTCCTGTTTTGTTAAACAATAGAGATATAATTTTTTTAAATTAAAAATAGTAGACTAAAATTAACACAATATTTTCAACGGAATAATATTTTAAAATGCGGTTTAATTGTATTTACGCTCGTTTCTTCCTCTGTAAGGGGAGGTGTAAGCCATTTTAACAAGTTTGTGATTGAATTTTGAAGTGAGAAAATTTTCATTTTAGTACTCCACTCCATAATTATTTGAAAATTCCAAAAATAATAAAACTATTTTAAATGCTTTTAAATGAACCACGATGAAACGTGCTTTGTTTTTATATATATATAGAGAGAGAGATTGAAGTTGGATTGATGGGTGGCATTGGGAGTCGCAATATTAACTATTTTTGTCACCTGGATATTTGAGCTATTTATGAATTCTATTTTCATAGCATGGTCCTAATATTGGTACACTTTGTAATAAGCCCAATACAAATATATGAGATCATTGCAATGTAGACTCCAACTATATGCAACAAATGGAGTCAATCAAAATGCTAAATCCTAACATTTGCAACCTACCAGATTGAACTTTTATTGTGTTAAATATGTATTCTAAAGGAAAAGATAAGACTTTTATCCCTATATTTTTAAGACATGGAATTTAATTTTACAACATTAAACTCCAAACTTGAATGAACATCATACAATGTCTTCAACTAAAACAAAATATACCAATGTTAATTTCTGGGTTAATTTAAGTTTGTTCATAGCTAAGCAAAAAGCTCTTTAGTTATCCAAATTTGTGACCATATGAATGATAGGACTGATCAAACCAACCCTACACCTCTTAGTGTTCGGTTACGTTATATCCACCGCCATCAAATAACTATGAGAAACAAATACTCATATTTATCTACAAAATACACTAAATTCCAACTCGTTGATCCAATATCAATACTAAAATAGGGGCATTTGCAATAAATAAGCAACATTTTAAAGAATTTAATACTTTATGTTGGTTATTACACTTGCAATTGTTTAGAATTTTAGACAAATATTCATTTATACTCTTGAACTTTGAGAGTTGTATCAATTTAGACCTTAAACTTTTATAAATATAACAATTTAAACTATGAACTTTTATATATTTATCGATTTAAACCCTAAATTTTTATAAATGTGTCCAAATAAAATATAATGGAGTGTTTAAATTGATACAAACTAAAAAACTTAAGGATGTAAATTAAAAATTTTTCAAAGATGTATTTATTGTAGTTATTGATATTGATCAAGCAAACTAGTTTTATTTTATAAAATCAATAACTATCAATTACTATTCTAAAATAGAAATTAGTATCTTTATCTGCTAATTTCGAAGTACATATGACTTTTTCATAGAGGTTTTAATGAGAGGTTAATTTGTGAGGTCATAGTCCAGCATGGCAACAACAAGGTTGTGATTGGCTATACAGCTCAGACTTAAAACGCTTAAAATGAATTCAAATGCATCCGGAAATGCTCTCTTAAATTATTGCTTTTGAGCGGAAAAGAAAAAAAAGAAAAAAGAAATTTAGTTTTTAGAATTTCAAGTCCAGCCTTTGCGCCCTTCCATTTCCATCTTCCTCTCGCTCTTTCCCTTCTTCTAGGGTTCCTCCAACTGCCGTCTTTTCGCTCTTCTACACTCTTCTACACTCTTCTTCTTTCTTTCAATCCTCTCAATTTTCCCAATACAGGTATTGATTTCTAAACCCCCTTTCT
>JBBPDJ010000026.1:14331046-14361491 GCA_037974625.1 Cucumis cinereus | reverse complement strand
AATGTGGCAGAGAAAGCCTGTGGTGCTCTCTATTTTCTTGCTCAGGGTTATGAAGATGTTGGCCCATCATCTCCTCTAACTCCATTTTTTCAAGAAATTGTTCAGTCCCTATTGACTGTTACCCACAGAGAAGATGCTGGGGAATCGCGGTTGAGGACTGCTGCATATGAAACATTGAATGAAGTTGTGAGGTGTTCAACTGATGAAACAGCACCAATGGTGCTGCAACTGGTTCCTGTCATTATGATGGAATTGCACAATACGCTTGAGGGGCAAAAACTTTCATCTGATGAAAGGGAGAGACAGGGGGAACTACAAGGCCTTCTTTGTGGGTGCTTACAAGTTCTTATTCAGAAGCTAGGATCATCAGAGCCAAATAAGTATGCCTTTATGCAGTATGCAGACCAGATAATGGGACTTTTCCTTAGGGTATTTGCTTGCAGAAATGCAACTGTACACGAGGAAGCAATGCTGGCGATTGGAGCTCTTGCCTATTCAACGGGCCCAGATTTTGGTAAATACATGACTGAGTTCTATAAATATATAGAAATGGGACTTCAGAATTTTGAGGAGTACCAAGTTTGTGCTGTGACTGTTGGTGTGGTAGGGGACATATGCAGAGCATTGGAGGATAAGATTTTACCATATTGTGATGGAATTATGACTCAGCTGCTCAAGAATTTATCCAGTGATCAATTGCATCGTTCTGTTAAGCCCCCTATTTTCTCATGCTTTGGTGATATAGCACTGGCTATAGGGGAGAATTTTGAGAAGTACTTGATGTATGCGATGCCCATGCTTCAAAGGGCTGCAGAGTTATCTGCACACACAGCAGGTATTGATGACGAAATGACTGAGTATACAAATTCTTTGAGAAACGGGATTTTGGAGGCATATTCAGGGATCTTTCAAGGTTTCAAGAGCTCTCCAAAAACTCAGCTTTTAGTCCCTTATGCCCCACATATACTTCAATTCTTGGATAGTATTTACATGAGAAAAGACATGTAAGTTCTTTGCTCTCTCTCTCTCTCTCTCTCTCTCTCTCTTTCTCTGTTGGTGTGAATATGTTCTTAAATTGGAAATATTTGTCTGATCTTTTTGATTCTTGTACTCCCTATAGGGATGAAGTTGTTATGAAAACTGCCATTGGTGTCCTTGGAGATCTGGCTGACACACTGGGGAGCAATGCTGGTTCTTTGATTCAGCAATCTGTGTCAAGCAAAGACTTTTTGAGTGAATGCTTGTCCTCTGATGACCATTTGATTAAAGAATCTGCTGAATGGGCCAAGTTGGCCATCAGCCGTGCCATTTCAATTTAGGCTTCTGCTGGTTGGCAAATTCTTTTTTTCACATTTGAAGTCCTTGCATGCATATGGGTGTGTTGAGTTGGGGTCCGGATTGCATCTTACAAGTCTTCACTCTCAGGACAACGGGAAGCTGTTCACTTCTAGTTGTCACTAACTCTTGCATCATCGTCATCATGAAAGCATTGCTAACTATTGCATTAGCAGCATCAAGTCGGGATCTTGTATGTCATGGTAGAAGTGGGAGGAGGGAGCGTCCATTAGCGCCCCCAGTTCGTATGGCTTGGTCGGTTCCAATTGTATCTCTGACTTGAGATAGTGTGTCCAACTTAGTGGGGTTTGTCATCATATAATTTTGGGCTGTGAAAATGGATAAAGGACGGGGAATGTTCATTCACTTCTTCTGCCCCCTGCTTAGACACCCTAGTGCTTTTTTCTCTAAACTTCTACTCTAGTGGTTCTAGTTAAGGACTTATTACCCGTTTGTTTATTTTTTCTGCATCGGTCTTAGTGAATTTTCATGTCTGGTTGTATTCTGGTCTTTCCTGTGAAATTCACTTCATATTTGTACACGTCATTTGGATCAGTTTCATAGCAATACACATCATGAAGGGTCGTCATCATATTTCATATCCTGTATTTGCATTTCATTTGGTCTTGATTTGTAGTTCAACATACACATCAATACGGTGAATTCATGAAATCATCATATCCCTCGTCATTTTTGAAGTACAGTCGTCATTTTAGAGTCCGTTTTTTTTCCTTTATTTATTTCTTTTACATCCGATATCTTATTATTTTGCAAATGACAATATGTATCGGAAACATCACAAAATCTGTGATATTTTTTTGGATTCAGTTGTTGGGTTGGGTGAGACGTCTGCTTAGAAGTTGAGGATTTTGTTTGCTTGTATATATTATTTGTACAAGGAAAGTTTTGATGATTGGAAATTGAGGGTGCTAAAGATATATTTGTTGCCATCTTCTGGCACTGTAGCCTTTTCTGTATGCATTTTCAGCCGTTCATCTCTCTCTCTCTCTCTCTCTCTCTCTCTCTCTCTAATTGTAGTTCATTTTCTAAAAGAGACCATTATATTTATTAACAATTTCCTTCAACGAAGATGTCATTTGTTTGGTACTTGCTGATTATTTTAATAGTTTTTTCCACTGACTTGTTGACATGTTTTCTTCATTTCCATACCATTTTTGTCTGTTAGACCTTTTAGATCATTGAATTATATTGTCATTGTGGCTAACTTTTCATTCTTTAGAAGACAGTTAGAATGAGATCATTAAATTAATCTCTTCTGGATGTGCAATTGTCTTTGCCTTACATGCAGGAGCAGTAATATATTGTATGATTTGACGCTGATTCGATGAAGTCATAACTATACCTAGTGTGCTGCTGCATCTTTTCATTTGAATTTGGTGGTACTCACTTTGATTTCATCTTTATCTGAACTGTCTGTTTTCTTTTCCATTCATTTTAAAACAACATTTCCAGTTTTTCAGGAGGCAAGCAATTTGTATGAAAAATATAACTGGTTCCAACGATGCCTGTTATTTTCTTTGTTGGGCAAAATATAATTTTGTCAGCATCTGATTATGTGCTCTAGGGATTCATCATATCCTGTTTTTTTGATTGGTGGAAAACTCCGCCTGGCACTGATTAGAACCTCATTCTGATCACTTTAGAAGGCCTTTAGACTATAATTTGTTGGTTTCAAAATCAATATTCACGTTCACCATTTCATAAACTCAGCTTTCCCCCTTTCAGCTCATATTCTGTTTTTATCCAACTTGTTTTATGCCTTCAAAGTTCAATCTCTCCTTTCTGTTTCTATCCGGTCTAATCCATTTTGATTTCTTGAATTATGTTCTATCTTATTTACTTTATCTGTCTTGTCAATCAGTGACTTATTGTACCCATTAGCAAGTTTCAACCATGCAACCATGAAGTATTTGAACTTAAACTTAAACTCATCATTGATATTTGACACAGAGAACTGCTCAAACATAACCACAAAGCTCAGACTTGGCCTTGATAGTCAAAGCCAATATCATTAGACGCAGAAGGAGGAAGTGAAATTGAAATTGGTAAAAAATAACAAAACAAAAAAGAATCAAAAGGCCTTACTATATCCAAGGAGTTTCTCATCTTAGAAGGCTAATATACATTCTCGATCCACAACCATACCACTTTCATTATCTTGGTGAAGTAAGATAGGAAGTGCTTTTATGTTATTTAAACCATAAGGCAAAGATGGGCTATCTTAAGGCTTTCCATTTCCCGATTTCTTCGGATCGTGCCTATTATTTGCTTTGGTCTCATCGTAGTCTTGCACGTCGAGTGTCATAAGCTTCCTTCCATTCATTTTAGTGCCACTGATCTTTTCACATTAGAAAGAAAAAGACAGACAAGTCGTTTAGTTACTTGAAACTAGGTAAGAAATATCTCGAAATTTATTGGATATAACTTTGCTCTAGTATTCTCGTTGTTTACTTTTCTCTTTTCAAAGACCACTATAATACCTTGAAAATTAACTTATCTACAGTCTTGACGTCTCGAAGTGGTTCAACCACCATTTCTAAACAAAAATAGTAGATATATATTAGCATCATTCATTAAGAAGACGAGATTATGAAACTAAATGAACGTTACCTGATGAGAAAGGAATGGAGATCGAAAGCAGAAAGAGAAGAAAGAATTGAAGTAGTCTTAGGGACATTGTGTTATGTTGAAGTTTGAGAGAGAAGCAAAGGGTTGGGGGAATGAGGGATGGAGAAGTAAGGCTTTTATCCTTAATTCCAAAAAGGAAATGAGTGAGAAATTGAGAAGCTATTTTCATGGTGCTTCCCCCCAATAGCTACATAATGATGATTTAGTGCATTAACTTTTGCCCACAAACCCATTAAAGTCAACTCTTCATATTTTTCAGATTTAAATTTAAAAGGAATATTTTTAAATTAAATTAAAAAAAGAAAATGAATATAATGTGCATGCCTACAATGTAAGCAACCAATCCCCTTGCATGGCCTCAGCTCTTGCCAAATCAAATTCAGTGCTGTCCATTTTTAGTGTTTTTTCATCAAGTCAATCTTTTTATTTATTTTAATTTGTGGAGAGCCAAAAAATGTATCTTAATGCTCCCAACTTTCACTTGATTTGTTATTGTAAAGTATATGAAGGTCTTAAAATAAAGTAAAGGAAGAAGCACCCTTCAATTTGGAGACTGTAATTTGGGTTACAATTGCAAGTGGGGTTTTCTAACATAAAAACTTCTCAATTTAAAATGGCTAAATTAATATATATATATATATATATATATATATATATTGTTGGATATATTATGGTTTGAGCCAAATTTAGGTAGAATTCCAAGATCCCTTTTTGGGGACTCCATTTATGTTGTACCAAAGATCCACTTTAACAAAAGAGAGCCATTGGTCCTCATAATTTGGCTTTCACTTTCTAAGTCAAATAGATGTAATAGGCCAACATGAAAGTGGGCTACATTATCAAAAAGCTTTAAATAGTACTACTTTACTTATTTTTACCATTTAATTTGGTCTAAATTTACAAAATTTTAACATAAATATGTAAAATCTAAAGGCAGATTTTTGTTGTTGTCATAGAAGAATAATCACAGCTTTCAAAGTAAACTTGGTACTAAATTACTATAAGTCTATTGCTTCACACACAGAGTTTAACACAACACCTATCTCTAACGTGCGGTCATTGGAGGAGGATTGAAATTAGAAAAAAAATTGTTTAAAAACAGCGATCATCTTTTGAAAATATAAAAACCAAAACGCTGATTTAATTCAACTATTTAAACGTATAGGATGAAGAGGTGTTATTAAATTATATATTACAAGATATTTGAAGTTTGTAAATAGTTTAATTAGGTCTCCCACTAATGGAAGCACTAGAAAATAAAATAAAATAAAATAAAATAAAATAAAATAAAATAAAATAAAAAGGAGAGGGTGGGGAAAGGCAAATGCAAATGCAAGAGAAGGAGACAACTCATCACATTAAACTCTCTAAACAAATGTTTCTTAATTTTTTAATCACTAATTTAGACAAACACACAAAGCTAATTCAATCATGATGTTTATTGGATAGTGATTGACTAATATTAAACTTAATATAAATCTCTATTTTTCTTAATGCTAATAATTACAAACTTTATTATTACTTAAATATTATTTTTTTAGTACAATAAAAAAAATATTGGTAAATGTGGGTTATCACTTATAATAATAATAGCATATTCAAACTTAATATTCAAAAAACAATAAAATAAATAAATAATGGCATATTCAAGTTTAAGGGTGAAATACAAATAATTTGGTGCAATCACCCAAAGTGGTGTGTGCTATTGAGTCCATGGATGGTCTATTACAAAAGTTCTTAAATACATTTCATAATCATTTCAAATTTGAAATTTAAATTTATAAATACTTCCTCTTATAATAGATTTTATCGTTTTATTATTTATTTAAATCAAACAGTTATTAAACGAGCTTTAGTGTTTTTTTTTTCTTCGACTTTTGAAAAATAAATACATAAATGCTACCTCCACCTCCATCTCTAAGTATATTGATTGTCCTATGATTTTTGGACGTGTTTTTTAATATCCAAACAAAGTTTGAAAATTGAAGGGAAAAAAAAAAGAAGAATAAATTCTTCAACCCCTACTTTAGGGTCTCGTGCGTTGATGAGGTGAGATATGAAAGATATATAATATAGAAATTGGAAACTAAATTGTAAGCATTGTGTTTTTGTGTTGAAATGGGTTTGTGGGTGTCACATCATACAAAAGATTAATGCCACCTTCTCTTATGCTTGGATCTGTCACACCTAAAAACTATACTTCATATCATAATTTATCACCATTATTTTTTACCTTAATTACTTTTACTTTAATTTTTTTTTATATATAATTCTTGCACGTTTACTTTAAATACTTTGCTTCCAAAACTTTACCAAAAACTATATAAAATGTATTTTTCAATGTTTAAATTATTGTAACTTTATGCTATTAGTATAATTGGACCTATTTAATTAGGTTAGTAACGTATTAGGCCCAATTTTAATTTTGTCGTCGTTGTTTCTAGGAGTTTTCGTAATGGGCTAGTACTTATGAGGTTTGAGCTTGGGCCTCATGGACGGAAAAGCCCAAATAATGGTTCTAGGTAACTCGCCAGGTCGAATCCAGCTTCACTCGGTCCGCATCGCCCTCCCCCTTTATCGAGCTATTGTTCACCACGAGCTGAGCTGAGCTTTTTTCTAACTGTAGCTGCTCAACTCTCTACAATGTCGACTTTCCTTCTTCTCTCTTCTCCATCTTACATCTGTTACAGGTTTTTTTTCTTTTCCTTATCTACATCCCAACATTTTGCAACTTTCATCTCTTTCTTTTACTTCTTACCCGCGTTTTTCTGTTTTATTTCAGAATTCGTATTTCCCGGTTGTCTTTGTTTACTAGTTCATTTTTTTATTATGCGAACTCTGACTTCTGAATTGAATTATTAGAGTTTAGCAGTTATGTATTTTGCTTCTATTAGTTAGTTTGTCGAAATTGGAATGCTTTTGATTTCGTATCCACTTTCTTGATATACTTTTAGTGGCAGCGATTTAGAATATTTCATTTTGACTTATATTGTAGAAATGTGTAACGTTGAGGAATCTTGTGTTTTCGTTGCTTTTTATTGGTTTTACCAAATATTTCCTTGTTCTTCAATTTCCGTGCATTAATTACATGAAGGAATACTCCGGTTTTAAGCTCCGAATTGGCAGAATAATAGTAGGATCATGCTCTGGTAGCATTGAATTTTGAGTTTGAGCTACTGTCCAGTTAAATATTTGATGCTCTATGTGATGTAAAATAGCAACCCTTAGGAGTTTGGTTTACAGAGTAGCTACTGTCTCTTCTGGTTGCTGCATTTGTTTTAAAATCAGTATATGTATCTACTGCTGTAAAATAAATATGCTTTATGCAGTTTTAGGAGACCAATTATTCTAATATATCTTTCTCGAACATCTTAGCATGAGTGAAATGTGTTTTTCCGTGCAGTCATTCCAGTTGCAAAAGGGCATCTATCACATGCTCCTCAGTTTTCCTTCAGAAACCAAAATGTAATATCAAGCTTTATGCAGTACCTGTTGGAGCTTTCTCTTGTCGCTTTGCATCAACACCTTGTGCTTCTTGTCGAGCTGCTTTTGGGGCTCAAAGGAAGCATATGTGTTCTGCATTCACTGCTCCAAATGAGTATCAAAGGTTGGGACCAAATTTTGTAAATTTCTTGCTGTCAGTGTCAAGAATTGTCTATGATATCCAGATGAAGAATTGAATGAAGGTTGTTTATTCTTTAGTAGGTCTGATCACATGCACTACCGTACTGATGGGAACACAGTGACTGAATTTGAAGTTCAGTTGGAAGAATTACTCAACGAAGTCAGAATGTTGACAATGAGCGGGAGGAAGAATGATGCTGTAGAGCTACTTCAAGCTAATTATGAAGCTGTAAAAGAACAAATGGAATCCGGCGCCGTTGGCATTGAACAAGCTGCTGTTCTTGACATCGTGGCTTTGGGGTATATAACTGTTGGAGACTTGAAGTTTGTTGCTTCTATATTGGATATAGTAACTTCTTTTTCCCTTATCATCCGTACAATAATTGATTTGAAAACTTTAGTGTTCCTCAATTTTTTGCAACAACGATTGTACTTCCATGACTTAATGATTTTATTTTTCTGTTTAGGTTATTATCTAGCCCTCATGTGGTAAAATATTAATTCAATAACCTATAAACTGGCATTAGTTATTTGGAGTTGCCCATGCTGGGTTGACTTTATGATGCCGGTATGTAGATTGGGTCAGTACCATGGACACATAGGACTTGGAAGTTCTTTTTTCTCTTGATGTGATGGCAGTTTAATCCTGTTTTAAAAGTTATACGAGCATGTATGGACCTTATTCTTGCTCAAAAACAAGTGGAGATGGTCATCCAGCAATCTAGTCACATTTTTTAGGCGATTTTGGAGTAATAAGGAATTAGCTTATAGCTTAAAAATTATGCGAGCATGTCTGGGCCTTAGTCTTATGCTCCAAAAGTATCACATGCTTATACAGCCAAATTTTCAGTTGGTCTATCTTCTAGAGTCACTTCGGTTTAAGTGAGATTCATTTCCTTCCTCTGATGGATTTTCCTTCATGCAGTTGAACAAGGTCGTTGACAGTCTGGCGGACGGTGAACCCTTTCTGGATTCAGTGCTTCTGCATATGGGGAGCATGTACTCAACCTTAAAAAAGTTTGAAAAATCAATATCTGTGTACAAGAGGGCTATTGATATCATAGAGAAGAAAAGTGGTACGGGAGTAATAATTTGTTTTTCTATTCCTCTCTAAACCGTCTTACAATGAAACCCTTGCAGGAGAAGACAGTAGCTTTCTTATTACTCCAATTTTAGGGATGGCTAAAGTTCTTGGTACCATTGGAAGAGCTAGAAAGGCAGTAGAGTTTTATAATCGTGCAATTTCCCTTCTGGAATCAAGCAGAGGCTTTGAGAACGAGGATTTGGTTATACCTTTGTTTAGTCTGGGCAATCTTATGCTCAAAGAAGGAAAAGGCAAGGATGCAGAAACGTCTTTTGCAAGGTAATCTCTCTCTCTCTCTCTCTCCATTTCTATCTCTTGCCTTGGACTATTCACTTACTTTCATGGCCCTATTTAGGATTGTGAACATATATAAAAAGTTATATGGAGAGAAAAATGGAAAAGTCGGAATGGCTATGTATTCTCTGGCTAATGCAAAATGTGCAAGAGGTAACATTGGTCGCTTGTGTCATCTTTTAATTTTTATACACTAGCTAAAATTTTCTTTTGCAAAATATTCTTTCACTTGTTCATAGGGGAAGCAGACGAAGCTGTTACCTTATATAGAAGAGCATTGGAGATTATCAAGGATTCAAATGATTTGGCTTTAGATGACAGCACCGTGGAGAATATGAGGATTGATTTGGCAGAACTATTGCATGTTCTAGGAAGGTATTGCCATACACATACTTATGTTGGGATTTTTTTATTAAAGCCTGTTAGTGTTTGAAGCTTGCCACTATCGATAGAGCCCAAGTTACTGGAATGTATTGAAAGATAAGAAATAGTAGAACTATAAAAGTTCCCAAGTAATTAGGTTACTTGACCCTCCCTAAACCAACTAAACAATTGCCTGCCTTCCTCTCATCCCACTCCTTCTATATCAATTCTTGGGCTAATAATTGACATGCTTTTATTGTTATTCCAATAATGTTCCTAACCTCCCAAGGGCATTCCTAGCTCTTTTCTTTTACCACCAGTATTCATGAGTTACTAGAATTTGGTTTAGTACAGAGGGAATGAAGGCAGAGAACTTCTAGAAGAGTGTTTGTTGATCAATGAAGGGTTGAAAGGAAGAGAGCATCCCAGCTCAGTGAAGCACCTTGTAAACCTTGCCGCTTCTTATTCACGGTCAAAGAATTATGTGGAGGCTGAGCGTTTGTTGCGAATTGGATTGGACATTATGATAAAAGCAGTGGGATCTGATGATCAATCAATTACAGTCCCGATGTTGAATCTTGCTATCACTCTTTACAATCTAAAACAAGACGATGATGCCGAGCAACTTGCGCTTGAAGTCTTGCGAATAAGGGAAAATGCTTTCGGAAAAGATTCACTTCCTGTTGGTGAGAATTGAGAATTGCTTCTATTTCTACTTGATAGATAATGACGTTTGTATCACTTGTTTTGTCATCTTCACTTGAGCTCCTTTTTCTGCCTAACTGCACGCAGGTGAGGCTCTAGATTGTTTGGTTTCGATTCAGAGCAGGCTAGGGAAAGATGACAGTGAGCTACTGAAGCTGCTGAACAGAATTCTTAGAATCCAGGAGAGAGAGTTCGGGGATGATAGTGAGGAGGTCATCGGCACCCTGATGAAAATAGCGTTCTACATGGAAAAACTGGGAATGAAAGATGAGAAATTTCTACTTCAAAAACGACTATCCATGCTGCGGATGAAATTCAAGAACCAGATGCAATACTAAAGGTATTTATCATTCATCTTTCTCAATCTTGCGATCTATATTTTCCTTTTTTTTGAGTTAATGCTACAGCTTCTGGATTAATTGTTTAGATAGATTTATATAATGTTCCTAAACTTTAACGAGGTCTAAATACACGTCTCCATCTCTAAATGATGATTCTATGTGATGAATTTATTTGATACCTTGTTTAAAATAACAATTGAATGTTGTCGGTGCAAGACAATTTTTTATTATTTAAAACTATATATATTTTATTTTTTTTTCTCTTATTTCGCCTCCTCCTCCTCCTACGGCCATCGTGGCTGCTGGCCCATCTCTCTCTTATTCTTTTTTTCCTCTCATTTTTTTTCTTTGTTCTCTTTCTTATCATTTCTCTCCCTCCCCACAATTACCAAAAAGGAAATGTAACGAACCAGCGTTTTAAAATCTCTAGCTAGAGTCATTCATTACATCATACATGACATTTCCAATATAAAACCTCAGCTTATACTTTGTCGTGGAAGATATGTCTTATCCGTAAAATATTTTGGTAGAACATGTGCATAAAAGTATTTGTTTAGCTTGATGGACCAGTAGCTTTATTATTGCTTGTTCATTGATTTGATGAAAAATAGTTATGTGTTGGTTGGTAGGCTGTGGTGCCACGCAAAATAGGTTCGACTCAAACTAGATGAGGTAGGCCCGTTAGAGGCTAGGCAGTGCTAGGGCCATTGGAACAACCACTCTAGAGCCGAGCAAATGGCCTGGGAAGGGTTCCACCAGTGGTCCAACCACATTGACTCTACTCCGTAACCTGATACTGCCTGTAATGATGGAGAGACTGCAATCATTTGTTCCAGACTACAATCACCAACTAGATGGCCTAGTTGAATAAAAGTCAACAAATCATGTGAGAGGAAGCGAAACAGTTATGAGATTTCAGGAAGTACAACTTGAAGTATTGATGAGGCACTAGTTGTGGTTGATAGAACTATCAATGAATATTTGGTTATATGAAATGTCTTAGAGCGTTAGAAATTGCAGTGTCATTATTGTGTTGATGGAATTGGACAAGGCTTATGTATGGTGGCCGGTGGGAGTCTGTGGAGAGATTGATTGACACTAGTCAAGGCCTCGTGACTTGGTCACAGTTTAAGGAAGCTTTCAACCAGCAAAGCTTCACTGCGGTAACAAGATTTAACAATCAACAGAGTTCTTGAACTTTAAACAGCTGAAATTTTGACCAAAAGTGATTTTTTTCTTGAATTTATTACTCAAAAGTAAAAAAGAAAAATATGAAAACTTCAGAGAGTATTGAAGAATATACCTTGTTTGGTTGCCCAAGAATCTTAGCCTCACACAACACTCCATATTCAACGCCTACCAAACATTGCCCATTCTCTTATAAATATATAATTTTGTCACATCAATTATACTTTAAAATCTTTTACTTTCAAATATTATATTTCTCATATTAAGAAAAATTAAATGTTTGTTACCAAATTCTTATTTCTTAAATCTTTGCCAGGCAGTAGTTTAAAACATTAATTCATTGAAATCTACGAACTTTCTGCCAAATATACTCAAAAGTGAAATGATAAATATTGTAACAAGAAATTCATTGACGAAAGTAATTATATATAATATATAATTTTATTTACAAAAATTTTGAATATAAACTTACTATAAATTGTACAATTTCATGATCTCTTCAATGCAAAATTGAAAGTTCAAATATCTATTACATACTTTTTAAAGTGTAGAAATTTTTATTTTGACCAAATTTTTTATGTATGATTTTCTATTTTAGCAATCTAACGAGTGAATTTGAAACTCTAAAATCATTTTCATAAAATTTGATTGTTTGACAACCGCTTAAAATAATTTTTTAGGATACTTTTTTTCCGAGCAATCCAATTTCATACACAACCAAAATTAGAAACCTATATATTTTCTTCCTTCGTTCAGTTCTTGTTTTTATCTATAATTTATAACTAAGTGGAGTTGGGCTTTCTTCCTCATTTGTTTATCATTTTTTTTCATTAGAATTTCCTTTTTAAAAACGTATAGTTTAGAAATTTTGAATGTAACCTTTACAGTTGACATCGTTGTAATGGCATGGTAGTAGTTCTTCTCAATTCTAATGTAATCCCTACGATTCCAACAATAAAACCCAATTTCCTCTCTGTTTTCCTTTCCCATCTCCCCCATTTTCTCCCTCTCAAACCCTCTTTTCTTTTCCACGGTAATCTTCTCCTTCTTATGTTCTTTCTCTTCTTCATTTTTCATCTAAACTTTCTATTTACAATCTTTTGATCGCCTTTGCTTTTGTTTTTCGTTTCTACCCAAGTTTATTTACTGGCTCAGTTCATCTTCTGGGTGGACTTTCGATTTTTAGGTTGATATTTGAAACTGGGTGTTGCTCGTCATCTGGGGAATACGTCTGAATTTTCCCGTTTTTTTTTTCTTTTTATTTTCAATTCTCTGTTCTTGTTGTTTGGGGTTGTTTACAATCAGAGCAAATTATGTAGAATTTCCTTCGTGTGGTTGTACTGATCGTTTCGTTATGGTATTGGATACCCATTTTTAGAATTATCTGTTTCTTGATTGATATCCTTTTGCTCGGATTAATCATACCCTTTTTTTTTCTTCCAATTCTTATAAATATGCGGTTAAAGCTATAAAGCAAATCAGTTTCTTCAGTCTTAGCCCCTTTCGAGGTTCATGAAGTGAAAGACCGTATTTTGGACCATTGAGGTTTGATTTCTTATTTGTGCATTTCTTTCAAATATTCCAAACAATGCCAGGAATGAAGTGAAATTGTTTTTTCTCCACAACACACTCGTCCACTAAGTTAGCTGCTTATTGCTTAGACACTGTGATTATATCATTGTCATCTGTTGATAAGGTTCTCTTTAGCTAGAATTTGCTTTCGAAACTATTACACTACGGACATGAGAATAATGTTGTGCAAAAGGATGTAGTCTTAAATTCTTGAAGGGGACAAGAAGAATCAGTTGAGAACCATTTAGAGTTTTCCCGTCTTTTTGTTCAAGTGCTTGCTACGGAGTTCTGGATGGGGACATTTCATTACTTGAGCTAGACAGCCTAGTTTTGTCCATCTGAATCAAGTTTTGGTATTGTGATTTCCAAATTAATACATGATTATTGCTTTTACTTTCTGTTTTTAGCTGCTTTATTTTTAGCATTTATTTTGCGGACTGCTGGGGTATTGAATTTAATGTCTAACTACTAGTTGTCTTTCATCTGTACAATACCAGTCCTGGATGTTTGAGTAATGGCTGCAGCAGAAGCAAAGCCTCCACGAAAGCACTTGGAAAACCCCTTCCCTGCCCAAGATGATGGCTACAGAGATTCAAAATTATTGTCAACTCCATCGTTTTCCTTATATTCAGAATGTAATGCTGCATCTGATCATCGAGCACATGGGTTTAATTCTTCATCCAAACCTGCTCATATCCAAACATCTTATAACACAGCTGACTGTGAATTGAAGTCAGATAAGCTACCTGATTTTCAGCACCAAAAGGGTTTTGCAGTAGGATGGGCAAAAACTTTGCAGGCTGGAGTGGATAATTCAAGTGTCCAGATTGCAAGTAAAGCAACTGTATCTGGTGAGGGACATCAAAACGTAGAAGGACTTGAACATCGAGTTTGCAAGAGTTATTTTACCACCGAGGCTGTGAGTAACAATGAATCTGTAACCATGACTAAGAAAACAGACTGCATTGATGAGTTCCATTACATAGAGGATCATTTTACAGACTTGCACAATTTTGACAATCATATCTCCAAGCAAGGAGAGAAGGTTTCTCTTGATTTGGATTCGCATTGGATAAGAATTGAGAAGACTAAGCCATGGTGGCGTTCTGCTAGTAAAGATGAGTTGGCTTCCTTTGTTGCTCGGAAATCACTTGAAAACGTGGAAAATTGTGATCTTCCTCAACCACGAACCAAACAACAGAACAAAAATGAATCAACCTGTTTTGAGTGTTTTGATCAAGATTGCTTTCTCAATTCACCGTTTACTGAGATGCAATTCTCCAGTTTGGATGGACATAACAGGGATGTACACCCTTCAGGTGGCATGGGTGAGAGACAGTTCATTGTTGGGAGTATAGGTCACTCACTGCGTCATCAAGATCATTTCAGGTATTGTTTGAGTACAAATTCTGCATGTTTAAACTGTCCATTTAATCGCATGATTTTAAGAATAAGTAATCAATCTGTTTTACCATTGGAAAACTTTCTACCGTCCTTTTTAGCCTTCTATTTCTTTGAAAATGGAATCTAAGATTTTGAAATTTAGATCGAATGAATCAGTGGTTGGATAACGTGGTGTTGATTATTATTTGGATATGAACTGTGTGAAAGAAAGAACAGTAAAAATCATTTGTCAAATGATGCAATTTTGTCTTGGGATGATAGGGTATCCTGTACTGCAAAGCCAAGAGAGACTGTAAACAATTGAGATCTCAAAAATCCATATAGAGTATCATAGAGGAAAATCAAAACCATGAAATATTCTGTCTGCGAGTATTCTAAATAACTAATTATATGCAACATGCTCCCTTGAGCTGTAAGGTCAATTTGTATGTTTCTCCTTGCACTATCTCCACTATCCTTTTTCTCTTTACGAATGTGGTTGCTCTCCTGTGCTCTTTGTTCATCAGTTGTGTTGTTTGAAAAGTCGGTAGATTATCAAGCCATAAAAAGATAACTATCTGTATTCTGTAACAACAGCACTAGCAGAACTGATAATGAAGAAAACAACTCGAGTATTATTTCAAATCTGAATTCTAGCAAAGCACAATTGTTGGAAGCACTATGCCATTCACAAACTCGAGCAAGGGAGGCTGAGAAAGCGGCACAAGAAGCAGATACAGAGAAGAAGCACATTGTCTCACTCTTTCTCAGACAAGCCACCCAACTTTTTGCTTATAAGCAGTGGTTCCATTTACTGCAATTACAGAACATTTGCCTTCAACTTAGGAACAAAGATCAACCAATCACTGGTCTCTTCTCAGATGCCTTTCCTTGGGACCCTTGTAAAGACAATCAGTTCAATAAACCTAAAAACAGAAGGAAGAAAAGGGACCGAGACCATCGTAAATTTACAGTGTATGACATTGCTTTTGCCTTGGGATTGAGTCTTGCCGGTGCCAGTTTGCTCCTCGGATGGACTAGAGGTTGGTTGGTTCCTATGTTTTGAGTTCGTGAACATTTCAAACTAGCAGGTTCATACTGAGGTTCACTTTGGATTCCCTGGTCAAGGCAAGGATAACATCTTCTTTCCCTCATCACAAAATCAAACTTTTGTAAATATGGACAGCCTTTGTATGTGTTTATACTTCACCAACTCTTGGTAAAACTATAATTTGTATAGAAAATACATGTAAAAGTTATGTTCCAAAATGGTGTTTAGACAGGTTTTGCATCTGAGTTATTGACTATTTCAAACTCTCTTTTGTATCTGGAAAGTTGAATATGTCCGTCCCATCTTGCTCAATAGATAGAATTTGAGCAGCTTGTAGTCAGGAGGCAGTAACATACTTTCTTATTTCAGCTGTTTAGTCTTCTTTCTAACTGCTTTGCTTTTCTCCATTTGGCATCCACTAACTGTAGAGATACCTTTCCTACCTTGTTTAGGTGTGACCGAGAGATGAGATGATCAACAACAACATTCCAAATTTGTCGGACAATGGAATGAGAAATCTATCTATCTGGAGGAGAACTCTATCTATCTTATAAAGTTTATGAAGTTTCTTGATTTTTTCAATGTTGTATCTTTAATATACCTAAAAAAGTAACATGAAACGTTAAAATCAAAACCAACACCCATAATTATAAAAATAGTCTTGATCTCAACTTAAAAGTTTGTATCTATTCTGAGAATGATTGGAAGTTGTACTGAAGTTGACAGAAACACGAGTTCCACGCAACTCGAGTTTATTTAATAATGCAAGTTTACTCGAATTTAAATTTATTTAATGAAACTGGAGTTGAACTCTTTAAGGATAATAAAATGGTTTTGGGCTCCAACTATTCCATAATTGTAATTACACTTCATCTTTTGTTGCCAATAAATGAAGTTAATGTGCATATATCCAGCTCCATTTTGTGTGTCAACTTGGATACCATGTAGTGTGAAAACCTCAAAACTAGAGAGTTTATGTCATTTCTCTATAAGAAAAGATGCATTTTTTATAAAAAAAAAAAAGAAAAAGAAAAAGAAAAAAACACATTCTAAATATGTTTTTCTTTCATTACTTTTTTTTATTATTATTACCATATCACCCTAAAATTTTAACAATATATTCACATATTATGTTTAAAAATTATTACTATCATTTAATCAATTTTTTATAAAAATTAATTTTAAAATGCCAAATTTAAGATTTATTAAAAGTAAATAAACTAAATTGGACATTTAAAAGTATATTACTGGCCATACAAAACTTTCAGATTCAAATCTCTCGTCCGAACTTATATTTAAAAAAAATATGTAATTGAACAAATTACCACCAAAATATTATTTTAATCAAATAATAATAATAATAATTTTAAAAAAAATAAATAAACAATGAGTGGAAATAAAGGTGTGGCATTCTCCGTTTGACTTTTGGTTGATTACCAACCATCTTGTTCAATATGTATCTGCCGCGTGTTGGCGCCGACCACTCAATACTCTTTTTTGCGTTTATCAAAATCCAATTCCCAAAATCCCCAATTCACAAATTCCCATTAAAATCTTCCTTTTCTTCTTCAGCTTCAAAATATGCCCTTCATCGAGGTTAACACCAGCTCCACCGCTGCGGAGGACGTCAAAATCAACTCAGCAATCAAAATTTTCTACAGAACTTACGGACGCGGCTCCACCAAGGTTCTTCTTATCATAGGTCTCTTCAACATTTTCTATGTTCTCCCTTTTCATTTTTCCTTTTTTGGTACTCCATTCTGATTGTTCTGATATGGATGAATCGATGATGGGTAGGATTGGCCGGAACCCACGATTCATGGGGGCCCCAAATTAAAGGGCTTGCAGGGACCGATGTTCCCAATGACGACGGCGATCGGAATGCTGCCCATGTCAGCGAAGAACCCACCTTCGTGGATGGTGGTGGGATTGAGGTTTGTGCATTTGATAATCGGGGAATGGGTAGGAGCTCCGTCCCCACCAAAAAATCTGAATATACGTGAGTTCCACATTCGTTTGATTGTGAATCACCTTTCTCTATATCTCTCATAAATTTATTGCAATTTTGGGGATTCAGTTCAAATTCCTTCTTTGTTGGGTTTCATTTTTATTTTTGTTTCATGGTCCAGAAGAAGCTATTAGAGAAAGAACACTTGCAATTAGTTTGTAATCTGTTTTTCTTATCTTGGTTGTGCAGAACAAAGATAATGGCCAAGGATGCCATTGCCTTATTGGATCATTTGGGGTGGGAGAAGGCTCATATTTTTGGTCATTCCATGGGTGAGTGAGTTCTTAACTCTGCTAAAGGACTTCTGAACAAGAAATAGTAAAAGCAGTACCTTCTTGTAGTTATCAGTTCTTTATTCTTACATGGCATCTGGATATCAATATAGGAGGTATGATAGCTTGCAAATTAGCAGCTATGGCGCCTGAAAGAGTCAAGTCACTGGCCATGCTCAATGTAACTGGTGGAGGTTTTCAATGTTGCCCCAAGGTATCTGAATAAAATATATAGTGCTTGTATTCTTCCATTTTTTCTTAATGAAAGTAGTTGTTTCTATTAAAAGAAAAATAGAAAATATTTAGTGCTGCCACTCTGAGCTGTTTCTTTGTTATATAGTCTTCAGAAAAATATCGTATAGCTGCTAGCATGTTTTTCATTCGTTTAGGGTCTATATATTTTATGAAACATAAAAAAGATAATTAATTATTACTAGTTCTAAGTTGGTGAAGATGAGGCTTAGAGCATGAATTTAACATAAATGGTCATTCCCCAAAAACCCTATTCAATTGTGGTTGAGCTGTTTCTTGAGGTATAACGCTGATGCCTTTCTTCTCATTCTTTCTTGTAGCTTGATAGGCAAACGTTTGACATTGCAGTCAGATTCATGAAGGCGAAGACTCCTGAACAAAGGGCCAGTGTTGATTTAGATACCCACTACTCAAAGGTAAAGTTAATCTTGACGCTATCTTATGTTATCTTCAACACCCTGTGAATTGAAACACGTAGACTGAATATTCTTATGAGAACTATTATTGTATCTTATGGTGCAGGAATATCTTGAGGAGTATGTTGGATTTGAAAAAAGAAGAACATTATTATATCGGGTATGTATCATGGATGGATCCTTAACTGGCTTTCATAGACTCATTTGGATTCTGGTGCCCTTATCTTTTCATTAAACCATCCCATTACCTCTCCCTCTTTTCAAACCACCCTCTCCTCCTGAGACCTCCCAAAAAATGAAAATGGAAACAGTAAGTTAGTTATTTCTATGACTTCAGAAGCTTACTAATGGTGCTGAAACTGATCCGAAATGTAGCTACACAACCATGTTGAGTTGTATTTTTTCTCTGTCAACCAGTTAATTCTACCATCACTAGTTGCTTTAAATTCAAGTCTTTAAGATTGCTTGGAATTGTACTGCATCCCATCTCAAAGATAAACATATTTTTCCACGATTCAGATCAATAACTACGTATATAGAAATACAAATGCTTATATGACTGTTTCGAAGATTTTAGTCTTGCTTGAAAGTAACCATGATATTAAGTTCTTAACTAACAAAGAGCCAACTGTTTCGAGCAATGGCTGCTGCTTATTGAAGCTAATATGTAAGGAAAAGGAGTCAAACATCCCCGAGCCCTCTTAGAACAAACTTCTTTTGAACTTCCTTATGAAAATAGCTTTAACGAAAAGTAATAAGTTAAACCAAAACTGATGTCAGTTGCAACAAAATCTGTTTGAGAAAGGTCCACCTTCTTCCTGTAATTCAAGTTATTTGGCACTACATTGGTAGTTATGCTCTTGAGTCTCAACTTCTGAGTATAAATAACCCGTCCCATATACCTAGCTAATAGTTTGTGAGACTTGTCAAAGTCGTTAAATGACAATTAAATTAGTATGTTTAAACGTAAGTATGTGCGGATGGGCTCTGCCAAAATGGATGAATTTCGTTGAAACCATGCGCTCATATTGAGAGACATCTTTGACCCTGTTTGGTAACTATTTGGTTTTTGATAAGTAAGCTTAATTTCTCTCATTATCTTATAATGGTTTGCATCTTTCTTAAATGTAAGAGTTGCTTGAAGTCTTGACAAAATTCCAAAACATAAACAAATTTTTAAAAACTACTTTTTTAGTTTTCAAAATTTGACTTAGAAAACATTGGTAAGAGTAGATAACAAAGCAAGAAATTTAGAGGTGAAGGGGTGTTTATAGATTTAATTTTCAAAAACTAAAAACTAGAAATCAAATGGTTACCTAACGGGACCTTAATGTTTGGTAAACTTGTCTAGAGTTGTCTATGACACCATTCATTTGTTGATTGTTTATATTGATTCTTCACGGTATCTCCATCAACTTTTTTCCTGTGGACAGAGAAATTTGGTTCCTTCTTAGAATTTTAGTTTTTCCCAAAATTCTTTACTACTTGGATGCGGGTGGATATTTGAACCTTTGATCTTGAAGAAGAGGGGTGGGATCCAACCGTTGAGCAGTTAGCTGTTTCTCTAGTTTATAGCATAACATATGCACACAGATAAAAGTACATTAGATTTAGTGCCGTATTCAACTTGAAACAATTATTTGCAGGAATATGTTGAAGGTATATCAGCAACAGGAATGCAATCTAATGATGGTTTTGCGGGTCAAGTCAATGCATGCTGGACGCATAAAGTGACGAGAAAAGAAATTGAATGCCTTCAGTCTGCTGGATTTCTTGTATCAGTCATTCATGGCAGGTAACCAATCACTTCTGTTAATAGCTATGAAATGGATGACTGGCATCCAAATCAGCAAATATTGTGCAAATAAACAAATTTGTTTCACCTACCATATATCACATAAAGATATTTTTACTTCGTTGTTGATTGACGACTGATTCGTTTACAATGACCAGGCACGATGTTATTGCTCAGATGTACTATGCTAGAAGACTTGCCGAAAAGCTGTATCCTGTTGCTAGAATGGTAGATCTCCATGGAGGTCATCTAGTCAGTCGAGAGAGAACCGAAGAGGTGTACCTTTTTTTTTTTTTCACCGCAATCGATCTAAATTTTCTTTTTTCACCATGTCTAGTTGACAACAGAAACTGATAAGATAAATTTGTTTTCTATGAAAATTTAGGTAAATCAAGCTCTTCTTGACTTAATCAGAGCCTCAGAAACAAAGATGAATCCATATGATTGGACAAACTTGCCAAAGAAAAGCTCATGTGAGCATTTTTCTTTTCGTATTCCTCTCTTTCTCTTTGGTTCTTTGGAAATGCTGAAAAATACTTTCTTCCTAACAGGGTGGATGGAGGAGAGAATGGGTTTTGTAACAATGAAGACTGAAGGAGGAAGCAGTATATCCTCCAAACCTTTCTTGTTAGAGAAACTCCATCTTTTCTTCTTGTATTTCTTTGGTCTGATTCTTTTGGTGTTCGGGTATGTCCGAAACACCATAAAAAATTTGAAACCGACCCGAGTTGGAGCCTCCCTTACATGAATAAACATTCCAAAGACCCTAAATTTTTTACAGGCGAGTTATCTGAATATCCTCTTCTTTCATTGAACACAAACTAAAAGAGGTGTGTAAAAGTTGGTTTTTGCTTCAACTTTGTTGCAGAGTCTTTCATTTTTGCCATGTGATGGGTAATGCTCCAATCATCAAAGTGAAGTTGGGGAATGATCAACACAAGAGAGGGAAATCAGCAAAAGGCCAATTGTTAAAGGCGGATATACCCTTCCCTATTCAGTAAATTGTAATCTAACACATTGGAACTGTTAATCATATATACCCTTTCTGTATAATCTATAAAAAAAAAAAAAAAAAATGTTTATATTATATACTTAGCTGCTTATTATTCTTGACTTAAGTTTTATATTATCTAAATGAGCACAAGTCAAACTAGTCAAGTCATTATTACTTCTTTTAAGATTCAAATCTTCATTCTCGTAGAACTCATACATGCTCAAGCATTTCTTAAGAACATACTTATCTTACCTTATCCATCAAAACCTTACTTTTGTGTCCAACAATAAATTACATTACATTACCACCACACAATATTATATCGACTAGCCTATTTCTTAAAAATAAAAAAGAAAAACGGATAGAAGAGAGTGTTGGAAGATGAAATAGTAATTGAACATTAAATCCATGAAATTAAAAAAAAAAAAAAAAAAAAATGGAAAAAGAGAGAGAGGGATAGGTGCCTGGAAGTTGTGTTCGTAAGCTGCCTCTTCTCTTCGTAAGAAGGAATCTAAAGAAGAAGAATGCAATACAAACGAATCAGGTTTTAAAGATATAGACTCCCACAGATTTAAATGACTTCATTTCTATCATATGCTTTTGGAATATCCCAATATGCCTCTTATCAGTACCACCACACACATATGTCTTATCATATGCTTCTTTTTTTTTTTTTTTTTTTTTTTTAATTTTAATTAAAAATCTCAAGCTCTCTATCGATTTAATCTTTTGAGTAAATAAGATAAAGCAAAATATGTTAGATCAAATGCTTAAATTAATATATATATTTTTATATAAAACATATACAAATTTTGAACTTGGGAGTGAATTCTCTAATTTATATAGATTTAAAAGCAGATGCAAAGGCTTCTCTTAGTTGTAACTAATAACTATCTTGTTCTTCTTCTCCATGGGACGATCTGCTTAAAGCTCTCATAGATATTCACCTGCAACATTGATGATGTACACACAACAATGGGTTGAAGAGATTAAATAAAGAAAAGGCCCACAACAACAACATAACATGACTAAAATGTACCAACCCTAGACCTTATTTTAGATCTTCATCAAATATGATATCGTGTCATTACATGTGATCACCTTCTTAGCTTTTGTATATGTTTGTATCTGAATATGTTATTAATTAATTACAGCTCTTGGTAACACATGTTTGTCGATACCAACCATAACACAACTGATGTAAAGAAAATATATCTTAGACAAAAAAAATTAGTGGTTCAAATCTTTTATTCACTCCATTGTGAACTGAATGAAGCTTATATTATTATTTTACTTTTGTCTTTAGCATAGATTAAATCTCGATTAAAGTCTCATTTTAACACGTAAGTAGTGCCTTAATTAAATAATTGATCATATAATTAAAACTCTCCATCAACCAACATCCATTATCATTCACACATCCTAAAAATGATGATGATAATAATAATAATAATATAAACAAATTATATACAAAAATTATAAAAAGTTGGAAATATTTGGAGTTACCAAGAAGTGTGATCTTGCATAGGATGAAAGTGACAATGATGAAGCTCTTCCCCTTCTAAACCTCCCGCTTCCACCGCCGTTATTGTCACACATCCTGAAAGAACCCCATCTCTTCGACCCCACCCTACCCCTTTCCGGTCCGTTGAGAACCGTCGTTGGCGACGGTAGATTGCTTTGTTTCACTTCGTTCAAAAGCCGTGGTGGGGGAGGCAGCTCCCCCACCAAGGGGACCTGCCACAGAACTTTTGATGCAGCGGATGGCCTCGGCTTTCCCGGCGCCTCCTCCCACAAAAAGGGGACAGAGACCAAAGTTAAACGCGGGGGCGTTGGCATCCATGGCGGCTCCAGTGGAAGCCAAGACAGCTGTAGCGTCGGAGTGGAGGTGGAATGGGTCGTATGCGGCGGCTCCGAGCACATGGGGGTAGGGAGAGAAAAAAAGTAAGATGAATATTTGGTTGGTAGAAATGAGTAAATAGATGTGAGTGTAGAGAGTGAGAGATATTGGGTGGAGTTAGTTGAGAGACTTTATTACTACAATTTGAGAGAGGGAAATATGTTATTAGAATAAAAACATGTATGTTTCTATATTTTTACCACACAAAAGTATGATTAAACGGATAATTTAAATTTTCTCAACTTAGATTGATATTAAGATTTAATTTTTGCTCTATCGTACTTTCAAATTATTGTTTTTTTTTTCAAAAAAAAAAATCTTAACAGAATATTTCTTCATGTACCATTCGGATGACTCTAGCCAAAATGCACAACAAAATTGAAGGGAATATGAAAATCTTATACAATCTTTCTTCAATCTTATACCAATCCTTATCTTTTCAAATCTTCTGTCGTTTCTAAATCTTATACTCACTTTTTTTTTCCACAACTAGCTAGTTGAAGTTCCAAATGTATTTCTAGATACGATTATTATGTAGTTTATGCTTTAAAAAATCCAAAAGAAATTCACTTTTTTTTTTCATTATTTCTTTGGGGGGGGGGGGGGGGAAACGAGATTGAACATTGAAAAAATGTGATGAAAGAAGCCAACCACCGACCGGAGGAGATTAATAAAGGTAGGCCTACGCCTACCAATTTATCTTTTTACTATTTATTCTTTCTTTTTCATTAATGGTTGAGTTGAAAACTTTTCCAAAAATAAAATAATAATAATAATAAAAAAAGGATTAATTAAAATTCAAAAATGGTTTAATTTTTGACCAAATACAAATCTTTTCCTAAAATCAATGAAGATTTATGGGTCCAATTACTTTTCTTTTTTTTTTTTTTTTTTTTTTAAAAAAAAAAGATCTTACCCTCTCCAATTTGTAATGATTCTCCAATCTCCACTTCTTGCCATGGTTCTTTTGAGAATACCTAAAAAGCCTAACCCCAAACCAAACAACACAATTTTGTACCAAATTAAATAATAAAAACATGATTAATTAATGGTTCTTTTGTAGCTATAAACTGAATCTCTCAAAGTTACTTATTATACCAATAGTTGTTTATTTGATGCACATCATACAAAGCATTATTTTGAGTTAGATATTAGAGAGATGAGATACCAAATTATGTATTTTTAAGATGATACTTAATTAATGTTTTTTATCAATCAAGCAATGATGTTCAAGGAAATCACTCCAAATAAATAAATAAAACATTGAGCAAACAAATATTGGGCCTTTTAGTGGGCCTTCTTTTACCAATTCATCTCCAACCAAGAGGAAAGACCCACTCTTCACCACCATGGTAATCTGGGTCCTCGCATGTAATACAACTACCATGTAATTGGGTATTTCTCCCATTACTTTTTATTATTGGGCCATTTTGGGCCTGGTTAACAGTCGAACTCGACGAGTCAGGAGCCCAACTTTTCCTCGTTGATGGGCTCAAAAGTGGGCTCAGTTGCTTAACTGCACTCGTATTCCGGGCCTTTGCCTTTGCCGATTTAGTTGGGGCCATGTAGCTCGGAACATGGCCCGAGTCCAAGTTCATTTCAACGGTCTTCTCCGACATGTCGTCGTGAGCATGAGGAAGTTGAGATGGCATCCAGCGGTCCAGCGAACTCCAACCCCATTGTGTTGTACGCCGGTTTCCGGCTTCCTGTTTCTTTGAACAAACTTTTCCGTTTTCCTCTTTATTTTGAGTTACCATTTCACGTCGTCTATGGGAAACCATCAACTTTTCATATTTCTGTTTCAATTGTTCTTCTTCTTCGACATCCTCGACTTTTCTTTGAAACTTGTCGTGTGTCAGTTGAAGCCTCCGTGCTCTAACTCGAGTTTGGACACGAACTAATGCTTGCATGCATCGCATTGTCATTTGTGCTTGTTTGCGTACGTTGTAGCCTCGTACCAATGCTTGTAGCCTTACCAAACCTTTTAGTGCACGTAAGGCACATCGAGCCTACATAAGAGATTCAATAACAAAATTGCTAATTAAAATGTATGGTGCATGAGTTTCATTTATTCATATAAAAGTAATTACCAAATAATGAATTTGATGTAATTTCTATTTTTTTCCAATCACCAAAAAGGAAAAATATTTATAATTTAAAAAAACGGTCATAAATTATAGGGAGAAAAGACAAAATTACAAAGTAAAATGTGCTTGAAGTGAAAACAAAATTAATTATTGAGATGATATATAAAAAAAGAGAAAAAGATGTTAAACAAACGAAAACTAATTATTAACAGAAATGAAGCCGCTAATACGAGTATGTATTCTCAAGGATGAAAAATATTTTGAATCATCTATAAAAATACATATTAAATGCTTTTTTAAGAAGCAAGTAAAAAGGTTTTGTGAGTCAACTAATTGGTTGGTAATGATGTTGAGAGCATTAATTTCTTAGAACGGAAGAAATTAACGAAAGAGTTAATTATAATTACCAAGTGACCTCTATAGCAAGATTGAATAATAGTTGCAGCTCTTTTTTCTTTGGAGTATGGGTGACTATATTCAGCCAACCGAACAACTTTTGCGGCCGCTTGAGCTGCTACCACTGCAGCCTCGGTTGCAGCAGCAGTGGCGACAGCCACCGCGAAGGCATGGTTTGATCTATCAGTATTTGTTAATGGTGTAGAATTGGTGCTCTCAATAGGGCTCTCAACTGCTGGAAAATGCTGAAACGACACAACTTCAGAACCTCCTTCTTCACATCTCTGCACAATACTAGTTTCCTTAGTTTAAATAACTAATTTTATTGTCCAACTCGTAAAAAAGTTTGTAATAAATTATAAGTAGATAGATTTTGAAAAATAAAATATATGAAAAAACGACAAAGGAAGCATAAATTAATAATAATTGACATATATTTGTTAGTTAATATAGAAATGGAGGAGAAAAGAAAGAAAGAAATACCTTAGATTGAGGAAGGGTGGGAGGAGAGGGTTTGAAGGCCTTCCTCACAGCAAAGAACCAGCTGCCTCCTTTCTTCCCCATTGGGGATTGGAATAATAAGATCTAATAATAATAATAATTAATAAAACAATATATTTATTTATTTATTTATTTATTATTATTATTATTATTATTATTATTATTATTATTATGGTGGGGGGAAATAGAGAGGAAAAGGATATTGTGTGATGAGCGGAAGAGTAAGTAATTAAATGAGTGAGCGGCAATGGCAACGGCAACGGCAACGGCAGCGGCAAGGGCAAGGCAATGCCATTTACCGATCAATAACTCTCTCTATTTAAGGTCTTCACAAGTGGGAGCGGTTTCTTTAATTACATAAAAATCACTTTCCCCTCTCTTTATCAACTCAACTACTTTTTTTCTTTTTCACAAAAATAAATAAATTAATTATGATATTAAGATTAAATTAAAAATCCAAATTAACACCAAAACCAACCATAATTATACCCAAAACAATGGCTTTCAAATCTTCATAATCCATTTGCTTAACACACAAACACTACCTAATCAGGTCACAAAAGCAATATTTGATATAATTGTGAGTTGCTCCATCTCCCATCCCATCCCTTATTGTCCACACAAAATAGTTAACCACACATTATCAATTAGTTTAATAATTACAAACCAATATATATTTTTTTTTAATAATGTAGTTTAAGTCTAAATTGTAATTTATGTTTACTTTAATTGAAGTATGGTAGGGAGATTCGAACCCTAGACTTCGTATTACTAGTACCACCCATATATCAGTTGAATTATGTTCTTGTTGATGAGAGACAAATTTATTTTAGGAGTGATTTTATTTTACATTGAGTGAATATTTATGATTAGTTGTTGATTAAAATATTTTATTGGTGAAATAATGATAATGTGGGTGATCGTTGCATTTGGAGTTTAGCTACCTAACTAACAAACAACATATCTCAACTACTTTCAATTGCAATTAAATCTATAAAAATTCTCATAAATTCCATTTATCTTTACATCTAATTTTAGTTATTAGTTTTTATGAAATATTTAATTCATTTGTTGTTAAATTAATTTTCAGAATTTGACTTTGTTTGTGTTATTTTAAATAAGGTTTTCTGATTTGATTTATTTTCTTTTAATGAGAATGGATCACCTCTCTAGATATAAGTATATGTCAAATATACCTGTAATACACGATAAAATATTATTATACACTGCATATATCATTATTTTTGTTTTTGGATATTTTTAAATACAACAAAAAAATATAGCAAAATCTATCTAATTCTCTATATCACATTTAAGTTCTTTTTTGTTATATTTTATAGCTTCGATTTTTTGCTATTCATAAGAATCTTTTTTTTTCTTTTGGTTACTTACAAATATATTAAAATTATAAACATATATCAGATATATTGTTTAAAATATATAACGATATATTGTACTAATTGTCTCGTTCATGCACTTATAAAATTATTTAGTGAAAAATTAAATATATAGTGCAATATATATCAAATAAATCTTGTTTCATCATTTGAAACTACTTGAATTGGGTGAAACTTTGTTACATGGTTATTTTAGTATTAATATTATTATATAGAATTAGATGATAAGAAGAGTTGAAAAGTAAATTGGGCCAAATATTTGTTTAAGCGATAGGGTAAAAAGGTCCATGTAATTTTGTGTTAAATTTGGTTTGAGTTTGGGCTGGACTTTCCCAACTTTTGGGCCTAAGCCCAAATACGAGAATGAGTATTTTTTATTTTTTAAACAAGAAATTATTTTATGAGATTGAGTTGGAACATTATGATTTATGACAAAAATATGAATAATCTTTTTTATACAGGAAAAGAATAGCAAAGAGGGAAAGAGAGTGAGAAAGGAAGGCATTAAATCGAATTGGGCGTTTGACCTTCGACTGCGACAGAACCAGACCGGAGCTACGAGGTGGAGACTGGCTGCCGGACGCCGGACGCCGGTGGGTGGAGGAAGAACACACTCAAACAACACTTCTTTCTCTTAATTCTCACCGCCATATTCTTCCATTTCTCAATTCTCCTCTCATCTCACCGCCCCGGCCATGTTTCACCCGAACAATATGCAGGCATCTCTCTCTCCCTTACTATTATCTGTTTGGTTTCTGATTATCTCTTATGAAAATTTCTTCTGTACTCGTAAACCTAGAATTTCATGCTGTCTTGTCGATTTTTCCCCTTCCCCTGCATTTTCTTTAACGGCGCTGCTCTTGTGTGAATTGGAGTTGAGAGCTTGTTGGGTTTGATTGTTTCTTAATTTCTCTTCGCCCTTTCCTTCTAATTTTACTCTTTCTGGCAGCTGGCTATTCGGATACCGTCATCGCCTGCCCAAGATTCTCCACAGAATATGCAAGTCGATCAAAGTGACAAGTCTTTAGTGAATGATATGCAAAATGGGAGCTACCCACATGCCGAATACATCTTCAACTACTCCAAGGTTTCATCAAGGGTTTCTTTTTCTCCTTCAATTTCCTGTATTCCTTGTTTTAATAGATATTGGTTGTATAGAGATAAATAATGTTTTAGACTCTTGGTTGACTGTGGCTTCCTTGTATATGCTTATCTACTGTATTACGAGTCTCATGTATCATTGGCTTGATTCCTGCAGAAACTTGAAGAGGATCTACAGATGTTTGGAATGAAAATAAAGCAGCACGAGGACAACATTAAATTTCTTAAGACTCAGAAAAACAAATTAGATGAATCCATCCTCGACTTGCAAGGTATTTTATCTATAATTGTTGGGAATTGAATTTATTCTAAAGTTGAGAGACGTGGGCAATTTAGCGTGATTGCGATCCTTTGTTATTTACCATCAATGTGATTGGTCTTGGCAACCATTGCATCAAAAAACATATATTAGTTTTGGTGATATTTTTATGTATGGTTTGAAGAAAAGAATACATTATTTTTTGTTATATTTTTATGTATGGTTTGAAGTTTGTGGGGTTCATTGAGCATCGTGCACTTGAAAAATCAAGAGATCTCACTCTTCATAAGATGGATGGATGGGGTACTACTCTTCCTGTCAATTAGTTTTGAGGTGAAACCCCATAGTATCTAATATTGATATTATGTTACCCACCAAAATGTATAATACATTTAAATTTCCCGCATGCCGCATGCATGTGATTTTTCTTTCACATTAGATTTTTAGACATGTAGAGTTGTTTTTCTTTTCCTCGACTATTTGTGTCTGGACTTTTACCTATTTCACTTTGTATCTCTTACCCACTTAGAATTTCCTTTCAGTTATTCTAGGCAAGTATCATTCTTCTGGCACACCCGTGGGGGAAAACGAGGTTCATTCCCATTCTCAAAATGATGAGGAAACGATGGAACAGATTATGCGGCAGGAGAAATCTGCTGCTAGCATTATATGTAAATTGTGCACACATCATGGTATTCAGGCTTACAACCTCATGTTGACAAAGGACGTATTGGGTATTGTTGCTCGGCTTGGAAAAGTTGATGATGATAATCTTAGCAGGTCCGTCTGACTTCTAAGGTTATTTTATTTTATTTTCCTCCATCTACTTGGGAATATGGAATTTGTTGCGAGCCATTCAGTTAATTTTCATTAAGTTATAATGAAGTTAAAAGTGGATGTGGGTATTATACCATTTAATTTTCTTTCTAATGAAAGCAGAATTGAGATAAAGTGGTTTAGCATGTGATTTCGTTCTTCTTGTTATGAATTGCTTGTTTATTATCAGAGAGTCCTTCTACATCATCAAACAAACAATGTATATAATTCTAAACTTACACGATTTTTTTTTTTAAAAAAAACAATTGCAGATTGCTCTCTGAGTACTTGGGAATGGAAACTATGCTGGGAATTGTCTGTAGAACATACGAGGGAGTGAAGGTGCTAGAAACATATGACAAGGAAGGTTGCATAAACAAAAGTCTTGGCCTTCATGGTCTTGGTGCTTCAATTGGAAGGAACTTGGATGGCCGGTTTCTCGTAATTTGTCTTGAACATTTGAGGCATTAATCTTATATGCTGTCTCTGATTAAAATTCTGGAGTTTTAAGCTTGTAAATCTTCTTCGGAGATCTTATTTATCTTTGATTTAGTCCATGAGAATTCTAAACGTTTTTTTTTTTTTCTTTTTTTTTTTTTTAAAAAACTTCAACTTTAGTTTCCATCATTATTTTTTCAGTTTTTTTAGATTTTTCTTCTACT
>JBBPDJ010000026.1:14314540-14330946 GCA_037974625.1 Cucumis cinereus | reverse complement strand
GTTTTTTCTGATGAAAATTTTGGAGTTTTAAGCTGGGAAATCTTTTTTGGAGATTTTGGTTATCTTTGGGTTGGTTCATGGGAATTTTAAACTTTTTTTTTTTTTTTTTTTTTTTTTTTTTTTTGTGGCAGACCATATGCTGGTGACTTTATTGCCAATGACCCACAAAGGAGGCTTGACCTTCTAAAGCCAAGATTACCTAACGGGGAGTGTCCACCTGGCTTTCTTGGCTTTGCTGTTAACATGATCAATATTGATAGCACACACTTGTTTTGTCTCGCAGCCAATGGATATGGTCTCAGGGAAACCCTGTTCTATTCTCTATTTTCTCGTCTTCAAGTGTATAAAACCAGAGCAGACATGCTACAAGCACTCCCTTGCATTAGTGATGGTGCACTTTCTTTAGATGGAGGAATGATTAAGGCTACTGGTGTTTTTTGCTTGGGCAATCAGTATGAAGCTCTCTTTCGAAATTCTATTTCAAGTTTCTCTGAATTATTTAGTAGATCGTGGTTTAGAGATGAATTCTTTCTATTTGTTAATTGCCTTTTGTCAATTGATCTAATTGGATGCCTTTATATTTGTTGGTCCATGGACTCACTCCTGTTCTTAAATTATGGAATACATCTTAATTCCGTTTTTAAATGCTATTGGTAATAACTACCATGAATGTTGTCCATCTTTTTCCAAAGTCCCTCCTGTGAAACAATGTGCTAGGGTTGCACCTCAATGTTCAGGAGCAAAAATTTGATATTTGTTATGGCTTGTGGACTTTTTTTTGTCGTTCACTTAAAAATGATATTATCTAGTATTAATCTCAAGCTTAGCTCAGCGGTAATTGACATTATCCCTCATTTTTTAGGTGGGAGGTTCCAATCCTCCCTGTGCTAATCTCAGCTTTTTTTGCATGTTTGATGACAGGGAAGATGTTCAGTTGAGATTCCCAAAGGCCTCAATGAAATCAAGCCTGCCTGAAAATTACATAGAATCGGAGAGGCAGATTAAAGAACTCAAGTGGAAAAAGGAAAAGATGATTGAAGACATAAGGAGAGAACAAGCATTACTGGACAATACTAAGGTCAATTTTGACAGGAAAAAGGCAGAGTTTCTAAAGTTTCTGACGGAGAGCTCATCATACGCAGCTCAGGTGAGAGCTCTTCTGCTTCTTCTCCCCTTTTTTTTACCGTTTCTGTTAGCAGTTTATTGAAGTGGTGAACTCAATCATTTATATTCTTTTCACTTTTAAATTTCATTAAGAAAAAGGGCAGTGGAAGGGGAATCCCTTGCCCGATTAGAGCTTACAAAAACATCTCCAATCTGATATTGACGATAAAAACTTCTAAATTTGTAAACAAGCTTGTGAAGAGATTTGATGAGCCAAGCTGAGCTAGGAAAATTCCACTTCGCCATTCTAGCCTTGAACATGTCCAAGTATACCTAGACAATCCCAAAATGCATACTGGGTTCCCTCCAAGGGAAGACCAGAGGTAAGGGATTGACATGGAATACTCTAGGTTTCAGCCAAGAAAAGTTGCCTACTTGATAATTTCTTGATTTGCAAAGTCAATACCTGTAAATGAGGTCTTAGAATTAGTGGGTATACCAAAAGTCCTTTGGAATAAATTTATTTAGACTAGGGGGTAAGGTATCCATAAAAAAATATTGGACTTAGGATTTTATAATTCACAGAATTGTATTCCATTTATTTTTTCCTCTTACTGATAATAAATGTACTTGTAATACCTTCAGTTCTGCCAATTCACAATTCATTTTCCTTTGTATAATCATTCGTGGCCTTTAAAATCTCTATGATTGAATGATTGCCATTCTTTTGTGCCGCAAAATTTGTATTTTGATCTGGAAATTCAATCTTATAACCTGACACATCAACTTTGATGCCTATCATACCCCATTTTCCTTTAACTGGGGCTCACATGCTGGGAATGCACCGGTCAAATTTACTGTTATAATATTGAAAATTAAATATCAGCATGTTCTTAAATTCAGAGTTTTAGGAGATCTAAGATATATTGATCGAAATGAAGATTTTGGATTGGTGTGGCTGCTGTTTGAAATCTGATAATAGTTTCAAACTGTGTTTAACACTGATGTTATTTTGATGGTGTAATATTACAGCAACAACTCTCAGCCAAGCCAGAGAGGTTGACACCACGATGAAGTTTGGAGTAGAGAACCAAGTCTTCCAGTGAACAACAAGGGGGAGGAACTACTGTGAGAGCAGTCAGCTGCAATATTTAACTCTGCAAAAATGTAGAAGCTTCTTATTGCATTTTTGAGGTAAATATCTTATGGTTTAGCTGAAAGTTCTGAAGGGAATGGTATGGAATAGGCAGTGTGGCATGCGCATGACATGGCATCTGTAGTTCCTCTCTGGAATAGGCCTTTTTTTTTTCTAGTGCTTGCTATCTAAATTTATTGAAACTTATGTTCTTGATAGTGGAGACTATGGTTCTCCCTTGCCTTGCAGTAATCTAGAAGGGATGGGGGTTTGTATTGGTCACCTTTGTCTTATAACAGTAATTAAAAAAAAAAAAAAAGGTTAAAATATGCTGTCCATCTCTTATATACTTTTTTCTTTTTTGGGCATACTACGAAAACTACCCTGAAATACACTGAAAGTTGCAATTATATCTTAAACTTTCTAGTGTAAAAGTTGAACTTTCAAACTTAATTATTATCGTTTTTGTTGTTAGATAATTTTGAGAGTCTAATCTTAGCGTACACCAAAATATTAGAAGGTCTAATTGTAACTTATCATCCTAGGAAGTTGTAATTGTACTTGTTTGTTTGTTTTTAAAAGTATGGTTTAAAATAATATTTTTGAAATTTTTATACTTTAGAAAAATTAATGATGAATTATTGATGTTTCTTCTTTCCATTATTTCAAAGTTTATCATTTTGATGGAAGTGCACAAAGTTCAAAAGAAAGATTGTATGACATTATTTTTTGAGCTGACCTGACCTTGCATACGTCATAATTTCATTTTCAAAACTTTATTTTCCAGCCACATGTTGTCCGTACATTTAATATCAAATTGATTTTTTTTCTCCAACCCTAAGCCCATAAATAAATTAATTTTAGGGAAATTGTTCTAAATTTTACCTTAAAATTTTGATAGTGTTCATCTAAAAAAGAAAAAAATTGTCCACCCAGTAAAAATTTTAATTGGTCACGGGACAAAAATTCTTTTTTAAAAAATTGAATTCTCTTTTAAAAAAAAAAAAAAAGTAGGAGAGATAACATGGGATCTTCTCTAATTCACTTCTCATAACGTTTGATAAAAACATACTCTTTCGTAAGAAGTTATTGTTACAAAATATATGTGGTTCACTAATAGTGTTATCTATTTTATAATAAATATATGGCACCACTAGGTTAAATAGTGGATATATTGTACTTCTCAAAATTTTAGGGTAGAAAACGTAAATTAACTACATATGCTCAATCATGAAAAACTATAAAACTTTTAGGAATTAGGGTCATATAATGAATTCAAGGCATTTCAACAATCACAATATGTTTTATAACCCATCAATTATATAAGACTTATTTGTTTTTAAATAAATTATTTTAAATGACAAAATTTCTACAAATATTTTCAAATATAACAAAAATCATATGTTATTCATTGTCAAATTGTTTTTTTCCTTCAAAATTTAATTGACGTCAACAAATACATGGTCCGTTTTCATTCAAAATCAATATGAGCTATTAACTTAATCGATAGTCTTAATCTTTAGACACGAAAATTTGATTTTCCATTCTAAAATTATTATACTAAACAAATGATAGAAGATGAAACTTGTATAGATTTGGTTGGAATATAATCCATATGAGTGAGGTTCATTATCAAATAAAAAAGACATGGCTAGGTTTGTAGCTTTGTTGGACTTTTAATCAACATCCATTTTCAAAATGTCTCATGAATTATAAAGCTAAGTATGTACTATATATTATATGTCACTGCCTACATTATTTTATAAGATGCATTTTTTTAATTTGATTTTAAATGGAAAGATAATATGTAATGATAATGAAGATTTAGGGTTTGCGTGTACCATTGAAATATGTTCTAAAATTTTTTTATAAGGAAAAAAGTTCTAAGGTTTAAAATCAATTTTATAAGTAAAGTTATATTCAACTACAAATTTCGACAATAGGACCAAATTTGCAACCCTGATGGACGTACGGAGTGAGGCTTGTGTCTGCGTCTTGTATCATTAGTAACATTGATATTATTACAGTTTTTTGTATACATATTATATAAATAGCATAAAGTTGAGGAGAGCTTGAGTCCATAAACATCCGTTGTGTTTGCAACTTAGCTAGCATAAAAAATGTGGTTATAAAAAGTAGTTTAATATTTTATTTAAAGAGCACAAATTTAAAACCAGAGAACAAAATCTAGAGTAGAATACAAACATACAAAAACAAATCAACAAAATAATATTCACTAAATTGGTGAAGCTGTTAAATCTTGAGAAGATATATGATTCGAAGATATATATATAGATATATATATATTCAACATTTCCATCAAATAAATTTATAGATATGTAAAGAATGAGTCTTTGAAGTTGCTCTTGTTCTCTCCTCTCTTTTGTTTGTATTGTTTCTGTTTGAATCAAAATTATTGGAAAATTCTCCTCTATTGGATTCTCTTCCTATTTTACATTATAAAGAAAAGGGGAATTTTTTTCTTCCTCTTTTTATATTGTGATGATTGAGATGGATTAAGAGATAATGGGGTTAGAGAAAGAGACAGAAACAAGAGGTGGGTTGATTTTTTAGCTTCATTTTCAATATCCTCATTTCAGAATTTGTTGATTGATGATAGGTTTTGTTTATTCGCCATGGATGATCATCATTGATTCTTTTTGTTTTTGATTTTCCAACCAGAACGACAAAACCTTCTTTCCCACAATTCTATTTGGAGCTGGAATACTGCTTTTTCTCATTACTTTTCACTAACTAGAAGAAAGTGTTCTTCAATCTGTTCTTAAAGTCAAGTGGGTCATTTTCACTTTATACACATGCGATTACGAGTTCTTCTGTGGATGTTTGTGCTTTGTGTTTGATCAATAAGACTTTGAAACCTTACACTGTTTCGAATCATGGGTTTCTTGTTGTTCCTCGAATTATAGGTTCTGAATTTGGGAGGTCAAACGTTTAGCCCAAAATATCCCAGTTTCCGATCTCTCTTTATTTCTTTTTTTCCTTGGGAATTTGCTGGTTTCATGGAATCTAGTTCTGATTCTTAATTCTGGAATCTGAATTCTCATCCCTTTAGTGCTTGATCGTTTTCGTCGGCTCCTCAGGTCTGATTGATTTGTTCGAATGACAAAAAGTTGCTTCTAACTTTTGATGTCGAGTTTCTGATTTTATCATTCATTCCAAAGATTCTTATTCGTGGTGGATTTTGGTCTACTGAAAAAGTGTTTTGAGTGAACTTCCATTGTATTTGATTGGATTCCGTGGGTGATTCATTACCCTTTTGATTATTCCAGCTTCTTAAAATGTACTAATTTGATGAACTATAGTCCTTAATTTCATTAATCTTTTCCTCTCTTTGTTTGGCTGTTGAAGAACTCTGAAATTCTGGAACTACAAGTCTTTAATCCATGTCCATCTTTTGCTTTCACTATAGGTTGTGGAGAATCATGTTCCATCTGAAACTGAATTTTGTTAAGGTATCTATCTTACCTTGAGACTTTTGTAAAATTTTGGTAATAGGTTTGCACTATCATGTGATCTTTGCCCCATTTGTTGGTAAAGAACAATTAAAGGTTTGTCCATTTTAAAATTACTTGATTCCTTCTTCTGCTTTTACTTTTTAAAGTTCTGCCTTGAAGATACTATCAAGAAATTCTGTGACTAGAATGATTATTAGCTCTATGAAATTGCAATTTGAAATGATTAAATGGTCCTGTTTCTATGGTAACTATCAATTCTATCGGGATCTTTAGGTCTAAAAGTTTGCAGTTCAAAATGATTGAATTATCCTGTATCTGATTTTAAGTAAAATGTGTTTTAAGCCCATTTAGAGACCTTATATTTGACATTACCACCCAAAGCTTCTTGATCTGAAAATCCAGTGCAACCTGCTCTTACTTCCCTTCATACATCTCAATCAGCCATTCTTTCAATCTGTCTCCCTTCCACATTGTGTCTCTCTCATTTTCATATATTATTTTCACTGACCAAATAAATTGAAAGCAAAGCATATTTACTCCAGTTCATTTGGCATTTATTAGATTATTTGTTTCTTCTTTCTTCTGGTAAGGTTGGTTGTAATCCAGTATGTTCGGTGTAATGCAATCAGTTGACGAGGACAGTAAGCAAAAAAATTTGAAGCGTTCAAGGCCACTTTCAAACAACATGACCGTCACTAACTCTAGTGTTGCTCAGAGTTTGGATGACTCTTTCCTTTTCCCAGTTGAAGAGATTGTACAATATCCATTGCCAGGATATGTTGCGCCCACTTCAATAACTTTCAGTCCAGATGATAGTTTTGTCACTTACTTATTTAGTCCTGATTGTTCTTTGAATAAGAAGGTTTTTGCTTTTGATATCAAAACTGGCAAACAGGAGTTGATTTTTAGTCCTCCTGATGGTGGGCTGGATGAGTGTAATATTTCTCCAGAAGAGAAACTGAGGAGAGAAAGATTGAGGGAACGTGGTTTAGGAGTAACTCGGTATGAATGGGTGAAAACAAGCACCAAAAGGAAAGCAATTATGGTGCCTCTGCCTGCTGGGGTTAGCTCTTTTATCTCGTTGAAGTTATTGTACTATGATTCGTTCTTGTGAAGTATTATTTGAAATCAATTTTCTTGATCTGATTAAATATCTTTGTACTTGACATCCTCCTTCTATGCAGATTTACATTCAGGATTTTTTTGGCTCAACCCCAGAGCTTAAGCTTTCCAGTAAACCCTCTTCACCGGTCATGGATGCACATCTCTCACCAGATGGGTCTATGCTTGCATTTGTTAAAGATGGGGAGCTTCATGTAATGAATCTATCATATAATGAAGTGAGACAGTTGACTGTTGGTGCTAACACAAACATTTCGGTACACTTACTTTTTCATGAACTCTAACCTTCAATGAGTTAATTTTGTCATCTTTCTGCTTTTGGATGGTGACTGATTGTAGAACAAAGTGAGTTGGAGTTTAGAAAGTAGAATCCTGGAGCTCAGCTCCCCTTTCTCTTTTTGTCTGTACATTTTTTACCCTTTTTAGTATTTACAGTTTATTAATTAGCAATTTGTTTACTATTGGTTTTGTTTTTTTGGCTCAGAAACATCGTGTGTGATGTCTTTTCCTGTGAAGAGTTGTATGAGTTTTCTGGAATTTATGTGTTGTTGGTGGAAAAGGTGTTTGGTTAGGTTTTCAGTTGGCATCTTGGTTGAAGAAGTTTACATTTTAACTACAATGTAAATCTAGATTACTGTTAAATGTATCAAGTATGATATAAATGTTTAATTTTTTCACTCTTCGTTTTTCCCCTAGAAGTTGACACTTACTTTTTTCCAAATTGCAGCATGGACTTGCAGAATATATAGCTGAGGTGAGAATACCAGCATCTGTTTTTCACATGGAATCTTGAAATCATTCCTGCTTGGAAGCTGAAGGAAGTGGAAGTCTTACCATTGGAAGAGATTAAAAATAATTTGCAATCTTCAATGATGCCTCTTTTTGTTTTATTTTAAACTGTAGTTGGACAGTTTCACAATTTTATGAATATGTTCTTCTTTCAGGAGGAAATGGATCGGAAAAATGGGTACTGGTGGTCACTAGACAGCAAGTATATTGCGTTTACACAAGTTGATACTTCAAAGATCCCTCCATTTAGAATCATGCATCAAGGTAAAAGCTCGGTTGGTTCGGATGCACAAGAAGACCATGCTTATTCATTTGCTGGAACTTCCAATGCCGTAGTTCGTCTCGGTGTTGTCTCTGTTGCTGGAGGCCCGATTACTTGGATGGATCTTCTTTGTGGAGAAACAGATGAAGAGGAATATCTGGCCCGAGTCTGTTGGATGCACGAAAATATTCTCATTGCTCAGATTCTGAATAGGTTACATTCCAAGCTGAAAATACTCAGGTTTGATATTAAGTCGGGGGAGAGAAAAGTTTTGCTGGTAGAAGAAGAAGATTCATGGATTAACTTACATGATTGTTTCACACCACTAGACAAAAGTATCAGCAAATATTCTGGGGGATTTATATGGGCTAGTGAAAAAACTGGATTTAGACATCTTTATCTGCATGATGGCCATGGGACATGCTTGGGGCCAATCACTGAAGGCGACTGGATGGTCGAACAAATTGCTGGTGTAAACGAGGCAACTGGGCTAGTTTATTTTACTGGAACTCTTGATGGGCCTCTTGAATCTCATCTTTACTGTGCCAAACTAACTACTGCCGGGAACACACCCTTGGATCCACCAATTAGACTGACTCATGGCAAGGGAAAACATGTCGTTGTACTCGATCATCGCATGGGAAGTTTTGTCGACATTCATGATTCCCTTGATTCGCCCCCGAGGGTGTTGCTCTGTTCCTTGAAAGATGGAAGTGTCATTTTGCCAATTTATGAGCAAACACTTGCGATTCCAAGAATTGAAAGGCTTCATCTTGAGCCTCCAGAGATGGTTGAGGTACAGGCCTGTGATGGGACATTGCTTTATGGAGCTTTATACAAGCCTAGTGAGACGATATTTGGACCGCCGCCGTACAAAACTATGATCATTGTGTATGGTGGTCCAAGTGTACAACTAGTCTGCGATTCATGGATCAATACAGTGGACATGAGAGCTCAGTATCTGCGTAGCAGAGGAATCTTAGTGTGGAAGGTTTGTACTTAATGCAGCTCTTTCCTTTGCCAACTTTCCTTTCTATAAACGTCGATATTCTGACATGTCTGATGTCACGTTTCACCGAAATTGTTAATGTGGTCTTATTTGTCCTTGATCATCAATGGCGCTGCCATGTTCACACCGGAATCAAAGTGTTTTTTGTGTAGAAAAACCCTGTTTTGGATTCCTTTTTAATTGCAGCTTCGTTCCTTGCTTAGTTTAATTTATCCATGCATGTGTCGGATCATTAGTTTTCTTTCCTTGAAAATTCAGTGAGATAGTTTGTTCTGAGTTTAATACTCCAAACTGTTCCAAATATGCTGTGAACAATTTTATCTAATGTCATTCTGAATGGTTTGCTGGTTGTAGTTAGACAACCGAGGAACTGCTCGACGTGGACTGAAGTTTGAAGCTGCTCTGAAATACAATATCGGCTATATTGATGCAGACGATCAATTGGTTGGAGCGAAATGGCTCATCAGACAGGGTCTAGCAAGGGCTGGAGAGATTGGTTTATATGGATGGAGCTATGGTGGCTTTCTGTCAGCAATGAGCCTGGCCCGGTATCCAGATATCTTCCGATGTGCAGTATCGGGTGCCCCTGTTACTTCTTGGGATGGCTACGACACGTTCTATACAGAAAAGTACATGGGATTACCGACTCGGGATCCAGAAGTTTATGAGCGAAGCTCAGTGATTTATCATATAGAGAAGATGACTGGGAGTCTGCTGCTTGTTCATGGGATGATTGATGAGAATGTACACTTCAGGCATACAGCAAGGCTTGTGAATGCACTCATATCGGCTGGAAAGAAGTATGAGCTACTGATATTCCCAGACGAACGACACATGCCTCGACAGCATCGAGATCGGATCTACATGGAAGAAAGAATCTGGGAATTCATTCAGAGGAGCTTGTGAGGTACGGTTATTTTTGTTCATAATCTTTGTTATTTATTAGTGGTTTTGGAATAAATGATGTTTAATCCTATGGAACCCCCACAGTTTCTTCCTTTGTCAAATATTTTATAATAGTTTAGTTTATTTCTTAGATTTAGCCTCTATTTTTTAATACTTTTTTTTTTCTTTTCATTTTGGTCCTTAATCTTTTATATTATTATGGATTTGGTTTTCTCCAATAAAAATTTCATTATCTGGTTAGAATTATGTAGTTGCTATTTACACTTTACATAATATGATGACTCACCTATAAAATAAAAATTGATAGTGACTTGTTATAAATAATTGGTCAACTAAATAATGTTGAGGGTATCATTTTCACCTATACTTTCTATTCAATCCTTTTGTGATTCAAAGGGTTTAATTGAAATTTATAGAAGAATATGGACTAAAATATAATGATATTCAAACATTTTTAATTTTACACAATTAGTACCAATATGCCCTCTCACAGTAATTTCCCCTTGTTTGTTTCTCATTGTAACCACATATATTGGGTGTATTTATTTATTTATTTTTGTTATTAGTTGCAAAAACATTAAGTGATACCATTAAATTAATATAATCAAACACATATATGTATATATAATTTTTTGATACCAGACTTTGGTACCAACTGTGAATTTGTAATTCTCGAAAGGAACCGAACTATTGTCTGCATAAAAAGAAAAAACTCATACTGATACACTCTAACGATCAACTCTCTAATCGTTTGGAGAGCTAGAGAGTATAGGGTTTGGAATGTATTTCAACGTATCTTCAATTTCATGAGATCTCTTGATTATATAGAATTAGGTTTCATAGCAGTTTCACTAATTAACTTCTTGGGTCATTAATAAAGTAATGAACTATCAGACTTATTTCATTACCAACAAGTACGTGAAATGTAAAAAACTTAAGTAGACATAATCTTTACCATATGGTTGTCCCTATAGGTCAACCTTCATACATAGACTTTATGAGTTAGTCTCATAAACTTTGGCTTCATGGCAAATAGTGTGGGTCGATCATCATACTCAGCCAGTAAAATCAGTATTCACTTTTTTACTCATAACATGTTTAGTTTTTTTTCTTTTTCAAATATATTATCCATGTATTTGTTTGAAATTTTCCAACCATTTTCCACGGTTTTTGATTCTCCAACTTTCGTTTTAATTGCATTGTACACAACGATTAATATACATTATATTTTGTTTTAAAAAAATTAAATTTCATTATATAATTGAATTTCTTTAAAAAAAGAAAAAAATCTACTTGGCTTTGGCCATTGACAATGTTGATGTGATATATTTTTAAAGAAATATTGAAATGATATGATGTATCAATGAAACAAATTAATGGATGAATGAATGACATGAAAAATAAAAAAGGATGTGATCATTATTATTTTTAACCTAAAGAAAAGGCAAGTGAGATGAGAAATTAAAACTCCTATCTATAGAAAGAGTTGAAGGATAAAGTATTTTTGATACCAACATATGCTTTTTACACATTCCTAGCAATGGGTCATTCAAACAAAAAACAAAATACGGAGGACTCGTTCGTTAATAGTGGATATTGGAGGGTTCATGAAGGCATACGTTATTTTGTTTAGAAATGTTATTAACATTGTTCATTTTCTTTATTTCAGTTTTTGGTGCGAGATCCCTCAACATGCTCCTCAAAATTGTTTGAGCTTCAAGGCTTTTATATCATATTGGATAACCATACAATTTCATCTCAAATCAATTAGTGACAATAAATAAAGATTATAAGGTTTTTCTAATCCTCAATATTATTAAAGTGCATCTTTGATCCCGACTCGAGAAGAAAATTAATTAAAGTATTTGACGTTTATCTATTTATTTATTTATTTTAAAAAAAATAGAGTTGGGAGAGAAGATATTAGGTTGGGGGTTGTGATGAGGACATTGAGATTATCATGTTTATTATTATTGGTCTCTTGCCGACGATAATGAAAATAGAAAGAAAATGGTATAATTTTCAAAAAAGTTAAAAAAAAAAAGGTTAATTATGTAATATTATTATTCCATTTGCTATATTTTCACTCATCACTACCAACCACTATGTGTACCTACCAACCCAACATCACAAGATAAGCTCAATTTCCAATTTATGAATTTCACAATCAATCCAACCTTTCATCAATTCTTTATCATCTTTAATTAAATTAATAATTAAATCATCTTTCATCAGCTTTTTTTTTTTCTTTTTCCAAATCACTCTCAATTTAATTTAACATTTTTCTAACTAAATAAGTATTCGTCGTTTAATCGATCCTCATCAATGCTGACTTAATCAACTAATAAAGTATTAATTCACGTTTCAAATTCCTCCAATCTCACCTTACGTCGTTCCTCAATACACACACCCAATCATTTCTGTCTACATCTCATATATTGTTATAATTCTATAATAACAATAATCAACAACAACCAAATTTATTGTCGGTGATCATGAAATCTAGCCGACACACAACACAAGCAAAATATGTCAATTTTATCAACTATGTGATAAACTATCTCATAAGAATTAATCACCAATAACGTGAACTTTATACAATTGACCATTTAAAACCGACAACGACAAATATGACCAATACTTTCATCTATATTATGAAAATGCAAAATACTTAGGCGTGACATGAATTTTACATGCAACTGTCAAATAAAAAGTTGTCATATGACAATCTTTTATTTTTTATACTTTTTTTTGTAAAAAATCTATATAAAAGAAGAGACTGTACGTGATTAGTTACAACACTATTTATCTATTTCCTATTTATTTCTTTATGTAAATTGACCAACACCCAAAACACACCATTATCTTTATTCCAATGTCACTCTCATGAGAATAAATAGGAAAAGAGAAAACAAATTTATTATGAAAATATATAAAGTTGATACAACAAATACAATCACAATTATAACATGTATGTGTATGTGTATGTATATATATATATAGATGACCATCCTATCCAAATATCTGTCATACTTTGATGTATGGCCCATATTATTTTTCAAGAGCATAATCAAAGGAATGAGACTATACACGTGTCATCATCAACCACATCCTAAAAAAAATAACAAAAACAATTTTTTAAAGAAATTATTTAAATACATATAATATATATGGATTTTAGTTAGTTGATAATCCAGCAGAAAACGAGACTCCTGTAGAAGGCAACCAAGAAGTGCCGTAAATAAATTGGCCAACGGTAAATTTGGAGGCTTCCACCGTGGAAGTTATCACTCGGTAACCCGGCCACTTGACTCGCTGCCCCACGGCGGCGCCCGGCCCGGAATTCATATACTCACCGTAATAAAGAGTGTCAAGAGCAAAAGAGCCTTGCCACTCAAGCCACCCACGTGGATGAATATGGTCCCCCATGGAAGATACCATGTACACCACTCTAGAGTATAATTTCCAAGGTCGACCTAGAAATGTGGGGAAAGAACCCTTGGACGCTTCAAGGTCGCCAGTGGCTACGATCTTGCAAGCGTGGATTGAGATTCCGGTGTTTTGGTTCGGGTCCTTTCGGTCTTGAGCTGTGATCGTGTTTTTTTGTCCTGGCATTGGCTTTCGGGCGTAGATGTTGCAGCTTTGGAAAACCACGACAGCGTTGCCAAAGATGAAGTCGATTGTTCCGTAGATGTCGCACTCCCGAAAGAATTGACGGTTGGAATGCACGTAGAGAGTATCTTGATAACCAATAATGTTGCAATGGTATACCACGGCGTGGTCCGCGCTCAAGCGTAATGCTACTGCTTGGTGCTTGCTTGGTCCTGCCGTGTTCTCAAACGTCATGTCCCGTAGAATTATTCCTGTTCCTGAACCCGCTGTGTAAAAAAAAGTTTATAATATATTAGACACAATTAAAATTAATATATATATATATATATATATATATATATATATATATATATTAAACCCTGTTTTAACTTTTTTATGGTAATTTTTAAAGTTTAATCGATCATGGACACAATCATTTAAAAAGATAGAAACTAAATTTATAATTTATCAACAAAAAGAAAATATAATTAATTGTATAAGTTTATTGGTGAGAACCATAGGTTATGTGATGAAAGATAGAGAACTTTTGAAATAAATTTCAATAATTATTTTCTAAATTCTATCCTTATCTCCATGGGAGTAAGCTTTTGGCATATTTAATTGGACCACATTAGATTCTCAATTATTTTTTTTTACCAACTTGTGGAAGTAAGCATGAAGCAAGAAACATGGGAATAATACTACTATGACTTTTCAAAATCATCATCAATTGGGATATTCCATCCCTTTCTTTTTTTCTCTTTTTAATTTAATTCTTAAAAAAAGGATTATTATAATAAATTAATTAGAATGGCCTACTTTACCAATTAATTATGATAGGCACAATATATTATATAATAAAGACATCATCTTTCTTATAGAGATAACAAAAAGATTTTTAAAACCCTACTACAATCTTCTTATAATATGAAATATAAAAATTTATTACAAATACTAACCAATTAATACAACTTGCTTAATTAGTACTATCTTATGGTACTTTATAATATATTTTTTAATAATATGTGATGTGAAAATGTTACGTCAAATATTCAATTTGTAAGCTTGACTATACTAGTAAACGTATACATTAGCATAGCATATATAATTATAAAATAATTATGGTGTGTGTTTTTTTCCTACGAAAATAATTAATTAATGATGAAGACATACTTCGCAAACACAGCTGGAATCTACTATTTCTCATATGATTATTTGGATAAATCAAACAATTATTTTTGTAGCCCATTAAATGCTACAAAAGTAGCTTAATTTGTCACTATCTTGAAATATAACCCTTTTTTTTTATAACAAAAATGATCATAATAATAATAATAATAATAATAATAATATAGGAATTCATTCCTTTTTTTTAAAAAAATTATCATAATTATTTTTTAAAAAATTAATATTATTTTAGTCTCTAAACTTTTAATTTTATTATATATTTTTTTAAAAAATGTACCATGGTTAGAATAAAAATTAGCATTTAAACTTACTATTATTGCTCATATTAAATACTTAAAATATTATCACCAGATATCCAATATTCCAACAAATCTACATGCATATGGGTCCATTTGATGATCGTATATTTTTTATGAAAGTTTTTTAATTTTTTTTTTTAAATCAATGCAAACTTTTGAAATTAGAAAAAATAGTTTTTAAAATTATGATTATTTTTTTACATTGGGTTATGAATTCACATGTTTTTTTTTAATTTATTTTTAAAAATTGAGAGATAAAAACATAATTTGGGAGGATATAATTTTGAAATTCAATAGACAAAATAAAGTTGAAGTAGAAAAAGAAGAAAGAAAAAAATTAGTATGGCCACTTTTGGTACTAAGACCGGACGACCATAATTCTAAGTCCTAGATATCCGGTGTCAGAATTAAAAGCCTTAGATTTGTACTCAAAAATAAAATAAATAATATATAATAAATAAAAGAAATAAATTTAAATTTTGTGTCTATTACTAGTTTATTATTATTATTATTGAAAGTTATTGATTAACATTTCTATTATAGATTTAGAGACATATTAATATAATATTGTCTTTCTTAATAAAGTGATTATAAGACTAAACTTAGAGACTTAATTTAAGATTAGGCATTTTCCCTAAACTATTTTAATACTATTTTAATTAATTATTTATTTAAATGAAAGAAAATTTTAGTACAAAAGAAAAAAAAAAGGGTTTTGGAATAAAATTTAAAAAAAGGAGAAAAGAGAGTGAGAGTATATACCAAAGGTGGCGGTGCGAAAAGTGGTAACTTTGTCATAAACACTTTTGCCACCTGAAATGACGGTTATGCCCTTCCCATCTCCCACGAACATCAAGTTTGTTTTCTTCCTTCCCACCTTCAAATTCTCCTCTTCGTACCTACAAAATTACATTTATCTCCCTTCTTACTCCCACACGCACCATTTTTCAATTATTATCATAACTCAAAATAAATAAATAAATAATAAAATTAAAAAAAATTCTCCTAAAAATGTTGGCCTTTAAATATAGTAATAATTCTAGTGATGGGTCATTTTTCCTAACCTATCTCTTTCATGTTCTAAACTATTTTTCATATTTGTGGTATATGATTTTAAAATTTTGTTATAGTAGGGATTAATTTGAATTTTATTGACTTTAATTTGGTTGTTACTTAGAGTTATTATTATGAAAGCAACCAAATTGAAAAGGACTTAAAATTAATATAATTATTGTGAGGGGACATATAAAATATTGTTTTGATTGTACAATTATTCATGAAAAAACTATGGACTTTAGGAATTGGTAAGTAACAGCTTTGCATGATTATGACACTGAAGTCAATAAATTAAACACATCAGGATAAAAGTTTATAAAAGAAAAGGAGAGCCTTCCTTTTAGTGAGAGCTAATGTTGATTAATTATGGCTTAATCACAACCATTTTCTTTTTTTGGTTGGGGGGGGGGGGGGGGGGGGGGGGGGGGGGGGGGGGGGGGGGGGGGGGGGGGGGGGGGGGGGGGGGGGG
>JBBPDJ010000026.1:14268616-14314320 GCA_037974625.1 Cucumis cinereus | reverse complement strand
TTATGGCTTAATCACAACCCTTTTCTTTCTCCACTTCCCCCCCCCCCCCCCCAAAAAAAAAAAAAAAGAGAGAGAGAAATAAACTAATAATCATTGAAATTTTGAAAGTTGAAAAAGAAAAAGAAGAAAATAGTAATATATATATATATATATATGAGAATATTTTAGAGAAAATGAAATTTTTATTTTTTTAAATTAGATACCTTTTTATTTTAATAAAAATGATATAGTTTAGACTGCACGGATAATTTAAATAGTAAAAATATGTATATGAGAATATTTTAAAGAAAAGTCTAGTTAGCATAACTGAGCCGAGTTGATTTCCTAACAATGTTTAAAAAAGGTATACTTCTTACTTTCCGGCCTTAATGTAGATGATGATCCGGCGGGCACTCGACGACGGAGCGGCCTCAATGGCCTCAGCCACCGTCTTGAATTTGCCAGAACCATCCTTAGCTACCACAATATCCGCCTGAATCGACGATATCGGAGCAGCCAAAAGCCGCCGATCCTTCCCACTAACCCACTCAGGAAACCCCTCATGATCACCACCATTCTCCACCGCCCACGACGGCGTACCACTCTCCATCAACCGCCGCCGCTTTCTATTCTCCACCGGCAAATCCCCACCACCAAACCCAGAAAATATAGCCAAAGAATTACTAATCATCTTCGACAAATCACTCAACTTGGCCTCCACCTCATCCTTAACACCCAAGTCAGACACATCCTCAAATCCAGCCGTACACGTGTCATGGTAAGTCAATGCAGCACTAAGCCACGTCATGATATCATGGTTGGAAGCTTCCGTAGAGAAAAGAGAGAGAGAGAAAGCATCAATGGCGTCGTTTAAAAGCTCCATACAATCTTCATAAGCGGAATGAGCCAAAGGGTCATTAGAGATTTGTAAGATAGGGATTTGAGAAGTGGAATAAAGAGCTTTGGTGAGATGTTGAAGAGTTAAGTTGAGAGAGATATGAACAAGATCATGAACGTCGGCCGATAGAGCATCGGGGAAGGATAGAAGAGAGGAGAGGCAAAGAGATGGATAGAGCGTGTGGCTACACGCGCGGGAGATGGCTTGGGAGGGCTTGCTGTGAGGGAAATGGGGTTGGCTCGATGAGATACGTGACCGAACGAGGATAGCTGCGGAAACGACTGAAGCAGCGATGAGGAGGAGGGACATGAAAGAGATGATTAGGATACGAGAGCGACGACGGAGAGAGGAGGAGGGTGGCGGGGGGTCATTGCCGGAGAGGCGGAAGGAGGAGGCCGGCGTGGTGTTGGCGGAGTGGGAGGAGTGGAGCTTGTTGTAGTTGTTATTGTTATTCATGGTTGGTTATTTGTGTGCATGGGGAGGGAATAATGGTGGGAGTGAGTTTAAATAAGAAAAGGGTATCATATATATTTGCAAGGATTATTATTATTATTATTATTATTATTATTATTATTATTATTATTAATATTCCACTATATGTTTGTAATAATAAAGTGGGGTTGGGCCTTTTATTTTGCTTCTAAAACTTTCTACACATTGTTTAAAAAGGAAAAACAAAGAAAAATATTTATATTAATGTGTGTATGAATACGTGTGTGTTTTGTGGGGATGTCTTGCAAACTTCTTGCCTCTCCCATTATTTCAATATATGTTCCTTATAATAAAACATAGACACCGTGGGTAGTTTTTTTTTTTTTTTTTTTTTTAAAATTATACTAAAGTAATTAATAGACCGTATTTAATTTTAAAAAATGATATTATAGAAAATATTAGATATATATTGAGAAGCATGAAAAAGGACTATGAGTAGAAAGAGAGAGAGACTTAAAAGATGTTTACAAGTGGAATTGGCAAATGAATGTAGAAATTAATAAGCATGTGAATGGTTCACGATGGTAGGGAACAAAAACCAAAATGAACCCATTTCTATCACATCATTTAACATAACCCCCCCAATATGACCATTTGAAAAGTCTATAACCCACCATTCTAATTTCATGTTTTCATGCTTATCTCATTCATATTTTAGCCCAACAAAACTTGATTTTATGCTAATTATTGACTCCCCACATTAATTCATCCCCTAATTTCCATATAATTATATTTATGATATGTGGTTCACATATATTTATTACAATTAATTAAATTATTTGCATAAATTGATTTTACAACTCATTTAAGTTTAGGGTTTTTGATGTCATAAATTTGAACTCATTACATAGACACATGACCAATTAGTCAACCTCATACAAAGTATCATGAACTAATTAATAATACTCAAGTTGATAAAAATAGAATTGAATTACACTCAATAATTGTTGTTTTATTTGGTTTATANNNTATATATTGTTAAACTCATGTTTAAATATAGTAATGAGTTGTATCCACAAGCTAAGTTCTTTAATAATGTTCATTAGTCAATGTTGGTCAAATCAAAAGGCTTATATCTAGCTATAGGAAACATCCTCCCACCTTCCTATATCAACATCTAAAATAAAAAGTGGATTTCCTTTTCTAATTTTTGGTTAATATGAGCTTTTAGTGAGAGAGTGAGAGATAAAAGCTTATTATTGTCTCTAAATGACCAAATTATTCAATAAAATTATCATAAAATTATGCTAAGTATTACTCATTTAATTTCTTCATTAACTTATATTATATACTTGTCTACCATATTAATTATGATTCAAATATTCATTCTCACTTTCTTTTTCTTTTTTTTTTGGTTCAACTAAAAAACATGTTGTAAATCCTAAGAAATTGCTAATAAACCCTATAATACATACTTACCATTAGTTGCTACTTATGGAATTCACTAGACTTTAGATAATGATTTTCATCTTTACAAATTATTTTATGGATATACCTTTTTATATGTTACAAGATATTAGATGTGAAAGTTTCTTCTTGGAAAAAAAAAATCAAATTTTTACTCGTACACTTTATGAAGCCTTAATTAGGTATACTCTACTCGATTGGTATATTGGTGTATAGTAAAGACCAAAAAATTCGTGGTTCAGATCTCGAAATTTGAACATCGAAAAAAGACCACTTTTCAAGATTTAATTAACTTAACACGAGATTTAAAACTACAAATTAGAAGTTTAAAAACAAAAATAGTTACACAAAAACAAATATTTTAGAATTCAAAAAACTACCGCAAATATCCCTAATATATAAGTTCAACTTTGCACTCAAAACAGAGATATACAAACTCAAATAAAACAACTTTACATCCTAAACATATACATATAAATTCTCTAGACATATGAACTCGAAAGAATCATATCTCAACTTAATGTTCTAAACAATTTTCTAATATTTTTAATTTTTGAGCTATGTTCAAAATAACTATTTGAGAAATACGAGAATATTGAAAGAATCAGGTGAGCTAGAATAGAATATAATAATGGTTGCGTTTTTTATGTGCCCAAAAAGTAAACAATGTAACGTTTGGATTTAGATAAGGTTAGACGTGCTTATTGGAAGTCCCTATTCAAACTTTTGTTTTTCATCCTAAGCTTTTGGACCCAAACCCTCCACTTGCACAAAAAGGACATTGCCACAGGTCATTTTAGCCGTGGAATTAGAGTATACTCCCCTCATTTTGATCTCTTCACAAAAATGTTAAAAGTGTTGACCACTCTTATTCATATTCATATGTGCTCGTATATGACATGACGTAATGCTTAAACATCATTGATGAATGAATATACAAAATAGAGTTTACGCTTTTATTTTATAAAAATGTCGATGAAAATATTATAAACATATATTTTTTTTTTGGACAAATTACGAATTTATTCTATCTTTAAAACGTGTTATATTCCATTCTTGTACAATCTATGTTAATAGGCTAAATGAATATAAAATTGGAAAAATGATTTGAATAAATTTGTAATTTAAGAATATTATTTTTGTAAATGTATTTATTTTAATTAATTTATTTTGGAAGTGACAAGTAGAGAAGAGTGGAAAAGGTAAAGGTATTTTGGGTACACAAAAGCACACATAGTTTGAATGATTATAATAGAAGCTTTAGAACCCACTTGGTGGGTAGCAAAGGCTATGAATAATGTCAATTTGGCCTCTCACTCAAACTTTTCATTTAATGTCAATTCTCAACTAATTTTTAACCACAAAATTATATATATAATATATATATATATATTTGATAAATTAGCTCTAATATGAAGCCTTAGTGTTGGGTAAATTTTCAAACTCCATACTTAAATAAATTGGTTACAATTGTTTGGTAAATAATATTAAATATTTGCATCTTTCTTAAATACAATGATTGAATTCTTAACTAAATTTCAAAACGAAAATAACTTCTTAAATTTTTTATTATTTTTTTTTAGTTTTCAGATTTTAGCTTGTTGAAACCATTGGTAAAACGTAAATAACAAATGAAAAAATGGAAGATGGAAGTAGTGTCATTTTAAAAAACAAGAAGATTAATGAAGTGGGGCCTAAGTAATTGCTTAAAATAGATATATGAAACAAGAATGAAGAATCCCTTCAAATAAGAATAAGGAAAACAACAAAATCTCTTTAAACTTCTTAAAGGAAGGAAAAAGGAAAAAAAAAAAAGACCAAAAATTAGTTTGCGATTGCAACACCACCACACGAGCAAGATGGTGGGTTACCCCATTTGTCGAGGGTAAACACCAGAAGAAAGAACACAACACAGACAATAACGACTAAGGACACAATCTTCTTCACAATATAGTTAAGCTCAGTCAAATTGTCACTTATTAAGTCTCACTAATGTGTGACAATAACATTTAAACAATGTCATTAATTATGAATTTCTTTGGTTAAAATCAAAATTAAAAGTTGAAATTTGTAAGAAAATCATTGTCATGCTACCATTAAATTAAAGAACTAATTTATTTATTTATTTTTGGAACCATTTCCAAAAACTTAAAATTTAAGCTGTCACTTTTTAGAACATGGGTCTTCTAATAAAACTATTCCTAGAAACTTAAAGATGAAAAAGGTGTTTGGATATGGTTGGTTATACCAATTTTTAATCTTTAATTAGTTGTTTATTCAGGATGATTAAATTCATATTTTGAAGTAATAAAGTAATTTGCCCTTTTTAAATCAATTTTGTTTAATTTTCTAACTAATTAGGGTGGTTTGAACTACTATTGCCCTTCATACCATTCATTACAACAATAAACCTAATCTTTAACATAATAGTTTGATATTAACTTTGATTTTGTATGATTTTATACGTAATCAGAATCAAAAAAACCAAAGTGATATTTTTCAACGTAGCGTTCGAGTTAGGAGAGTACATGCATGCGAACGTAATGCATACATAAGAATGAGAGAAATCTTGGTAAAATAAAAGTATGTGGTTAAGAAAGAATTAAATTAATTGATAGCACCTACTACCCTATACTAACAAGACGTATATAGTCCAAAAAAAAAAAAATCTTGAAGTTAAAGATGTTTAATTTAAAACAATTTTATATAGAAAATATACGAGTGAGAGTAATGTGAATATTTTAAATTAATTTAATGTAGGGGATGGATAATCTAGGCATTAAAATGAACGATTTTCATATTTAAAAAAGAAACCATTCCAATTTGCTTTCTAATAATGTTTCCAACCACTCATCATTGCAATTTTATGATAACTTTAGAGCTACACAAAAACACAACCCAACCGCTTATTGAACATCCATTTTTCTTTTTTTTTAAAAAAAAAGTGATTTATCAAATATTTTAGATTAGGTGATAAAAATTAAAAAAAAATGTTCAATCATGTAATCAAACCAAACAAGACAATCAACCAAAAATATTAGTTGACATATTCACAAATTATTATTATTATTATTATTATTTATTTATTTGAATTTGTCATTATCACATCAATTAGTGAATGTATTGAAAATTGATACCAAACGACGTGGTTTAAGTCAACCAAGTGATGATTAAGAGCAATAACCAAGAGCTTTGCAATATATATTATATGATGGAAATATTTTAACTAACAATTTTATGATCAATACAGGTGTCTTGTCACATTTTAATAAACTTTGAAAATATTTAAAATGAGAGTGACATCAATAATTTATCAACGTAGAGTTTAGTTAAAATGAGAGTGAAATCAATAATTTTTATCATAGGAAAAATTTTGTTCTTCTACGTTATTATATATACACATCATCTTTTAATTGAAAAAGAAAAATTAGCTATATATAGATAGATAGATTTTGAAATATGAATCTTCCCTCCCACTATCCCTAGTCTATACAATAGCCCCATTGACTTTGTCAATGATGTGAGGCAAAACTCTAAGTTCTTATAAAACTTTATATAGGTATCCAACGATGTATAAATTGTAAAAACCTCAATTGCAAACGTAATAGGTTTGTTTCTTTATCACATTACTTATAATGAGACATTTTCCTAACATGATCTGATTATGATTGAAAATTCAATTCCAACAAATCCTAAAACCATTTTCATAACTTTTTTTTTTTTCTTCGTGATATCGGGTTCATTTTGAACCTAAGTCCAAATGATTTTAATTTTTCTACTCAAAATTTTTTCATATATGACATGGAAGAGGTTTAAATCTATAGTGTCTTAATTAAAAGATCCTCACGTGATTAATAAATCAATACATAATGTATAAATTCATATTCATCTTAGCATGCAGCTTGAGATAAATCACATTTATCATAATTAAATGGAAGGATTCCATATTAAGTTACCTTTTATATATATATATAAAGATTAAATTACCTACTAATTAGTTACATTAATGCTTGTGGGACCCAAAAAAATAATTCTTCCAAAAGTTAGGGTTTGGCCATGAACATTACAACTTTCTAAGGCAGTTGGGTTGGGTACAATTAATCAGCACATATATTGACATTGTGCCCATTCACCAAATGACTGTCATTGTATGTCTTTCTATCTATCCTTTAAACAAACTTCTACTACCTTTTTTTTTTTTTTTGTGTTTTTATATAATATTTTCAAATTTTATGTCTGAAGTTTTTTTTAAAAAAAAAAACATGAAAGAGATTTTTCCAAGTCTTTCGTTTTCAATGGTTTAAGTTTGATTTAAACCCTCCGTTTAGATTAAAAAAAGTTGAAGAAATAATTTTAAATCTTGTGATTTGAAATCTGAGAAATGATTTTAAACTAATTATTTTGTTTGGAACTAGAAATATTTGAAATGAATGTATTTAAAATTTTATGTTTGGATGATAATTGAAAAGTATAAGAAAGTTAAGAATTTATTAATATAGGTTTTTTTCCTTGGATGTGTTAATTGAAAATTAGAAAATAAATGGCTTAATTATCTATTTTATTTTTAAATTTTATGACTGAGCATTTTGGTTAGAATTTTTTTTCAGGTAAAAACATTATTTGAAATCATTTTGGATTTTGAAACCATTATATTTTATGATGAAAGAAACAACAAAATTCATTTGAAATTTGTTATGAATTGAGATCCATCGAGGTTCCAAATAAAGTAGAAAATATAAATAGTATGTTTCTAAATATGACTGAATTAACCAAAATATTTATAATTTGTTATTTAATAGACTTCAATAGACGGCTATTTATGTTTATCTATGTCAATTTCTGTCATAATAGACATAAATAGTAGTCTATCAGTCTATCGATTATAAAGGATGTTATTTTATTATATTTATAAATATTTTAAATAGTTTTGTCATTCAAAACAATTCTTTTTCAGATAAATTAACCTTTAACGGAATATAATATCCTCATCTTAAAAGGGTTTTTTTTTTTTAAAAAAAAAAAAGGTCTTCCAATTAAAGTAGTCTTTTATATAAATGAAGTTTATTTTATTCCCTTAAATACTTATTTAGCCATTTCAAATAGGAAGCCCTTATTATTTATTTATTTATTTATTTATTGTCGTTATTATTATTATTTATTAAAAAGAAAAAAGGTATGGCACTTATGACTTCTTTTGAAGGCCTAGCCCATCTAGCTCGTAAGTGGGCTTGAAGGCTTGACTCAACCCATTCTCAATAGATAGTCTAGTCCGTTCGATTTTCCTAAGTATAGAGCTAAACAAAGATTAAATCGAACAAATCCATTTTATCAAATAAGGAATCAAATTAATGTCCCGTATAAAACTCCTTTACAATAAGATTAGTGTCAATTTAATTTTATAAGATTACTATAGATGTTCCAATTTGAGGGACAACACCATCTATACCCTAACAATCAATAAATATTTAAACTTGAAAATTAGCACCTCAAAGATAAAGGGTATCGAGAGACACCTAAGCTCGATCAGTCACATTTTTATACATCGATCACATACATTTATGAATGCATAGATACACCGATTCAATTTGTGTAACCACTCCCACTCAAATAGTTGTGGCTTGTCGACCTAAGTTGCACCGCTATTGTCCTAACATTGAGAAACATATATCAAATGAAGAGTCATGCACTAGATATCGAAGGGCAAAGTAAGCTATTTACTACTCCTCTATCATCCAATTTATATATAATGTTATTGTTTGATGTAGTCTCTTTAACCAACATCGCATAAATTAAAGTAATTAATTAACCGCTAAAGTAATCGGTGTCCCTCTTTAAAGGTAAGAGGTTCAATTACCTATCGTCTCACCATTGTAAAAGAATTTTAATAGTTATTTTCCCCCCTATAAGTCCATCACTATTTTCAACATTTCTTTTGACAATATGTAGTGTTTGAGGATTGACTACGCTACTCATGAGAGATCAACAGTACAAGTTTGATGTCAATTGAACTACGCTAATTTTGGCTCGATATTCTCAACTTAAAAGAAAATAATATACAAAAAAATTATTTAATATTAATATAGATTTTCACTCTATTTTTTAAAAGCATGCAATGTGACATGCTATATTAATGTAAACTTAATTTTTAAAACACAAATAAAAAAAAAAGCTTGATTTTTAAAAATACAAAACAAAAAAAATTATTAAACCACAATCATTGTTCAAAGAATATCTCTTTATATTAATGTTCTTAATCTATAGAATCGAAACTCGATATCCATAATTTTAATTAATGGATTTTTACTTTTAATGAAAAAAAAAAGTCGAGGTTCTAGAGCTTCTAGAACTTCTAGCGCATTCTCTTGCATTTATCTTCCTTATAAATAGGCATTAGAAAGTAAACTCTTAAACCCTCGTTCAACTTGACCGATCTTTTCCAGCTATTTAGCAATTCCGTCAGCGTTTGTCTGCCATGGCGATTATCTCCGATTACGAAGAGAAGGAAGAAATCCCAAAGCCGAAGAAGCCTTCCTTTCCCTCCTCTTCACCATCTTCTTCTTCATCGGCTAAGCCTTCTCAGTTCAATGCCAACTTTGACCCTTCAAACCCTCTAGGGTTTTTGGAGAAGGTGTTCGATTTTCTTGCCAACGAGACCGATTTTCTCTCCAAGGATAGAGTCGAGAAGGACATTGAGACGGTAGTGCGCAGAGCTGTGGAGAAGAGAAAGAAGCACGAGGAGTCACTTGAGCTTAAAGGTAAGGCCGAAAAGAGGATTAAGGAGGAGGTGAAGAGTGTTAAGCAGGAAGCTGCGCCGGTGAAGGCTGTGGCATCACCGCCGGAAGATAAAGTGGGTGAGAAGTTGGAGGAAAACACCGAGGAGAAGAAAGAGGAGAACGGGCCAAGAGGTGAGCATTCCTCTTCCTCTACTTGTTTGCTCTTTATTATTGTCAACTTGTTTTTTGTGTTGGCTTGACTTTATTGATCTCATACTATCTGGAAGAGGTAAAGTAAGGGTAAACATTGATTAATTAAAATGATTGTTTGTTCTTAAATCTCAGTCAGGCAAGTATGGCTAGATTTATCTGTTAATTGTGCTTTCAAGGCAAGGTTTAGCAATGGTAGTGAAGAAATATGCATTGGTGATGTAGCATTAGGGACAGCAGTTCTCTAATTCTTAGTTTGAATCGTCAATGGTTTTAGTTTGTATTAGCCAGTTGTTTACTTGGTTACTGGGGTGTAGGTTAATCATAATATATATTCATCCACATGTTCTCCGAGACTCCCTCCTTTGAATTCACAGTTCGACCTTTTCAGTTGTTCAATGTGGCTTCGAGTTCACAAGTCTTGATTGAATTTTAAGTTTAGAAGTCAAATATTTGAGATACTATTCTATTCTAGCCATATCACGAGTTAGAAGTTATATCAATTTTTAAGGGGTATTTGGAGAGATGTGTTAATTATTATAGGCTATGAGTTTAAATAGTTTGTGTTTGCGTTGCAGATGATTTTAGTCTCGTTATGAGGGATGGGAAATGGTAATACAGCAGGTAATTGTAGGTTATAATAATTGGAAACACCAACTATTATAATTGGAGCCCTGAACAAGTTTTAGCCCACTTTACAAGGTGGCCCAAACTCTTCCTAGCGAGTTCAAATAAATGGTTTAAGTTGATTTATTTGGAATATGTGTATGTGTGTGGATTGTGGAAACCATTCTTCAGTTGAGTAAACTTATATGGACAATATGACTGCTGATGTGGAGTTTGGATTTTATCATTTTGGATCGAGCATGATAATCTCTTCATGCAGTTTGATAGTTTCTGTCTTTTCTTTACATAATGCATATGCATCTGCACAAGATGTCTAGAATTCCTCTGGAATTTGGAATTCAATGTGAGGCTTATCGTATCAAATTTGTGAAATAAATATCTTTTGTATTGTGAGTTCAACTGACTGACCCTATCGTTTGTTTCTAAACTGAATGTCATCTCAACGTTGTTTCTTACTTCTAATGGCTTTTGCAGTTCCCAACAAAGGTAATGGTCTTGATATGGACAACTACTCTTGGACACAGTCTCTCCAAGAAGTAAATATTAATGTACCTGTACCGAAAGGAACTAAGTCCAGGTTTGTGGTTTGTGAGATCAAGAAGAATCGTCTCAAAGTTGGACTAAAGGGTCAACCACCAGTGATAGATGTATGTCTTCTCCGCAGAATCTTGTTTGCACAGGGTGTTATTTTTTTTTTTTTTTTTTTCAAGTTCTAAAATATTATCACATGCTTGCAGGGAGAGCTTTGTCATACTGTCAAGCCAGATGACTGTTATTGGAGCATAGGTACTTTTGAAGTTTTGTTAAAAAAGAAGTGTGAATAATGTTAAATTCTCTTTTATATATGGTTTATTTTGATGCTGCTCAAGTCCTTGGGATTTGATAACATAAATAAGTAGGGGGGATGCATAAAGTTAATCGAAAGCAGTTTTTTTCTGTTCACTTGGGTATTGAAGTTTTTGCGTTTATTATTTGATCATGTTTATGTTGATACTTGCTGCAGAGGATGAGAGCATCGTTTCTATTCTTTTGACTAAGCACAACCAAATGGAGTGGTGGAAATATTTAGTGAAAGGGGATCCTGAGATTGATACTCAGAAGGTTGAGCCTGAGAACAGCAAACTATCTGATTTAGATCCAGAAACACGACAAACAGTTGAAAAGATGATGGTATGTATTTTGGTCGTCTATTTTCTATCTATTGCACTGCACGTATGGTTTTATTATATTAAGGTTTTTCCTCATTGATGAATATTTATGTGCTATGTTTCTTATTCGTATGCACAACAAGTTTTACTGACATGTGCACTATTATGCAAAAAGAAAAAGAAATCCAATTAAATGTAACGTTGGGAGGGGATATTTCATGAAGCATTTTTCCTGGATAAATGAATGGTTACAAGCATCATTTGTTCACTTCCGTTGGTTCTCATAAAACAGCCAAGAAATCTACAGTCCCAATCCCATCAGTAGTTTAGCCACAAAGAAAGAAAAAAAGAAAGAAAAAGAAAATCTTAGTCTCCTCCCAATATAATACACTTTCCTTCACAATTCTCTACTTCTTTCATACCAAACCTCATATGCTTGCCTATGTGCCTTAATATCATTTGACCCGTTGCACATTATGCCTCAGTGGGCTTTTTAAATCTTAGTCTTTCTTCCCCATCCTGAAAGAATGTGAAATCTCAAGTATATTGAAATATTGAAATATATTGAAATATATAAAATAATGATATTATCATATTACTAGTGAACAGCATAATTTGAGGCACTTAGAACCTCCTCACTCTTGAGATATGATAAGATTTAACTATGCTCCATATTAACGTTGGATTTTGATCTCCCTCATCAAATCATGTTTGGAAGGAAAATTATATTTTATGATTGATCTATATGCGTTATCATCAGAGACACCGCACAGAATTAATGTGTTCTTGGTCTTGGCATTTGCAATTCCCAATAAATCTAGACTCATGCCTGATTATGCTATCTAATTTCTTGTTATTCAACGAATTTTTTTAAGTTTGTTTTTTGGTGGCACATCCTTATGCATTGGCCATTGGTTGATGGGTGCGTTCACAACTGTTGCTATATGATATTATTTTATAATAAATTGATGATCAATCCATTTTCCTTGATTGATTCGGAAATTTTTTACAGTTCGATCAAAGGCAGAAATCTATGGGACTCCCAACAAGTGATGAGATGCAGAAGCAAGAGATTCTGAAGAAGTTTATGTCTGAGGTGATTGTTTAGAGCTGTGTGCGTGTGTTTATTTTTGGTTTATAATAACCTTCTGGTTCTTTTATTGAACCTCTGAAATTGGTCCCATGCAGCATCCAGAGATGGACTTTTCGAGGGCAAAGATATCATAAATGGAACGGCCTGATTCTATGACGTATAGATAAAGAGAACCCAAAAAAGAAAGAAAAACCATAACATTTATAGGTTTTGTTCAGGGCTGGAAAGTTTTGTGTTTTTTTAGGGAGGTTTGAATTCTCGTGTCGGTTCTTTAATATCTAGAAGAAATGAGGGCATTTTCTAGATTATGAGAATGGCAGTGTGAACATATTCTCATTATTTATGAAACGGGATTTTTTTTATGATGTGTGTATGGAATTAAGTTTTACCATTTTTTTTCATCATAATTTAGATGGGCTTTTCTCTGATGGCGGGCTAAGACTCCATGTTGGATCCGAGTGAAAGGCCCATGGGCTCATGTGTGCATTCCAATTCTGAGGACAATCGTTTTGTGATAATGAACAGATCACTATATTTATTTCAGCTAGCAAAATCCAAGTTTGATTTTTTTCAATGGCATTTAGAAGATAGAAGAACATGCATGATATGTTTAATTGTTTGTAGACTTCGGTATCTTCAATCCAATTAATAAATATTTTATTACATGCTTAGTTCCATGAAACAAAATACTGCAGAAGCAGTATTTGCTCGACCAGGATTTCCTTTGTTTTTCCAATTTTTTTCCCTCTAGGTGGGCGAAGAAAGAACCAAACTACTTCAATGAGACTGCGAGAGGGACTTCTGAACCAGGTACGTGGTGCTGCTTTCTAATAATTGAATTTACATTTTAATCTTTCAATGCATTCGACGGTGTAAAATTGTCAATCAGGTTGTTTTGTTGTCGACATATGTCAACCCGTGCCTTTCCCAAGGTATTTGGGTTCTTAATTCCCTTTTCCAAGAAAAGGTAGAAGGGCCTACAATCCTTGGCCATTATTGTGTGATAGCCCCACAAGCCCTATCAATGAAACGATTCGCTTTCTCTCTGACTAGTTAAAAAGGACTTCACCTTGAGAAACCTGTACCCTGGGGGGACCTCTAATCTCTCCTCCCATGTCTGAGGGGCTTGGTTTTGTACTCTTCCTCTCTATTGACTTTGTACCATACACGCCTGCTTTTGCTGTTGTGAGCAATAAAAACCAAATTGAAACACAACATAATGGGATAACTTTAATTCTCTCTCCCACATGCTTTCCAATAATCCCAACGTCTTTGTTCCATCTTGGTAATTAGGGAGGTTTAAAATCTCAAAGTTTCAACTTTTATAGATGAGAATATCTTATGTGGACGAAATTGAATACCTTGGTAGTTACATTAATAAAATAAGCATCTTTCTAAGTGTCCAAACCTAAAAATTTCCATTACAATTTTTGTTGTACCTATTGCTAACCTTTTAGAACCTATCTGGTAGAGTAATAGGGATGCCATGAGTCAGGGAACTCCACAAAGTCTAGGTTAAAAAATCTTGAGGATCTTTTATATCTAGATTGAAATGTTCCCACTTTCTTGTTTGATAATATTCATTAACCAATCTTTCATGAAACCAAACCAAAAGGGAAAAAAAAGGATTTTGAAGATTCAGCTTCTAGATATAAGAGATCTCTGAGCCTTTTCCTGTCAGTGAAAGTGAACCAGTTGTTTCTTATCAAAGGAGAAAGGAACTCAAAAAGAAAAAAAAATTATCAAGATGACTGACAAGGACATATTCTTGATGAACCCACCTCATGTTCTCACAAATTTTGACCCAAAAAAGAAACAATTCCCTCATAATCCTTGTGAAAGCAGAGCTCAGATTTCTCCTTGTTCATTTCTTTTCCATAGCTTTTGGAAGATGGGAAATTTCTTCACTACTTTTCTTCATGTCCAAATTCACAGTCATCCACATGACAATGATGTGGCATGCCACTTGTCATTGGAATTTTCTACTTTATTTGTTGGTTCAATATTAATATGGCTCTCGACCAAGACAATGAATGAGTCCTTATCTAAAGTGATGGCACGGGAGACTTTCTGCTAAATTTTTTTGCTCAAAGAACTGTTTCTCAGTGTTTGATTCCTTATTGTTCTTTTCAAGGTTGTGAAAGTCATTTTTGTACTAATCTTGTACTGCACAAAAGCTTCTCTGTTTAGACAACTCTATTAACTAAAAACCCGAATTTATTAAGACACTTCCTAGCTAAATAGCTGCCCAAATTCATTATATTTCAATGGAGAGTTCAGTTACTAAATACCATCCTCAGCCAAGAAAAGGTAGAAGACATATTTCACCTTTCATTTTGAGGAACTTTGATATGTTCATTTTATCCATTAGGTATTTGCTTAGTGTAAATATAAAAACATGTCCAAGCAGAACTAAACATCATACCATTATGTAAGTTTGTTGAGATGTCCTAACATAAATTCTCATTCATTTAAATTATTCTCTCTTTAGCTCACATATGCTTGAAGTTTCTTCATAGACAGTGTTTCATAATAATATTATGTTTGATTGGTGTAGTATTTTTCATCCACCAAGAAAGGATGGACACAACCATTATCAAGAATTGGTTCATATTCATGATGTAGAAGGGAAATTGAACAAAACAACAAAAAGTTCAATTTCACAAAATTTTGGACCTTTTTCTTGGAATGAGACAGGTAGAAATGAGAGATATAATTATGACTTACAGTAAGAGATCCATTTCGAAACCCACTGGAGAACTCATTAAATTAGTTATTTTACACAAAGTAAAAAGGGAAAAAAAAGAGAGATAAATCATCTCATGATTGGAGATTGATTTTGATCAAAATAGAAGTTTTTAACCTGAAAATCTCAGGGTTCCTCTCTTTTTCTTCTTCTTTTTCTTTTTTAAGAGAAAAAATTAATTAATTTATTTGTCTTTTTAATTAAATGCACTAGAAAGAGTCAGTTCAAACCCAAATTCTTAAGCTTCATATCATTCACTCATCAAATACAAATCTGCATGCCATGGACAATGATTGCCACTTCATTCATATTTGTCCATGTCAGCAATTCAGGTTTACATTCCAAACAAGAATCCAAAAGGAGAATCCAAAGTTTGAGCCATGTAAAACCAAAAGTGGGTCCCAACCCAAAACTCCCTTATAATTCTTCAAAAACAGACAAATTTTGCACTATGGGACAAATCCCACTCCAGCTGTGTTTCTACTTCTTTAGGCCATTTCTTTCTCTCTTTAATTACTTTGTTTTTGGTCTTCCACAACTTTTCCATTTTAAGTCCAACCAATGCCTCACATTATTCCTTTGCATTTTAACCTTCTTTCCACCCTTTCATGCACTACTTTCTATCCACAGTGTTCTCTAATCTCCTTGTTCGTTCTTTGTGGTTTCTGCTAGTTTTCTAGTGTCCCGACTATTCGACGTGACTTGTATTATTTATTGTCAAGGAAACTCTTAGGATACTAAACTTTCCGAGCCTTTCTTTTATTATTCATTCTTAAAGCCATGTAAACCTATTTATGTTCTATTTCAAAGGACCGTTTTATTCTTTATATGTTATATCCTTTTAGTAATGAAATGTCTCTTTGACTTTTGTAGAAAACAAATCTCTTTATACTTCTCTAAGGAATATTGTTGCTTGAGGCTCGAGTTTATGTGTATATTTGCCTCAAATTCTATCAATAAATAATATGTGTTGTCTTTACTTGTGTGTTCAATATTCAATATCTTTGATTGTAGTTATCTATTTTTTGCATTTAAACAAACTAGTTACTAGTTAAAGAAAGTGTGCTCTTTTTTTCTCTTTTTTTTTTCACTTTGTTTTGGACAAAAAAAAAAAAAAAAAAAAAGAAAATCACTTTGCTGCCAATAGAAAGACAGTGGAGAAACTTATGAGATGTTATTTATATTGGGAAGCAAAGATAGGAAGAGAAAGAGCAAATGCATTCAATATCCTCCACCTAGCAACCAAATTCAATATTCATTTTTAGCCAACCAAATTCAAAGTGGGTTTTCAAAATTGGCTTCTCACAAGCTTTGTTGCCATTCCCATTTCTTCCACCAACAGCTACTTTTGTCCATTTTTTACTTCTTTTTCCATTGCTAGAAGTTGAAACTCATGTTATAGTTAGGTCCATATAGCTTTTATTAGGAACAGTACTCAAAGTAGCTAAAAAGGAAAAAGTTTAATAGTTCTAATAAGATTGAAAGTTAAACGCTTCCTACGATAGACTTTTATGTTACTTGTAGAAGCACTATTACAATTGAACAATGCTCATTTTGGTGGATTACTTAACATCGTAATCATAAGATAAACTTTACGATAAAAAGCAAACGACAAAATCATATGAAGACATCTGTCATGTTAGTTTTTTATTTTTCTTTTTCTTTCTGATCAGGGAGATATTTAGACTTAGTAATTGGAAAGGGAGGGAAGTAGTCTTCACCATTCTATTTCTCACACATAATACAGGAATGTTGGTCCACAAAGACCTGGAAACAGACAAAACCCAAAAATAGATTCTTTGGGTTTCACTTAGGAAATCTTAAACCCCACTTGTACCAACTAAAAGGTGACACATGTCAACAAGTGATTGGCTCAACCTCTACTCCTCTATCAGCCATGCGATTTTGTGTATATCATTCTTTATTACAGCTCTCATTTGCTGCCCTTTCCCATTTTGTGAAAACTTTAAGGTTTTCTTAAATTTTTTTGGTTCCATGTTACTATAATAACCAATCATAAGTATGCTTCACAGAAGAAACCAAAAAAAAAAAAAAAAAAGGGACAGAAATGAGAGAGCAATGCTTAATTTCAGCAAATTATCTTTGTTACAGTAATATATTTAGAACATAAAATGTATTACACAACTCATAGTTTTTAAAAAACTTGAAACTGTTTGAGTTGTGAAAAACCAATTATGAAACCAACTTGAAGACTAAAATTCTCAAGTGGGTTTTCACTGTTTGGGTATTCCTTTCATTTCATTCTGATTCCCTACTGCTAATATGGAACTTCTGGAATTTGACTTTTATTGGATTCCAAAGTCTTTGTAGTAATTATACTCAAAACCATATTTTCTCTCTAAATGCCAAATGGCAAAAAAAAATTCATGCATATTTGTTATCTTTAATGAGTGAATTCAAGTTGTAATGATACAAACAAATTTATCACCTTTCGCCCTCCCTCAACTTACGTTTTTTAGTTGATCGATGGATATTTAACATAGTATTAGAGTAGGAAGACTTGTATGTTGGCGTTTGAATCTTACTAATTATTTGATTTTCACTTGGATATTTTCTACTTATTAACTTGAACTTTTTTATTTATTAATGATTTTAAAAAACTAATGTATATCAATTGAACTATGTCTATTTGGGCGTTGTCCTGAAATTTGGAAAATAATCATTCTTATTCGAAGTGTAAGTATACAAATTGAGGTAAGGTTGGTGTGTTTTCTGGTTGGGTTTGATGTGTCAGTGCATTTAAGGGAAAGACATACTGTTTGAAGTTATGGTTTGAGGTTCACAAAAAGACAAGAAAGTTGGGTGGAAATTTGTATAACTCAAAAAACAGAAATGGTGTAATGTGGAGTGTGGACTGTGGAGGAATAGAAGTCTCCACATTGATAGCAGAATTTGAATAATTTATTTGCCCAAATAACAAAGAATCTCTCTCTCTCTCTCTCTCTCTCTCTCTTTTTAATTAATCAAACTGTTTTTCTTGCTGACATCTATCTTGTTGTGTGAAGTGGGCTTTGCATTTATATTTATATAGTGAAAGTTCTTTGCATCAATGGCACATTCAAATCTCTTAATTACATTAATACCCTATTTCTCTTTAACTTCTTTTCAAAATAACTTCTTTTTTTTTTTCCTTTTCATATTAGGTCTAGCTAGATAAGCCATTATCTTTTTATTGAGTTTGTTCATGGATGACCTAAAATTTGGAGAAAGAAATGTTGAATGATCCGTTTTTTTGTAAAATATGTTGAATAATCATTTGTTGATGTTAAATTCGAGTGAAATTATCAAAATATTCTTGAGCGTAAGCGGAAAAACAGTCTCGTCTGGCTCTTTCCTGTTTGATTCAGTCTCTCTCAATCTCGTTTGTTTGGTGTCTCGCTTAGCTAGTGTCACTCCTTTCAGTCTTACTTGTGATCTCTCGGTCACACGATTGGTGTAGCTCTTGCCCTTCTTCGATTGGTTTAGCTCTCACCCATCTCAATTGGTTTCACTTGGACTTGGAGAAGAAGTCGGAGAAATGCACCGGAGAACGAAGAAGAAGACGCTAGAGAAGATGAAGATGCAAAAAAGAAGAAGATGTGTGGGGAGATGAGAAAAACGTATGACGGGAAGGAAGAAGAAAAAAACCCTAAATCAATAAATGAGGATAATGTTGTAATTTCACGTGATGATGAGATCACCAAAGGGCATCTGAATCATTTGTCATTTTGATTTAAACTTTTAAAATGGATCTTTTAGACGATTAAATTCATTTATCTTAAGGGTACACCATATTTTTAAACAAAACATAATTTTTTATTTAAAAAGAAAAAGAGAAAAGAAAAAGGACTCTTTGGTTTTGGTAGGGGTGTTTTGACAGTCAATTTTTTGTAAAAAGTAGTCTTCTTTTCATCTATTCTCTTTCAACATTGGGTATCTTCATAAAGTATTCATATAGACAATATTTATGAGAATTAAAAAGGTTTATATATATGATTTAAATTAATAATTCAGTTCTTTATACTCTTAAACTTACTTATTAATTCATTTTATTATCACTATTCATATTCATTATGACATTAAATATATGATAATATGTCATGTTTATAAATTTATCAATTAATCTTTAATATGTATCAGTATCGACCCTTCAATTTATACGTAATCTTTCTCTTTGTCGACGAAATTTTGTTGCTTTAATGCACAAGCTACGTATAAAAAATATATATACTTTAAATTTTGTAGCCTAATGTGAGAATATTGTTGAAATTTAATGTTCTTCTAAGATGCAAATTGACAAATTGATTAGTGATCAAGTATGGTTGAGCAAGAAAGAATAATAAGTTGTAGTATAAAAATTGAAATTAATTAATTAATTTTGCAACAAAAATTAAATTGGTATAAGTTTTGAATGCATAAAAGGTTGATATATATGAATGACATCATCTCTTTTATTCCCTAAACCCTAATTTAGTATTGGGATAAATTGGAGACCTTTTCTCTTTGTTGAAGGTCAAGTCTCACATGCACAACTCAAAATCTATATCCATAAAAAGATGAATATATTCTTTAACATTTTGGTCTAAGTATATTCTTTTTTTCATAAATATTCTTTTAGAATATACTCCACAAGCTTTTTATGAAATTTAGCTAAAATTATATTATATCAAACAACCTTCAAACTTTGGAATTACTTCTCAATTTTATGCTCGTTTTTATCGGTAAATTTGTAATTAGGAGAAGAGAGAATCTATGAAATAAAGGGTATCTAACTTTCATGTGACAACAACCGTAAATTTGTAGTTAGGGAAAAATGTCAGAGATAGAGAACAATAGAATACCGAAGAATTTAGAAGTCTAAGTTACCTTATATGAAACTTCATATGATAATGTACTTATAGAGAAAGTTGACCTAGATTTTTCCATAAGGTTAGTTGTCTGAGGATAATAAGATTATAACCTATCGAACTAGCGGTTGTGCCCACTTTACTTTTATGTTTAGGTCGTTGAGGTCAAGCATCTCTCTTATGCCATATTATGGGCTTAAAATAATCTATTGAGTCATTTGGCAAGACTTAACACCCTTTTTTAAAGCTCATTTTTGTCCTAAGTTGTCGTTTTCGATCCGTTAAATGTCAATCACCCCTAACAATTATAATTACAAGTAATATACATACACCTTCTAATTTTAACTCTCGATTACTTCATAGATTATTTTTTATTTTAACACAAGAGATATGTTTTGGACGAATTTCAGAAATCAAGAGTAGAAATGAATAGAGTATTTATTGAGACAAATTTCAATGTTCTAAGTGTAAAGACGAAGGTTTCAAAGTCTAAGAACATAATTGAAATGTACCCTAAAATGTAAATTTAATTAGAAATATTTCAAAAAGGATAACATCGGGATGCACTCATCTTTGTGCATTTCCTCTCATCACTCATATAAAAAAAATTTAAATATTAGAAGAAAGAAATAAAAAGAATTTACCCCTGACACATTATGACTAGATAATTTAGTAAAATACACAAAAATAAGTTTGGTCCGATACACCCAAATAAACATATATGAGGTTGAAGTGAGGTGTGATACACTAATTGAAATGTTAGAGAAGGATAGTGGTGATCATAAGTCTCAAAATTATATTAAATTATATAATCAGTACTCAATAGCTCTTAGAATTAATTATTAAATTTCATTTGATTTGATCTACTTCAAACATATATATTATTTTAATATGTTCTCTAAGTGTTGAAAATCATCAATTTCATCAACAATCTCTCAAATAAATTAATAATAATAATATTATTATTATTATTTAAATTATAAAAAAAAAAAAAGAAAAAAGAGTTTGTAATCTGAAAAGAAATGGTAAAGAAACAAAAGCATGTGCCTAAAGGTTGAATCTTTCATTGCTAAAGTAAATTCAATCATTTCAGCTCAATCTTTACTTCTCAAATGTGGGACAATATATTAATAATATATATATATACATATATGTATGTATAATCAATGACGTTTATAGACACTAACATAAGTGTATCAATATCTATTATTAATATATTCTAAAATTTTGTTATATTTTGATTTATTTTGTTATATATGAAAAGAAACCGATTGTTTTATTTACTTTTAAATTTAGATTAATTAGCATTTTAGAATTAACTAGTTAATTTTCTTACTTCCTTGTAAGACTACTAATAGCCAATTTAGGGTTCTAATAGGAATGATAGACTTTCCTTGTTTGACCATTTGACCTAATGCCCTTACATGTTGCATCAATCACCTTTTTCTACCATTGCTATAGTGCACTAACATATAACGTTAATTATCTACACTATCCCGCATGCACCATTATAGTAACGAGGGCACTTAGAGTGTCTAGTGCAAGCACAAAGAGAAGCTCACGTGCGGGTGAGAGAAAGGCGAGTGAGGAAGGAAGAGCCATAGCATGAAATAGCACTATTGTAACAGGTTAGTTGAACATGAGTGATAAAAGTTTGAGCGTGATCGCAAAGGAAGAAGAGATCTAGGTTAATTTCACTCGCTAAAATCGTACATCGCTACTTTTTCGAATTGAAGGCAAAAATTAAAGTCATTCATAAAAAGATAACAACAATGAAAAAAAATCAATTTTTTCCCTTTTTTTGCCTAACTACTTTATATAAAATCATATGCCAACTGATTTTAAATTATTCTACTTCATGATTTCTAGATAATAATTCTAAATTTATAAACAATAATATAATTTGTTTATTTTGCAAAAGGAACAATAATATTATATAAATCTATCTAAGTCGAGTAAGTTAGGTTAAAAATATTTATTTGAATTCTAAAATTCCTATCTAGAGTTAGAAATTAATAATTAAAAACTTTTTAAGAACAAAATCTTTATGTAATGTTTCATAAGATTTGGTAGGTCTAATCACATTTGACACAACCAATTACCTCTTATATTATTATTGAATAATTATTAAAATTAAACACAAACTTCTCCCTTTGAGGACTACACTATAATCCAAGCTTAAGACCAACTCCTTATATAGCTATTAGTAAAAAAAAACAAATTATAACATTATAACTCGAACGATAATCAAGAACACAAAAAAGGGTCTAAAGCAATGGATACAATTGCACTTAGTGAAATAAGTAGAGGACGGGGAAAGACTAAGGTAGGTCCAACATGAAGATGAACCTAGATCCAAATAAGTCTAAGACCATTGTCCATTTCATCTTTCCGATCAATCTAAATCTAATCCTAAATGGCTTAATATTATAAAAATTCATCGTCAATCTTTTTAGACATCATTGTCACATTCTTCCTTAAATTATAAATTTACTAAGTGAGCTTTTCTCTAACCAAATTTTAGTCATCAAACACCTTTAACGAAGGAGTACTCTCAGTTTCACACGATTTTTGTGTGTGGTACGTTAGTTACTTTCTTATTGTTTTGTCTTCTTTACACCGTTCATAAAAGTTTAAAAATATGTTAAAAATAAATTAGGTTATAACATCATTTTAGTATTTATAGTTTAACGATTATTTTACTTTAATCTCTATCCTTTAAAAAGTTTACGTACTTTCAATAAATTTCAAAATTAATCCCCACAAATTAGTTTAGAGTTAAAATGAGTTGAGATGGAAAGAAAAGTTGTCCCACCTACCCATCCTTTCTCTCAATTATATTATAATATTAAATTCAGTCACTTTAGAGAATAGAGAGTACAAAAGGACAAAAACCAAAGTATAAATATCAATATAAAAGTTTAGTAATTTAGCTAAATAATGCACACTTAAATTCAAAATATCAACAGATATAGCACAATACAAAATAATTTACAGATATGATAAAATTTAGATATATTTCTTAAGATCTATCAACGATAGATCATAAAATTGATAAATGTGTATCAACTACCTATCTATCTATCGATCGACTTTATTTGATTTAAGTTTTATACGAATAAACGAAAAGAAAACAACAAATAAGAAAGGAGGGAGATGGGAACTCATCACAAACAACAAAGGTAAAGAGAGAGAACAAATTTGCAACTTGGAAGGTGTCTTCCACGCGCTTAATTGGCGCGTGGATCCAGTGTTATGGGACCTGCCTGTTTAGCCTGAGCAGCCCACAAACTTTTCCCTGTACCATTTTGGCTTTGTGTTGGTGCTCATCACTCATCATCCTTTGCAAATTGCAATTAAATAATTAAACCAAATAAAATATTTATATAATAATTACATTAAAACTAAAAGAAATCAAGTTGAGACATTTGCAGTATATAAAATAATGATTAAGCTCTTCTCTTTCCCTTGTCTTCATGTATGTATGTTTTTTTTTTTTTTTTTTTTTATTGCATCAGCATCATCATTAAAAAGACAATATTTCCACTTTTTTTCTTTTTCCTTTGATGAATTTTGTTTAATATTGTATCAAAGTATATAAATTTGCTTCCTTTTTTTTTTTTTTTCTTTCAGTTCCCAAATCCAAAAGCTTAAATACAAAGCCCACAAATAAATTTTGAGGGTTGCTCTCAGTTTATGACCCTATTTTCCTGGGACTCTGGAGGAGGGGTTTTTTCTTTTCCAACCATTAAGGACTTGCTTTTGCTCTCCAAAGCTTTGGAAATGTATGCTGAAACTGAGCATTTGCTTCCTTATTTCCAGAATTTCTCTGATGAGTTTCAACTAGCAAAGGATTTCTGCAAAACCCACAAGCTTGATTCTCCATTGGTATATTCTCCATCTCTCAACTCAATCTTTTTTCTCATTTATTGCTGTTGGGCTGCATTTGAGCTTAAACTTGTTATGGCTGTAGTTTTTGGACTTGCTCTGTGGTTTTGTAGTTGTTTGTTGTAACTTGATTATGATATCTACTGTTTGGTTCCTGAGAAAATGGGAAAGAAAAACTTTAAGCGCTGTTTCCTTTCCATTGTGTGTCTTAATTGCCTCAAAGTGCATAGGGAAGTAGTTTGTGTCTGCTTTACATGTTGGATCTGGAAAAGGATGGGTGAAAAAGGCAAATAAAAGGAAAGTGAAAGAGAGAACAGTTTCTTTTGAGTTCCCTGCCTCAATCATTCTGCCTTTTTTTTTTTTTTTTTTTCATTCATCCTTTTTATTCAACTCATTTTCCACTATTCTTTTCCTTAACCTTCATGGAAAAGTGCTTTTAAGGAAGCTCTCTCTCACACCAATTTCTTCTGTACAATCATATGTTGTGAAGGAAGAGAGGAAAATGGCCAGAAAAAGCTGATATTGCTCAGCTGCTTTTGCTTAAAGATATTTTAGTGCTGGAAGATTGTATGTTGTATTTGGTAATGTTTGCTTATGAGAGCTGTTTTAACCTAAGATATTTGCAAATTCTCAGTTTTATAATGCCAAAAGGAAGCTCTCATCACAGCTTTTCCACTACTTTTTTCAGTATAAATAGTTAGCCTTAGTAGCAATATTCTTTGAACTACTTCACTTTTCTCCAATGGTTTCTGTTAATTTGGCTGAATTTTACAGGATCCTTACAACTTACTTCCACCTTTTTCATTCAAATAATTTTTATTCCTTATCTTTTCATCATAGAATATGTTCACCTGTTTACTCTTCAAATTAGCTGCTCTTTCTCCCTTGTTCCCTTGGAACCATGAATTTTTTGTTTAAAACAAAACACTTGTATTTGCACCTGTTAGATAGCATTAGGCATTAGTTTGGTTTTTTATTGGATTAAAGTCAGCTGGAAAAGAGCCTCTTGTATATTTACCACTCTCATATTAGTTTTTTTAATTTTCATCATTCACCTTCTTTCTTCTTATGCAGAGCAACATGGTTCAGACATCAACTGTATGTGAATACAACATGGGGGGTGAAGGCGACTTATTCAAAGCTCCAGAGCCAATTATGGAGGAATCGTTTTCAGGTCTCAATCCTATGATGGCTGCAATTTCAATGATGTCCTTTGGCAATCCCAATATCTCCTTAGAGGGACTTAAAGATTCAGATTTTGAATCACTTCAAAGTGATCAGCTTTTGAGTGAGGTTTACTATGAATGTGAGAAGGATCTTTTGGAGAAAGCAGCAATACAAACACCACTGTCTGAAGTTCTCGATCTTAAGAGTCAGACTTCAAATACGGACGAACACCAAATTCCAGAAAACAAACCAGTTCCTGATGCACCACTTCATAAGAGTGTTAGCTCAGGATGCTTAAGATCAATGGACTGGATGCAAGGCCCTACAATGAAGTCCAGTGTTTTAGATTTTAGTGGAATGGATATCAATGAGGTATATGGGATGCGACGGGCATTTAGCGAAGGTGATATCAAGGTCAGACTTCATTTCTAACTTAGTGGTCAAAAGTTCCTTATATGTTGTTAAGCTATTTAATGTTTTCAAACCGGAGCATTCACAAATTCGATACAGCAACTGACATGAAGAAGACTCGTAACGTTCACAATTTGAGCACAGTTACTAGTATTCAGAATCTTAGATACACTGTTGAAAGGTTAAATAATAATCTCAAAATTATAAAAGCTAGAAATAGGTGCTATCTGAGGAGTGAAGAAAACTCTAATGGTTAAGCTATGTTGAAATATCTATTTGGTGTCTTCAATCATTTTCACAAGTTAACTGGGGTGTTTTCATTGATTGTTTCTAATTTCTAAACATCTGCTGCAGACTCTTAGTAATGGTGGTGGGAGCCAGTTCCATTCTCCTCTCGAGCGGCCGCTGCTAGTCAGCAATTGCACCGCCGAAGAACGCAAAGAAAAGCTATCAAGATACCGAAACAAGAGAACAAAAAGGAACTTTGGCAGAAAGATCAAGGTAATTAATTTACATGGCAGCCAATGTTGAGTAAGCATATTGAACGAGTTAACATACAAAGAGTTGTGGAAATTTCGACCTATGCACCATGTCCATTTGGCCATCATTTTTCCGAAAAACAATCGATACATTCAATAACATTGTTAAAAACTTTAAAAAAATTTAAGGATGTTTCTTTGAGATCATAAGATGAAGGATAAAAAGAGCATGTTTTTTGTTGTCAGTATGCTTGCAGAAAGGCTTTGGCTGACAGTCAACCAAGAATCAGAGGAAGGTTTGCGAAGACCGAAGAATCTGAGTTAAGGAGGCAATGATATTACGAGGAAAACATGTGGTTAGAAGAAGAATCTGCGATTAGTTTCTTTAGAAGGGCTGAAATGAAATATGTAGAAGATAGATTTGTAAATAGTGTTTGCTTAATAAAAACAAAAAGAGAAAGGAGCAGAAGTGTTTGTTCATAGTAGTGCTGCTTTGTAATATTAAGTGTCTGTTACTTTCTATTTTCTAATTCAAGTTCTATGATCTGTATCACTTACAGTTCTAATTTATGCCTCCTAAAAACATTGTTTAACTTCATTTTGTTTCAATGTTATGATATGAACGCAAACTAATGTGGAGTTTATAAACTTCATACTAAACATGGAAGGAGAGAATGATATATGGCTGACGCCACCTGTTAGGACTATAACTTTGCTCATACTATTTATTATATTGTCATAGTATTAACTTTGATTATAATGCTTTTATTGTTGATTATAATAGTTTTATATTGTCTGGTCAATCTTATCTTTTAAGAGATAAAATATATCGTGGTTGTTGATGTCAAATTTTGACCAAGAGAAAATGCATCTAATCTTTACTTTAAACGATAAATTTGTAATTTGCGGAAGATGAGACCTGGACAATAAAGAAAGAGAATAATAGAAAAGAGAAGAAGTCAGATGTTCTTAGATACTTTATATGGAGTTATAAGAGTGTATTTATAGGAGATTTGAGCTAGAATTATTCTTAATTTTACTGGGATATGAATTTCCTAATCTTTAGCAAGCTACACCAAATCTCATATTATCTTAGATAAAAAAAAAAAAGAAAAAAGGCTTTATTGTACTATGTCAAAATCTACTCAAAGGTGATAATCGAAAAATTTTAGAAAAATGAATCTAAAGAACTTCTCGAACATGTGAGTGCTTAGAAGGTACTTTGGCTCACAACGTGAGAATTTAATAAAGCATAAAACTAATATTTTTTTTTTATTGTGAGATCCACGAACTCATTGGGCTAAACAAAGAGGGATAGTTAACAACTTCATACTTTCCAACTCCACGCTTCCAACTCTTTGGCCCAAACACCTTTAAATCAATTTGATTTCAACCCTAATGATTGGATTAGGATTGTCTTAACATCAATGCTCTTGAGACATGAGACACTCCATATTAAACTGTTTATAGTGTTTGTTAATAATAGTTGTAGAAAAATAATTTTACAAAATACAAATTGCTTGAAATAATAAAGAAACTCATACTTTGTTTGTTTTTTTTTTTTTTTTTTTTTTTTTTTTTTAACTTAAAAAGGTAAAAGGAGTGGTCTTTATTCTCAAAGCATTTTATACCTAATCACTCATTCATTATCTTTCTATCTTCATTCTCTTCATCCCTCCTTTTGCAGATATGAAAGCAATTGTTGATTTGGTTCACAACCATACATTTTAACATAAAATATATCAACAAATTTAAAAAAAGAAATGTCTACTTTCTTTTGAGTTTATTGTTCTTAGGAAAATGTCGTACTTTATTCCTAATCTTTTCTTTTTTTTTTTTTCTATAAAATGAACTATTTTATCTTTATTAATCATATCAATGTCGTCATCTATAATAACGACAAGATAGTAAAATAGCTAATTTTAAATGTTCATCTCTAACATTGAATGGAATTTAAAACGTAAATTACAAGTCTAGATTTACTTGCCTAAAAAGTCTTCTAACCACCACTCCATTAGATTCTAACTTTTAATTTATGACATACATTTTTTGACAAAATACACTTTTTTAAGAAGCTCAAATGTATTTTAGAGGAAAAAAGAGCAAGAAAAAGGGGGGGAAAAAAAGATTTAAAAAATGTTATGAAACCCATCAATCATATATATATATTATGTAGAAAAAAATAATATAAAATCAAAAATAAAATTAACGACCTCTGTTTCTTTTTTTTTTTTTAAATTAGTCAACTAAACCATCAACCTTAATCAAGGACAATTTAAAATCATTTTAAAAAACTAAAAGCGTTTAATTTTAAACTCCAAGACAAGATAGACACTAAATTAAATCCTAGAAAAAAAAATGTATTTTATCAAAATTATGTAAACTTTAAAAAGTCTAATAAACCTATAATATATTCAAAAAAATTTAAGTAAAATTATCTACCAAATAAGGAAAATGACTCCTGTATGTAATAACATTATAAACTTGTGTCCAGTAGGTCATAGTATTTGGGGGAAAAAAAGTTTAAAATAGAAGTAGGAACTATTAATCACAATACTGAAGATTCAACAGATACAACATGTTAGAACAACCACCTATTGCACAAAAGAAAAAAGAGGTTTCTGGAGGGAACATGAGATCATTGAAACTGTAATTCAAAAAACTTTTTAACAAAGATTTTAGTCCTGTTCAATACGTTTTTAATAGAATATGGCAAAAGAAAGTTGGAATTGATGAAAATTTAAAAACCGTGTTACTGAACTTCTAAACCTAACTGATGAGGCCAATTTAAAAAATATATATATGATGTGATGCAAAACTGAATTTAGATATTACCTCCTTTCAGGTCGAAGTTTCCCCAACTCCCCAGATTTGCTTGGCTCCTGAAAAGGGACAGCTTCCTTGAAGAGAACTATTAACTATAATCACCAAAAGAGAAAAAAAAAAAAAAACAAGAAATTTCCAATCTTGGAAATTATGCAAAAAACTATGAACTGACCAATAACAAAAAACAACCTCAAGACCATGCACCAAGGTGCAGAACAGTAGGAAATTTTATTCCTTTCAGGAAGATGAAGCAACAAGAATAGAAAAATCAATAACTTAACTAAGAAAATAACAAAATCGGCGATATTAAAATTGTTTCAATGTGTACTTTCAGGAGAATGATGTATCTGACTCAAAATTAAAGATTCAGACCCAATTGACACAGGCATTAAACCCTCACAAGTCTCGGGTATTTCCTCAGGAAATGACAAAGGACCACTCACTGCATTGTCAAAACAAGAATTACCAACTCCACATCGAGTAGAATCGTTGCCCTTGGCAATCACTTTAATGTCGATGTTACTGAATTTATCGGTGTCATTCACTGGTGTGTTATCATTCGCTATGATAATGGTATCCTTCTCAGCATCTAGGTTCACCACTTGCTGTTCCAAATCGATCATATCCACTTCGATTGAATTGCTAATCGGCAATGACTCCTCTGACTTTTCAAGACACTTAACCTCCTCCTGACTGCCAGTTGAAGCCATATCCTCCAATTTCCCAGACGCTTCAGTTGTTTCAACTTCCTCATCAACACCAGCAGTTTCGATGGATGCCTGTTCCATTTCCACATCAACAGTTGAATCAGGAGCCTTAACTTCTTCATTATTGAAATCGAAGGCCTTCTCTTCTAGTTTCGCCTCAGAGGCAGCCATTCCCCCACAAACAACTTGCATCCCCTTCTCTTCAAGCTTCCCCTCAGAGGATGTGATTCCCTCAGAAACAACTTGCATCTCCGTCATTTCCATTCTCTGCTTTTTGTACAAGTCCATTGCATGCTGCAAAATATGAACACCACAATTATATCAAGCTATTGACTTTTGAGCATCATTCTTCGCCAATAATCTACAAAGATTAAGTTCATTCTTCGCCAATAATCTACAAAGATTAAGTTTTACTAACATACAAATAGCATATAGCATAGTACAACACAGGTTTTCCCCTATATTTTGTCAAATCGGAAAAGAAGAGGAATTGAAATCCACTGCGGAATTGCCAAGGCATCAGTGAATAAATATTATAAACTATAAGTAACAAGATTACAAGACAGTTTCGTAGTGGTTTGATATAAAAATACATGAGAAAATGGATACTCCAACATTTTGCCATCTTGCCAGGTCCCAAAACCATCAAACATATTAAACCTAATGTGAATACTAAGCACCACAGACAACTTCTATCTCCTACACTTAATGCAATCACTTATTATACCTGAAAAACCGAGTTTTTGTCTGGATGGAAAAGAGATTGACGTGCACTACTTGAAGAGATTGACACGGCTTTCATACCACCCTGTAAAGAAGATGATGATCCAAATCATGAATGATAATTAATTTCAAATAATTATGAGAAAGACATAAACAAACATAGGTGCCCAGATGAAACTTAATCCAGAAGTCTACCTCCAGAACTATGTAAGCAGCAGTTTCCTCATCTGCAGTTGCGCAGTGCTCAATATCCATTAATCTAAGACACTGGTGGTACAAATCCGGATGCGCAAGTTCTGTGGAAATCTTAAGCTTAGAAAGGTAAGAACAACTAAGTTTAGAATTATCATCCATTGACCGTCTAAGAGGAGCTGGTGTTTCAGAGAAGAGTTCAGGAGTGTTGGGGCTTTCTTTTGCAGAAGGGATATTAGGCCTTATTTCAGCAGTTTTTGTCAAAATAGTATCAGCGCTCTCATCACAAGCCTCTCTACTTGATACATCGTCAATGGGATCTTGCACTGAACGCTCATCCTTCTGGAATTGGGAAGGTAAGTCCCTTTTCAGGGAACCACTCTGTCTCTTCCACATTTCAGCTTTGGACTCCCATCCTCGACCATTCACCATCTGCCTGTTTTCATCCCATTCAGCTCCACTATAAATGTGAGATTCATCCCTAAAGATACCGTTGTTTCCATCCCATCCATGTAAGTGAGAAGGGCTTGAACCATCCAACATATTCTGCCACCCTAGTGAATGCATGTGACTGGAAAATCTTTCAGCATCGGGCATCCGATAATGAATTCCAGAGTGATTGATTTCAAGTGGAGGTCTAATACCAAACAAAGGTGGTGCTGGAAACTGTGGCATAATTGATTGGAAACTTCCATGAGGAGGAGGTCCATGCTGAAAAGGGATAAAGCCATTTGGTAGTGGTGCTGACCAGTTTGGAACACCTCTCCAAGAGTTGCCATGTACTCTACCCAAATTTGGATCATTACCCCTTCGAAAACGGCTATTAGAATTAAGTCTGCCATCATCGTCTAGCGAACCATCAAAAGGAATGTCAACTCCACCCCTAAAAGCAGGGCGTGGATGGAATGGTGATGGATTGCTCTGACTACCTTTGCTATAATAGGACTCTGCCTGAGATGAATCGTCCATCAGAGGCTTTTCCCCTTGTAAATCCCAGCTATGCCTATCCTTATTAGAAGAGAGCTCTTTGGCATCAATAGAAGTATTGTGCCTTCGTCCACTTTCTTCAATATCAACATTCTGCGAAACATAAGAACTGTTAGGTCCAAAGTCATAACTGAAAGAGATCTCTTTGACAAGCTCAAGGCTGATAGATACCTTAGAATTTAAAGACCTGTCCCGTAACAGCTCAGAAGCATTGCTACCCTCTGTTTCATTGGGTTTCTCTGAATAATTGTACTTTGACCCCTTTTCTTGTACTCCTGAAAGAACACCTTTATCTCTAGTAGAAATGGATTTGGACCTTTCTTCCTTTTTCGGGTATCGGTCTCTCAAATCTTCCTGATCTTGATGCCTAGAATAGAAAAAGATGATTAACAAATGAGCATCCCATTGCTCTGTTAACTCTTGCAATACATGAAGTAATTGTCCATTTATATCAAACCGATTTAAATACATCAAATATAATAAACCCTCTTGAAAAAAACAAAGTTAAGGAGTTGAATAATATGAACGAATATCACAAAAACAATCATCAGTCGTTACATCATTTCCTATCAAGAAGAAATCCTTCCAAAAAAGAGAGAAGGAAAAAAAATCACTACACAAGAATTAAGACCATGGGATTGAATGGACAGTGGGGCTACATTGCCGGTACCCTATCAGATGCAACCAGTATGGCACCATGCCTTTTCCATTCACAAGGCAAAATAGGAAGGCGAAAAAAGCAAAACAGAAGTTTTTCTTTATGTTTGTGTGATTGACATGCATTTTATGTCTTAAAGCTCTCCGTTCTTTTTCTAAAGAAAAGAACCACCACATAATCATAATAGAATTCACACACACAAAAAGGTTATATAAGCCTTTCCTACTATAAATTTTGAAAACATATTCAGTGTCCTTTCCTGAATGGAAACTATTATTATTTTACCAAGTTCAATCAAACTAAACTTCAAACTAACGATAAGAACCAAAATAGAATGAGACATAAACAAACAAGAACCAAAACCTCAAACAAAGAAGTGAGTACACAACCATATTTTAAAAGTATGAAAGACGAGCTACCAATATGTAGGTGCAAAATTGTATTTCAACCAAAGATGTAGGTGCTCAACTATACTTTAAAAGCAATAAAAATTAGAGCTACCAATAAATAGTTGCTTATTAACCTGTTTATGCAATTCAATAGAGATAATGCAATACATAGGAGTATAGAAGCTAAAAAACAGAGCAGATAAATTTCAAAAATTGAAAAACGGCCATCCCAACCAATTAAGAGAGACAACATTGCAAAATATTTCTCGATGAAATAAGGACTTCAAACACACCATATACCAACTTTGACAGTAAAGAAAAAGAGCTGCAACCTGTATTCATCTGTGCCAACACGTGACAGAGAACTAGGTGAACTCTTCCGTCTATGACTGCTCAAATTAACATCTCCATGACGGGATCGTGATTGAGATATTCCTCTCTCGGCATCTGAGTCCACTTTATCATTGCTCAAAGACTTCTTTTCATCATTTGCATGGTGACTATTCTTCAAACTTTTAGATCTAGCATCAACAGAATCATCGTGATCATTTGGAGACCTTTTCCTTCCCCTGCTATCAACATATTTTGTGTATTGATCCTCAAGATGGGATCCATCACGGTCAACATCACATTCATAATCAGAGTAACGGTCACGGGCACGACTTCGACTACGATTTCGCCTCCCATCCCGATCATGTTCACGGTCACGATCACGACCACGATCGCGTCTACGCCTACTTTCTTGATCATTATCACGCTCGTACCCATGATGGCGATCATGATCTTGGTCGCGCATAGCATCCAGATCACCGTCACGTTTGGCCTTGGTTACCTCTCTATCAATATCACTATCTTGAGGCTTGTTTCTCTTATGATGCATATCCATTGCATCCTTCTCATCTCTCAAATCTCTGTCATTTGACCTGCTGATGTGTTCTTTAACAAGTTGCTCGTCTCTTTCCTTGCCATCCCTGTCAACATCTTCTCGGTATTTCTCCCTATTTCTCTCATCCTTGTACTTCTCACTCTTTCGTCTTCCATCCTTCATAGTATCATTCTTTGAGGATAGCTGTCTATTTTCAACATCTCCTACATCATCTTTATGTTTATCTCCATCAAAAGAACCAGCACCCTTCCTACCTCGTGTCTCCAGGTGATTCTCTAATCCAGGGCTACGCAACACATTCTCTGCATTCAAAGTACAACGTATCACAATCTAACAGAAAAATGATAAAAACAAGTTTGTAAACTAATACTCAGTCAACAATACAATGGTGATAGGGAAAATCTAAACCATCTATTTTGTTCCATGGGATCACAATTCATCTACTGATGAGACCATAGGTAAAAATATATAAATAAATACGCCCATACTCATGTACATATATATATACATTCTACAAAATGTCAAGAAGATGACCTATGAGAGTGATATTGCCACTATTTTTTTATAAAAAATAATTAAACATAAGATGAACAACCTCATATTTACTATCTAGTATGATACTGACTACAAGGTGCCAAGTACCGAAGTATTAAAATAATCAAAGATATATTTTCAAAAGACATCCATCTATACAATAAGAAAATGATACCAACGTGCATAATCAGCTCTGGCTAACATTAGACTCAATAAAGAAAAATTGTTCACCAAAATCTGAGAGCATGAGCATGGGCGTCTGAGAGAGAGAGTGAGAGAGAGAGAAGAGACTAATTAGTTATCATGACATGGAAAGCAAACCAAATTACAGAAGAAAATTCAATCAAAGATTCAGATCCAAAATTTGCACAAAATTAAAATACAATTAGTACACGTTGAAAATAAACCAAAAAAATTGCTTCTCTAAAAGCAAGTATAATCCAATTCCTAAGGCTAACCAATTTAGCAAACCATGCATGTTCACAGCTAATGAACGTAGACTAAGATTTGTAAAATGACAACGCTAACCATAGATCAAATAACATAAAAATTCTACAGCCTCAACAAAATACCAAAAAAGAAAAGCAAACATACAAACAAACAAAACAAAACAAAACAAATCACAATGTACAATAAGTTGGCAAATTGAGAGAAAGGAGAAATAGAACAAGATCTAGAAACTTATATCCTATCCTGACTAAAATTAACTAAAAAATCACTTTTAATCATTTACTGGCATAACTCATAAGGTATGTCAAAATTTGATATATAAGATCCTAGCCACTACCAACGGCATGATTAGGGCCAGAAAAGCTATGTATTAAGAAAAGTGTCGATGGCGACTTGTGAAAGGGAGGGTAGTCTAACTCCTTCGTTTTTGGGCAGGAATGAACAGAAAATCTTTGGTCTTAAAGTAGTTGTGCAAGGAGGGAGAGAAAAATCAATGTAGAGGACAGGAGTGAATATAGATAGATCAAAATTCCCATTAATTAAGTGCTTGCATCGTGGGTGGTAGATTGTTTTGCTGACCTACTTCTCCCTCCTAAAACCTTGGCTTCCTCAGGATACTGAGGCAGAAAGATGACATTCTTTGGGTTCAGAAAGGCCTTGAGGAGTAGATGTTGTAACAAGGAAACCCTCCCCATGAATGAAGAATAAAGATGTAAATTATTATCATATCCTTGTCTCGAAGTTTGAAGGGGTGATCTTAACCAGAGTTTGGGGTTCTTGGTACGAATAAAAATGAGGTCCTCATGATTGATTAAAGCAGAATGATTGTGACCACTGGACAATCTTTGCATGTCCGTAAGCTTTTAACATGAAGTTTGATGCAAGAGAAAAACCAATCAAAGAACTTCTTTTTCTGGGAATGCAGACAAATCGATAGGGTTTGATAGTCCTTGATGAATCTTGGAGGATTCTTGATTCATTCAGACAAAGCGCTTAGGAAAAAATTTTACATTCATACTTCACCAAATCAGTAAAATGAAAGGATCTTTCGTCATCCTATTATGCTTTTAATTCCACAAACAGCTATACACAAATAATAAGAATAATAACAATAACAAATAATAACAACAACAATAACAAAGAAGGAAATAAGTATCACCAATTTTTCCAGGAAAAAAAATATATATTGACATTAAGAAAAGACAAAACCCATCGAAGGGGTGGGGTGTAAGATGATTCTGAGAGAACCAAGGAAGTCTACCATCATCACATCCTTTAGTACCCAAAAAAAAAAAGATCACGTATAGCCTGAAATATGGCAGCCTATAAGTAAAAATAACAGTATCCTCATTAATTACAGCTAAACCACATGTCATTTCACACAACTTAAAGCAGAGACAATCAAGACAGAAATGATAGTTAAAAAGTTTATATTTTCAGCAAGGATAAAGTCCAATGATACTCTAAGATCTTCTTGGGAGGCAAATTATTAAGTTATTATCGCATTTTCCAGCACATTGGAGTTCCTACGTCATTTGCGTGGACATGTCATTTGATAAAATGAAGCTCAAGAGAACAATATATGACAAGATTATAGTACAGCAAAAGATACAAGTAAACAGACCAACGAATAAGTAAATGATGCAACCAGATCTCCAGAAAGCACAACAAAATCAACCCGTTACACCTTACAATGAGTCTAAGGAAAATGTGGACACTGATCGGTAAAGATAAAGAGCACGCTCAATAGAAAAGCGTATCAATATTCTTAAGTTGTGCAGAGAAATGGATACACGAGTTGCCCTGTGATGATAAAACTAACTGTAACTCAATGCCTGACCTGTGTTCTTTTCCACTTGCTTTTCAACACGGAGTTCATCACTTGCAATCCCTCTGTCACTTCTTCCTTCTCTACCTTTCCTATCCTTCTCCTTCTCCCTCTCTCGTTCTCTTTCTCTTTCCCTATCCCTATCTCTGTCCCTATCCCTATCCCTATCTCTATCCCTTTCCCTTTCCCTTTCCCTTTCCCTTTCCCGTTCCCTTTCCCGTTCCCTTTCCCCTCCACCATTCCTACCCTCCTTTCGGCTTGACTCACGGTGCCTTCCCTCGCCCTTCCCACTACTCTTCTTGAGTTCTTCGCCATCCCCCTGCAATCCCACACTTTCGTCCCTTCTTTTGCTCTTTGAATCCACCGACGGTTTTGACTTTTTGGAAGGAACACCAAGCTCATCGTCGCTTCCCCCATTCCACCTATCAGTCGTTCCCTCATCATACCTCTCCTTACGCCTCTTCGAATGTCCATGCTCTTCCGTCTCCAGATTCTCTGAACCGTAGAACTCTTTTGTGTCCTTGGAATCAAATCTACGCTTCTCACTGGAAGCAGAGTCCTTCAATATCCTACTCCCACACTCTTTGCCCTTCCGATCCCTTATAGTGGAATCATTTTCCGAGTCCGAGGATTCCCTAGCATCCTTCAACCCATGTCTAGTAGATTTGTGCCTCGAACCCCTCGGCATACTGAATCACACTGAAAACCCTAATTACAAAACAAACCCCTTAATTAAAAAAAGAAAGAAAGAATAACCCTAAATTTCAAATCTTCCAGCAGTATCCCACAGCTCGAGTGGGCAGAATCAAAACCCTAACAGCAACGTCATTCCCCCACAAAGGAAATAACACACGAATCGGAGATTCACACTGAAATAGCACCGGTCTCACGTGAAACACGAAATGCAAAAAGGACAAATAAAACCCTAGAGCGAGTGAGGTAAAGAGATCGCCGGAAAGCAGATGCGCCGGCCGGAGATAGGGCGACGGCGGCGGAGAAGAGAGGAAAACGGTTTCTTGGGAGTTGAGGAGTCTGGATTTGGGGTTATGTCCGAGAGAGAGAGAGAGCGAGACGAGACCCGGGGAGGACTAGCGGTTTGCGGATATTTTGGTCCACGTGATACGAAATTACGCTGCTGCCACTGCCCACTTCGCCGGTTAAAATCCCATCGCCGGTCACCGAACCACCGTTGATCTCATCGATTCTCAGCCGTCGATTCTTTTCCTTCTCTCATTTAATTCAATCCCCAACACACTAAGCCAAGCAACTCATTACACGCCCTTAATAATAATATTCAATCACAAACTTTATTACTTATATATTAAAATACTCATTCTAAAATTATATTTTCTTTTATTTTTTGCCCCATATTTTCTAACTTTAATTTAAGATTAATTTTCTTGAAGTAAAATTAGGGTAAATTATAAATATGTCCATCCATGTTGGTTTTGAAATTGATTTGTCTTTACAATTTAGATCATATTTCATAGGTGTATATTTAAGCTTATATTTCATTTGTATTATAATAAACTTTGTTTTTTTATTTACATAATAATTCCGTTCGTGAGACTGCTAGCATTGACATCTCAATAGTACTAATGACCTTCATAACTTTTTTTTTTTATCGAAATCCTTAAAATTATAAATAATTAAGCACTATGCTAATCTATAGTTGTTGAATTAAGCACATCTAACCACATTGTGGATAACCTATAAAAAATTTAATTGTCAAATTCCATGTTAATATATAGTCGTTGAAAAGAGGTAAAAATCCACAATATTACTAGTGTACCAAATCAAAGTGATCTTAACTAAATTTATATTTTTCAACTATAATATAGTTGTATTACAACTTTTTCCAAAAACGCTTTCTTAAAAATGGCAAAAACCATGTCTAAGCTATAAGAATTATTATTACTTTTTGTTTCAACAATTATTTTATATTCTTATAGAAGTGGTCGAGCTCTTCAAATAAATTTTAGTCTTCAATTTCTTTTAAGTATTAAAAGAGCTTTCGTTTTTCAGAGCATCTTTTGCTTTAAAAGAGTTGATTTTTTTAGTTTTGGCTATTATTTTCCAGGTCTTCAATTTCACGTCATGTCATTTTCTGTAATCATTTTTTTTTTCTTTTACTAAGTTATGTAGGTTTTGAATATCTCATATGTAGTGTTTTTTTTTCCGACAGTTTTGTTGCTTTTTCTCAAACATCAATCTTCATATCCAACTGATTCCTTGAATTTCCAAAAGTGTGTATTTTTCCCTTCAAGGATTTACTTCTTCAATGATCTTTTGATCTTTAAAGAGCTGTTGTTAGACTTTTCTAAGTTTTATGTAAAACTTGACAAGTGATCTCTATTCACAAGAGATTATATAAAAATGGGTTGGTCTTTATTATGAGTCCAAGTCCATTATCACGTGATATCTTCTAATTGTATCAATGAATGTCATTAAATATACACGACACGATTTGATAGGATTAACTCATATATTAAATAGTAATGATGTAGTTTAATTGAACTAATTCGTGTCCTTAAGATATGACATGATATGATTAGATTAACTTACGTCATCTTGAACATGAAACAATTTGATTGGATTAACTTATGTCATTATACAAATATGACAAAGTTTGATTGGACTAATTATTGACACATCACCACTTGATTGGATTAAACTTGAAAGGTCATGAAATAAACGTGAGGCGTGTTGCCTCAGTTGATTTCTCAATCATTAAGAATCGATTTCAGCAATTGGGCATACAAACAAATAATCCATATACAATTGTTATTGAACAAACAACAACCGTTAACTCGTAACACGTTCTAGTCGCTATTAAGACACAAACAATTTAGCGAGTCGTGCTTTAAAGATAAGATAACAAAGTCTTATGTATAAATCCTATAAAAATCTTACTAAAACTAAATAAAAAGTAGTAACGACTGAGTTTGTAGGTGCAATCCTTTGATGTCAGGGTAACTTTAAAATTCTCTATTCTTAAACGTCATTCTTATTGGTAGCCTACAATGGCTCTCTCACAGGAGTCAGTGATATAAGTAGGAATGTTAGAGACAACGTCTTAACATTTCATCTAAACTTAGAGCATCTCAACGCTACAAATTCTAGCAACACTCTAGGTTTGCTTAATACTAGCATCTCAATGGTATTACTCAGCGCTATTGACTTAGAAATTACAATACTTTAAATCGGCTTGTGCACCAAACTACTTGGTTCTCTGTGTAGATGGTCTTCTTTTGGCCACGTTAAGAAATTGAAACAATTGCCGGTGACTGTGACAGGCGTGCAAAACACCAAATCTACTGAATCGCCTCCATTGATTTTGATCCCACGGACCATATTTGTTGGTTATTTTCTCTCGTGAAACACAAATTTGGAACTCAAACAATAATGCACGGATAAATACTATGGAATATTCTTAATTCCCACAAAATTTTCAATTTTTCGTTTATGCCAAGATAAAATTTTGTCGACAAAATTTGTCAGGATCTCGGATTGGGAAGGAAAAGAAACTTACCCGATATAAACAATCACAATGGCCGAGTTCTTATGTGTTTTTAAGAACATACCATTTTTTCATTTCATATTCCATGTAGGGAGTCATTGATGGATACAATCTGAAGAGGAGACAAGAAAGAAAGCAGAAGACCTCTCTGCTCGGGTTTCGACCCGGTGCAGGGGTTTAACAGTCTCATACAAGAAGAGAATCGAAATCAAGATGATTCTGATATCTTTTCAGGCGAATGCAAAAGTTTGCAACAAATGTTTTAGAACAATGTTATTGGCTAACAAGGATAACGAACCCAATACTGAACAACCGCTATGCTATCCTTCCACGACATTGGATGGGAAACATCAAAAGCATCCACCCAACTGCGTTGTTACAAAAACAAAAGAAAAGAGAAAAATTATGTGGTTTTGAAAAACTCAAATTCTTTGTGAATGTTTATGAAGATAAAGCTATGATCAACCTATCAGAAAAAACATCAGTCCTAAATCAGTCCTTCCTATAACATATTACTGTTTTTGGATTCCTATTTTTGAGAAACAGAGGCATTTGGTAACTGTTTTTTATTTTCCTTGTTTCTCATTTTTCACAAATGTTTTCGAAGTTGGGTAAAAATTTTGGAAACAACAAAACCAAGTTTCTTGAATCATGTTTATGTTTTCATTTGCTTTCCAAAAAGTAAAAGTAGTATTTTATTATTATTTACCTTTAAAAAGGATAATGAATACCTAAAAGTAAATTTCAGATAAAGTTTTTTCGTTTTAATTTTATAAACTTGTTTAAATGATATCTGCTGTTTTTCAAAATGCTCTCTACACTCCCCTCAACCCCATCTGTAACTGTTAACACTGTAGCCGGAAAGAAAGACTGTTTTGCTTACCAGTATAGCCTCTATCTCTCTGTCCGAGACAGGTGTGCGCTTCGGCAGGAGCGATGCTTTACCACCCACGGCCGTGTTTTGGGGTGGTGCTGGCACATTGGAACCTGAAAGTGCATAGAAACCGATCTCCTTATCTGTCGAGGGGTTGTGCTGAGACTGGAGAGCAGAACCTAAGGGATGAAATTGTAAGATTTATCAGGGTATCAAAATAAGATACAAATTAGAATGAGAAAGCATTTGAAAAAAATTATGAACGATCTTGTTTCAAATTTGTGGAAATGATAGCAAGTTGAAGAATCTAGAAAATCATGACCAAACATCACAAATGGAGTTAAATGCAAGCTAATCTGATTGAAACTAATTCAAATGCAAGCTCAAGTGGAAAAAATTCAATACAGCAATTTATGCCAGATAAACAGCCTTACCATTTCCGAGTATTATAAATAAGAATTTAAAATGTTCAGTTGATATTAAAGCTGAAAAAAATTTAAGAGGTAATAAGAATCGTACCATTTGGCTGAAATCCAAACTGAAACCATGTAGATAGGGAGAAGTACATTATCTTAGCAGAAATTTCACATGAATTTTACTCACGTAGCCCCAGTCAATAACCATTTGTTTTAGTATATTTGCTTTTGAAAATTACGCTTACAAACACTACTTTCACCCATGGTTATCTACTTTATATTTTCAAAATCCAAACAAAAATTTGAAAACTAAAAAGAAAAAGGTAGTTTTGAGTGTTAGGATTGTTTCAGTAAGGAAAGTAAAATCCATGGTAAAAAAATAAAATAAAAATAAGAAAACAAGCTCATTTATCAAAAACAGGATTCGAAAACAAATTTTTTATCAAACGGTACCTTAGACATTCAAATTAACTTCTAACCTTTCCACAGCTAGGTCATGAAAGATGAGTAACCTAAGCCAGATACTTTTATATCTTAAAAACCAAAGAATTGTATAGAGATTACTTCCCTCAAGCAAACTGAATCTCACCCAAACTTCATAACAAGTTGAGCTTTTGTATAAGAAGCACAAACATGGATATGCATATTGGAACAAGTATACGACACAACACAAACAAAATGACATATCCTTTTTAAAAAAATCTAGGACACGAAAAACGGAAAATACATGTTTATTAAAGTATATATTTTTAAATATATCTCATTCTTATACTAGAATGAGATTCGAAGTCAATAGTTGTAAGACATATTTATATAAATATTATGTGCTGTGTTTAATTCTTTGCTTTAGCACTATCGACCTTTTTTAGCTATATTTTACCGTTTCCATTTAACCAATCTTAGTTGGGCACTTGCCTCTAGCCCTAACTATTTCAAACACAACCCCAATTAGCCTAGGAGCATCGAAATATTTGAAACTCCAAACCAAAATAACCGTGCTTCTTAGTATCTCTGTACCACATAATTGAAAAAATAAAATGAAGAGAAAAAATCTTCCACAAGAACAAAAAAGTTGACTCAGCTTCTACACCCTGTGAGTTTCTGCCCTACTTCTACACAACAAACAGATAAAAAAGAATCTTCCAGAAGAAAATCGACCCATTCTCTAATCCATGGAGTTTCAGATTCTATAAAAACAAAGATCCAAAACATCTTCTACAACAACAACAACAAACAATGGACCCAGTTCTAAATCAGGGAGTTTCATTTGTACTCAACTAAACAGACAAAAGAATCTTCAATAGGAACAAAATTTTGCATCAGTTTCAAAACCCAGTGAACGTCTGTTCCTACACAACCAAACAGAAAAAAGTTCTTCCTGAGAAACAAGCAATTGACTCAGTTTCTAAACCCAAATACCCAATGAGTTTATGTTTATTACACAGCCAAACAGATCCTATATATATATATATACATATCTTCCACTTCCACAGAAACCCAACAAAATGACCCAGTTTCTAACCTAGTGAGTTTCTATTTAAGTTAGCTCTAAACCGATTGAATTTTAATTTCTACACAACCTAAGAGACAGGAAGAAAACAAAAATTAGCTTCAATTTCTAAACTCAGTGAAATTCTGAACAGGCAAGCAAACAAACAAGCAATCTATATGCCACAGGAAACAAAATCTCATCCACAAGATTCATGTTAGTAAAATTCCAACAGATAAACCAGTAAAAGGAAAAACGTAATGAGAGAATGAAAAAGAAAGGAACCTGAAGGTGATGATGATTTTGGGTGCCTATCAGGGAATTTGATGCGTGGAATTCGCTTCAAAACATGCCCTTCTACTCCCATTTTCTTCTTCTTCTTCCTCTCCTTTACTCTCTCCTCTAACTCTCTTCAATTTCACTTTTCTTTCTAAATTTCTAATGTCACCTCTCAGGTTTCACCAATCATTTTTAGTTTTACCTAAATTACACAACATACCCTCAAACTTTTATTTTATTCTATTTTTTAAAAACTATTTTCTTAAAATAACATACCCTAAATTATCTATTTCTTTCTCTTTTTTTTTCCGAAAAATACAAGTTTGTCACCAAATTTTCGTCCTATTCGGTAGATCTAAAATATTACATTTTTAGTCCTTAAATTTTGAATTTGATTTTAATTTACTACGTTACAATAATATAGTTTCACCTTTGAAATTTGAATATATTAAACTAGGTTAAGATCTAAACTTTCAGTCTATTTATAATTTTCTTTTTAATATAGTCTAATTGTAGTTGATTTCTGAAGTTTTTTTTAGCACAACAACTATAAGGTGAGAGATTCAACTTCCGACCTTCACAATTAGAGGTTAAATATTTAGGACAGTAATTTCCATATCTATTAATTATTTAAATAATTTATTAAATATTAATTACATTGATTTCACATAAAATTATTTAAAACTTCTTAGGTACGAAGCTATAAATAAAATAAATAGGGGGTATGAAGAAAAATTAAGAAAGGCGGTACAACAACTTTCAATGACATGTTTGGGCGGTTTATTTTTTCGCTCACTACGACGTCGTATTGCGACACTATAAATCTCAATTTTCGCTTACCCACCAACCGCCGGTTGTTCGCGGATCCGATCGAGTAAACAAAGTATGTTGAGCAATCTCAGCCGCCTGTTCTCGTCGCCGCCGACTCTCTCAGCCCTACCGGCGGCGAGTCGCCTGACTTCCAACTCGTTGAGCCGATTCGTTAGCTCCTCGTCCAATCAACAGCCTTCTGGATCGGAGCAAGGTGTGTCTAGCGAGGAACAACGGGATGCCGGGAAAGGAAGTTCGCCGAATCAACACGAGGCTGCCGGAGATGACCGAGATGGTCAAGATGAAGGAGTTGATATGGAAAAAAAGACCCACGAGATCGGTGGACCTAAAGGCCCCGAGCCCACCCGCTACGGTGATTGGGAACGAAAGGGTAGGTGCTACGATTTTTGACATTTGGAGGTTAGATTGTGAACAAGATCTTAGGATGATATGATTTCTGTCACTCAACTTCTTGAGCTTTTTTTTCTTTAATCTGAGTTATTGTTTCGTTTTTCTGTAAATTCATTTCCGGAACTGTATGCGTTTCGTCGAGATCGAACGGAAATAGAATAATAGTATTCATCGTTTCAATAGTACTTGATTCTGGTTATCTTCTTGCATTTTGTTTTTGTTTAGTTAGGACGTATCAAGTTCTGTCTAGATTTTCTATGAACTGTCTGAATTTTGAATTTTTATAGCTTCTTGAACAGAATTTCCTATAAATTAGAGGAAGGAGATTAGTTTATTAGGATGGTTCAAATCTGGTTCAACTTTTCTTATCAAATTGTCTGCATAAAAATATTTTGATATAGGTTAGAGAAGCAACGATCTTTGAAATCTATTTCAATTGTTCTTATCAAATCAACTTTAAAATTTGAGCTTGAGGGGAATTCTGTTCTTTTTAACTAATGTACCAAGCTTTAGCTGGGGAGAATACAAACTACAAAGAGATACAACGCCACAAAAACAAGGCCCTAACTAAAAACGAAGGCCTCCTAAACAGATACTCGAACCCCTAAGAAACACGGAATCTAGCAAAGGATCGAACATTATAGGGAGTTTGCTCCAGCCCTCTAAAGGTTCTATTGTTCCTCTCACCCCAAAGACCCATTGGATAGCACAGATCCTGCTCGAAATCAATAAATGATATATAAAAAAAAATTCAAATAAAACATCGAGAACATGTCTTAAAAGTGTTCAAATTTCACCTAGAGAGCACTCAATTCATCAGGCAACTATAAGAACATTGAACCCAGCAACAAATTAATCAAATCCAACAACCTTATTGAACTACAAGAACCGTTAAACCTTGCCACACATTCTCAAAGAATCTACCAACAAATAACTATTATAAGTTTAAAGTTCAATTTGAATGGGGAGTGAGAATTTTGCTGATGAACAGAGGTATGATACAACACATAATTTTCCTCATATTTTAAGAATATGTATGAGAGAATGAGAGTTGCAGGCTGGGTTTTATAAGATGGGTAGTGTAAGCAGGATGAACTGCCTAATAAGTTGAATGGATTGCAGCAGGTCGATAAATAGCTGTGAAATGCATTGTCTAATGAGAATTGTCTATGACATTACTTGAACGGGGTCTGTTCTATTGGTTGTACAATTATGTTCTTTAGGATAATAGGTTGTACAATTGTGTTCTTGAGTACTAAAGAAGTGGAAGTGCCCGCTTGGTTGGTTCCTTGGTTTTGAGATAGTAGGAGTTGTAAGTTGCAAGTAAGATAGAACTATGATGGTTGAATTAGGTTTGAACATGTAACATGCTTGGACGATTGGAAATGATTGATATATCATGTTATTTTGAAGCCAAGGCATATATCCTTTTGACTAATAGAACAGAGCCTCGAATCCTCCATTGATGGTTATTTCAACCTTTTGATATGGAATTTTATTGTACTTTGGACAATTTTGAAGTTATTCCTTTTTACCCCAAAAGAATGGTTGCCTTTTGACCAGTGACCACCATATCTTCTCGCCAAGAGGGAGGGGGGGGGGGGGGGGGGGGGACGTTTC
>JBBPDJ010000026.1:14224539-14268516 GCA_037974625.1 Cucumis cinereus | reverse complement strand
CCCCCCCCCCCCCCCCCCCCCCCCCCCCCCCCCCCCCCCCCCCCCCCCCCCCCCCCCCCCCCCCCCCACACCCCCTCATTCCATATCCTCTCGTTCTCCACCATCAACTATATGTTTAGTTTGTGGTTGTGTTTGGTAGGCCACTCAGATCACTTCTAACAAACAATAATAGTGGCATAACTTCTAATGGGGCATAGGCTTTCATATATTTATTCACAAACGAAATCAATAGTCAAATTCGGTTAACCTCTAACTCTAACTGACCTTTTAGTTGAAGACATGTGTCCTAACTTGTTCATCCATGCAATTGACGCTCAAGTCAGCAATTGACTTTAAAACATTCACCATTCACTTTATTTCCATATCAAATAAACATATTTATTTAAGAAATCATTTTAAAAATAAAGTCAAGTACTCTACCTTGTTACTAAAGGTTCCACAAGCATAGGGTGGAAGTGCAAATCAGAATATTTACTTTAGAGAGAATATGTATCTTTGATTTTTAAAATATCATTTTTTTTATATATTTTGTTTAGTATAACATTTATGATAATAATGCAATATCTAACCTCCAACCTCCAGAAATGATAAAATTTTGGCAAATAGCATCTTTAATTAATACTGATAGGTTAATAGTCAATATGGTTTGTCTTTTTTTTTTTTTTTTAATTTATTTAGTAGACCATTTTTTTAGTCCATTAAATACGAGATTGAAAACTCCTAACTAGATACCGACATAAATCATCTCCTATATTATTAAGAAAAGAAAATACGTGTCTTAATAGTTAAGATCTTTTTTGATAAGCAGTACGTTGTTTTCTATTTTTTGTGATCGTGTTTATTTTTTCACATTTTTTCACTATAATTTCATTTCTTTTATAAAAAAAATTAAATTATTAGTTAAATACCAAAAACAATAACTTGTTAGAAAAGTTACCGTCTAGTATACAATAATTTTTCATTTTAAAAAAATAAATATAAAAGATACCAACAAGTCATTATCATATGAGTGGAAAAACAATTGATTTGTAAGTTGAGGGGCATATATTCTTTGAAACCTCACCATTATAATGCTATACACTTTAGAAATATATTTACGTTGAAAACCATTAATTTAATAAGAGATTCAAGGTATAATTGAGAAAAAGTAAAATTATTTATTTTCGAAAGCAATTCGAGCCTAGCTAAATTGATAATATGCTAGTTATAATTTTAATGATTGATTGTTCAATTTTCATCCACAATTATTAAACTTGTTATTGATTCAAACTTTTTTAGTCTAAGCGTGCATAATCTCTTTAAGAAGCTAGTGGCCGATATATCTTTACATAGGGAATTGACACATTGAGGTCTCGTTTTTTTTTAATGAAATTAACCTAAAAACAAACATGATGATCACCTAAAGAATAAGAGAAAAAAAAAAACTCGTAATATTTCTCAGTACTTAAAGATACAGTTGTACAACCTATAGAATAGATCATGTTCAAGTAAGGTGGTAAAAAACTTGTAATATTTCAATTGTTATATGTATGGACATAGTAAATTTTTTGTGTTGAACACAATTAAATAGACACACACATACGGTTAACTTATCTTACGTTATTATGAGGTTGTTTGGAGAGTATAATATAATCAAGATCACTAAGGATCAATCTTGAAAAAAGGACCAGAAAAATATTGAAAGATGTGAGTAATCGAAGATATAATAAAAATAAAATCATGAATGTTTTATTATAATACATACATTAGAACATCGTCACATTACGGATCATCGAACACCATTTATGTGTTTTCTTAGTATAACTTCAGGTGACATTGAATTGAAACTCCAAGTTCTCGCTATGGGACGTGAAGTAGTTAAAATGGAAAAGTTTGGTTGAGAATCACGATGAGATGGGGCCATGAAATTCAACTTTCTAATACATTTATCGCGTGGAATATCATAAAGAAATTGCTAATTATGAATTCGATGCTTCAATCTTCACATTATGTGTGTATATATATATATTCTTCAAATCCCCATTTCTCTCGTACTTTCAAGTTCCAACAGTAATCAAGAAGACCAGAGAAACCCACAAAGAGCCAGAGACCAAGGAAGAGAGTGATCGTGTTTGTGTTGCGAGATTCTTCTCTTTATCCCGCTTGTTCGTCTCTTTCCCAATACTTGAAAAAGTTCCCATTTTTCACAAATTAACGCCTGGTAATCTTCTACTCTGCTTTGATTGTTCTTGCTCTGTAATCCCCCATTTCTCTCTTTCTCTCTGTTTGTTTGCTTTTACTTTACTTTGATTTTTGTTGCTTACATGCATTTTCTCCTCTTTCCACCATCTGGGTTCTTGTCGCTTTCAGCTATTACGTTTGTTTGTTCCTATACTATATTATTCTCTCTTCTTGTCCTTGCATTTTTGTATGTTTATCGTACGGTACTTCTTCTTGTTCTTCTCGTCTACGAGTAACTGGACTTAGTCTTACGGGGCTTCAACTGCAATTCACATCCAACGTTTTGGAGTTACGATATTTTTTAGTTTATTTTCATTTTTAATCGTTCGCCCATGTTGTTGGTTAACGTTGTTCTGTTTTTATATAAGCGTTGGAAAATTATATTTATCACATTAAATGTAAATTTTTTCAAAGTTTGGGGTCCAATGAATTGGTAAATGGTGAGGGAAGGGTGTCATATTCCTTACGGTGTCTTAATATTCTGGGTTCTAATTACTTGCCTGATATGGTTATTTCTGACGTTAAATCAAAAGGAAGCTAATAAGGGTTTATTTAGAATCAAATTTTTTTTTTTGATGTGATGCATTAAAATCGAATCAATGTCTTGGCAAAAAAAATAAAATAAAATCGAATCAATGTTGTGATCTGGAAGTTATTGTTTTCCTTTGACAGAAGATTCTTCTAAGTTTCCTTTTTAAGCAATAGGTTGATTTGTATAAAATGTTAAACCAGACTTTAGCTTTCGTTTTGGTTTTGGTTTTGGTTTTGGTTGATTATCAGCTGGTATATTTCCTCATGCTCTGGGACTACTTTTTGATCAAGATTTTTTCACTTTGTTGTAACTTCTTATTTTGGTTGTTCTAATATAGTGCTTTCTTAGAATATTTAACTATACGATGAAGATGATTGCTTGAACTTACTGGTTTCTTTCTCATGGATAAATTTGAATCTATAGAGACTGGAGCTCGAGAAGAAAAGGATCATTTATGGAAGCCGACGCAGGAAGAGGTTTGGGATGCCAGAAGACTATGGATGGGAAGGCGAGTAATGGGATTCTTACAAAGAAGGAGATTCCTTCTTGTTGCTTAAAGGCTAGGGCTTCAGTCCCTGAGCTTGAGGCCAAGTGCCATTCCACTGTTGTTTCTGGGTGGTTTTCAGAACCTCAGTTTGCATATGGTCATTATCTGTCCTTGTTTCTTGCTTAATTTAATTTTGGTTTTGTCGTTCACGTGCTCAAATGAGATCCTTCGTTGACTTATTTTTGTGTCAACATTTCCCAAATTCAGATGATGGAAAGAAAAGGGTCTATTTCAACAATCCCATGTGGCCCGGTAACCTTCTCTACTTTTTTTTTTTTTTTTTGGTGGTGGTGGGGGGGGGGGGGGGGGGGGGTTTGGAGGGTGTATTAAATATTTTCTTAGGTGTTCAAAATTGCTATGGTATATGTATATATTTTTATCTTTTTAGCAATATTATGACGAGTAGTTAGTGTAGTGATGTTTGAGTCTCGAGGAAAATTATATGATCTTGATATTTCTCCCATTCTCCCGTAGGGGATCTAAACTGTTTCTGATTCATGATGGTTCATACATATAAATTATACTTGTTCTGTTTGGCTTCTTAAATATTTTGATGTTCTACTTTGGCCCATGATCTTTGCACGGAAACTGTTTTGGTCGTTATTGTTGATTTTACAAAAAAAAAAAAAAAAGTGCGAGGAAAGACCTGTGTCATATGTCCTTTTTCTTGTATATGATAAGATGTAGCTGGTGTGAGAATATTTGAACATGCACATGGCAAGCCAAAGTTTCAGCCTACAAATGAGTCAGTTTCTATAAGACAATTAATGAATATATAACAACAAAGACAATTTAACCAAATGAGTTTGAAAGTTCAGGAATCAAAATAGGATCGTTGGTATATGTTATGTTGATGTTTGCTAGAATATTCTGACAGTTTGTATGAGTTATGCATTCCTACCTCAATTATGGCCCCTCTATTTCTGTTCGTTTTCAGGAGAAGCACACTCCATCCAAGTAGAGTCTATATTATTTAAAGGGAAGTCAGAGTTCCAAGAAGTGGTCGTTTTTGAGGTATATTTTATTTTGCGTACTGTCCCTTATCTTATCATCCCGTGGTTCCCCAAAGGAAGAATACAATATAGGTAACTAACGCCGTGATTTTTTATTGACAGTCCACTACATATGGGAAAGTGCTTGTTCTAGATGGTATTGTCCAGTTAACTGAGAAAGATGAGTGTGCCTATCAGGAGATGATTACTCATCTGCCCCTCTGTTCAATTCCATCTCCTAAAACGGTGACTTAATATTACCAAACCATGGTGCTTTTATCTTTATAGTTGTGGTACTTTTATTTTCTCATGCAACAAGTATGAGGAACAATGGAATGGATTATTTGTTTTCGAGAGTTTTGATTTGATAAGTAAATCACTCCGTAAATCACTGCCCATTGACAAATTTTCTACTCAATCTTCTATATATTACGGAAAAGAACAAAGGTGGCACTAGTTTTGGCACATAAATCATTAATTGGGTTATAACTCCACTTTAGCAATTCATTTTTGTCGAATAGAAAGTAAGGGGAATACAAACTAATGAGAAAATGTTGCAGGTTCTTGTTGTAGGTGGTGGTGATGGTGGAGTTCTGAGTGAAATATCTCGCCACAACTCTGTAGAACATATAGACATATGTGAGATAGATCAGATGGTCATAGATGTATGATTCATAACTATCGGTTTTGTGACAATCACAGCATTTTTTCTTAAAAGTTAACCATCTTGTTGCACTGGTTTATTCACCTACAGGTGTCTAAGGAGTTTTTTCCTAATTTAGCTATAGGATTCGACGATCCTCGCGTCCACCTTCACGTTGGTGATGGTATGTCTTAATATTTTTTTTATCTTTTGTTTTACTTATTTATTTTTCTATTTTTCCAATATCAATTAATTGGATTGACCTTGAAAATCAGTGTGGTATATCATATATGCCCTTTGTTATCTCTTAGTATGTGATTTTTGCAGCTGTTGAATTCCTAAGGCGTGCACCAAGAGGGAAATATGATGCAATCATAGTTGATTCCTCAGACCCTGTTGGTATGTTTGTACTTCATTTTATATGGAATTTGTACAACTCATTTATTACAAGACATTTCAGTATATTAATTAATTTGAAAACTAGAGACAAGCTGCAGAGATTATATAGTACGGAGTGGTCTTAAAACAATATATATCCATGAAATGGGTGGATATGGGCTCAGTAGGGAGTAACCATACCTTTATCTAATTTTCAATTATTAATTACTTGTAGAACTGCTAGATAAATCTATGTGCTCTTGTTTATGCCAATTCATCCATCACGAAATTGCTTTCTATTTTAGGGCCTGCTCAGGAGCTAGTTGAGAAGCCATTCTTTGAGACGCTAGCCAAAGCATTGAAGCCTGGTGGTGTCCTCTGTAACATGGCAGAAAGTATGTGGCTACATACACATCTTATTGATGATATGATCTCTGTATGCCGTGAAATTTTCAAAGGATTCGTTCATTATGCATGGACGAGCGTTCCAACTTATCCAAGGTCAGTAACTAGCTGCCTTTCTTTTCGTTTCGTTTTTTCGTTTTTCTTCTTAATAGTCGTAAATAATTTCCCTGATGGGTTATTATTGTTTTGCTGTCTGTAAAGTTGAGATGTACGTGAAAGATAAGAGTTTATGTCTGACTTTAAAAGGATTCATTTTTATTTTTCCATTTTCAGACAATTATTGTTCTTTCTCAACTTTAGATTTTGTTTTCTTCAGTGGTGTGATAGGTTTTTTGCTATGCTCAACCGAAGGGCCGCCTGTTGACTTTAAAAACCCTACTAATCCCATTGAGAAGTTAGAAGGTGCAGTGAAGCATAAAAGAGATCTCAAGTTCTACAATTCAGAGGTACATTATGTTTTTCATTTTTTTTTTAAAAAAGATCAGTTACTCTGTACTGTCACTTGTAGCTAGAACATGTGGATAAATTCAAGCTCTAGAAATCAAATTCACATCTAAGCTTAGAATACAAGAGGTATACAAAAATTCCAAACAAGTGGTTTTTACACCCCGTCAAAGAAAAAAAGGAGGCCAATTTAGATGGAAAAGTTTTTTTTCAAAGTGAAACAGATGCGAGTTCAACTGATATGAACTCTTGCTGAAAATGAGCACCAGACAACATCCCTCGACCCTGCAGGCTTTAAAAGTCTTTTCAACTTCCTACAGGCTTTAAAAGTCTTTTCAACTTCCTACAGGCAATTTGTTTGTGAATAACAAAAACTTTTTGTTTGACAGATGCACTCGGCTGCTTTTGCCTTGCCATCATTTCTGAGGAAGGAGGTGAAGGCACTTGTTGATTCTCCGAACCCATCACAAAACTGATTCCCCCATATGAGGCAACGCCCAGGTCTAACTTTCCTGTTTGGTTCACAGATACTGATTTGATGGAGTGGATCCAGAAAATATTTATGGTATTTTGGAGTGTAGAGGAAGCCATAAGCTCTATTTTTGTGGCATTTTCCTAACTTACCATGGTAGTAGCTGTATCTCCTGTGAGGATGAAACTTGATGTCATTTCATTGCTGAGTTTCTTTATGTAGATGACTGATTTGAAGCAATCCTTTTTAAATAGAATCTCTGTCTTTGTTCTATCATTCTTCGGTGAGTGGATGATGTTGTGGAACTCTCCAATTGAGATTCAAAGCTATAACATGAATTTGTGTCTGTATTCTTTCTCTCTCTGCATTGTGATGCTGCATGTCATCTGCTTTCACTTTGCCAGGCTGATGAACTTGAGAACTTTTACAAATTACAAGCCAAAGATAATGATTAATACTGTGTTCAATATCATGGATAGATTATTGAAGCAAGGTTTTGAGTCAAACATCCTTATTGGCCTTGAACGGTTAAATTGAATCAATTGTCGTCCCCAACTTTTCGAGACTAGGATGAGAAAGAACTTGAATACCTTGTTTATTTGCTGCAGATTTACTCATACATTGTTATGGTGATGGTTGGTGGACAGTCTGTTGCCAAATGACTAAAGAAGAATGTACAAGTAAACTGTGCAAGTGAATGCCTTTTCTTTAATTACCAAAATGAGCTTAATTTCACGGCAATTGACATAACCTCTCATTCTAAAGGAGGGAGGTTCGAATCCTTCAACTCCCAATTGTAATACTAAAAAAGAATATCTTTTGGAAGATATTTTGCTAGTTATGATGAAAGGATAAAAAGTCGAAAAAGTTTGAGAACGTCAATTCTATTTCTAAAGCCTTCCTTTTGAGTTTCTAAAGCCTTCCTTTTGAGTTTATTTGTTAAACGTGATTATTTCTTTCTTAAAAGTCAACAGAGGAAGTTTTGTCATACTTCTTTGACTTTTCTTTCCAACAAAAATTGGAACCTCCAAACTTAATCATGAAATGTACTGCGGAAATCGATCAACAAATTTGGGTATATTTAAGAGTTTGAAACTTACTGGTTTTGGATAATTTATTCACAACTTTATTTCAAAAAAAAAAAAAAAATACCCTTCTTTTTATCTTTCTATTTTTTTTAAAAAAAAGAAAACCAATCAACTTTCACCACTGTGTTGTCAACTCTAAAAAACAGAATCTGTTCTGTTGAAAGAATTCCACCAAAAAGTAACTCCATTTTTTTTTTTTTTTTTTTTTTGAAAAATCCTGTGTTTGATAAAGGGATTTCCCCCCCTCAAAAGTTGGGCAAGAGAAGTTCACAATCCTTGAAACTGTTGGTGTAACTTCGGGTACAAGATGTTCAACTTCTTGGAGGATTGAAATTAATCTAATTGATTATCAAACAAATTCTGCAGACCAAGAACAAAAGTTGCAGGACATTTACAGTGTGAATGGAAGGCAAACAATTGACCAAAATCTAACTGAAACTCAAAACCCTACTAATGATCTTCTAAAGGAAAAATACTTCATACTAATAACAACAACGACCTACAAGACATTGACCATTTTACACTTAAATATTCACAAATCTTGATCTTGAACTCATAACGAACTCTATGGCACGAGATCAGCAAATAGGCATCCATGAGTGATCCAGATAAACTTATTGTCTAGGCAATGACCATTGCCTGGATCCTGCCTAAGTGACCTCAGGTTGAAATCTTTTTTGCCATCAACCAAAGCTATTAATGATACAATGGTGTTTATGCCAAACACCATGGCAGTAAGATTCTCTCGTTCCAATATTATGAAATAAGAACCAATGCATAGAATAGACATACACTTTTTTGTATACAAGGAATACCTTTGCTCTATCAGCTATTCTCTTCAGAGGTAAAATCTGGTTCTGCTGGTTTCTGAAGCAACATTGGCGGTATTCTCTCTGGAATTCTGGCCTTCCGTGAGCTTGTCCGTCGAATCGTTCTAAGGATGTTAGCTGCAAATCTAGATGCATAGATGGTGGCACCTAAACTAGGAGAACTCCCACCTGTCTTGGCCAATGCATCTTTTAACCTGTTTTCTTCTTCCAAGAGAGTCTGTTCATGCTTCTTTCTGCGGTATCGTCGCCATGCTGCTTGTACAAAACATGCTGCCCATGTCCTCCATTGCTGCGAATAAAACCTGAAAGTGTGTCGCAGCTGCTTGCTGTGAAGTCTTCGGAACTGTGAGGCTACGAACTTCAAGTCATCAGCCTTCAAAGCAAATGCTTCAACTTCTGACAGTGTTCGAACAGTTCTTGTTGAAATTGGCAGATTAGATGAGGAGTGTGGATCCAGAGCCCATGTCAGTAACTCTTCACCACAGAAATCACCCGCCTTGAGATGTTCAGAATTAAAGAAACCAGTTCTACCCCCATTCGTAGTTACAGACAATAACTTGCCTCGCATAATGAAAATCATCTCGTCTACTGGATCTCCTTCCCTAACAATGTAGCTTTCCTCTGTATATAGTACTGGCTTAAGACGGTCACACATCGCATCCAACAATTGTTCATCCATTTTTTCAAATATGGGTACCTGAAACATTGGAAAGGGAAAAAAAGAAACAATCCTCACGCATCTTTCAAGATAAGTCTACTTCTGGTATATTTCACCATATATTGATCACTGATAAAATATTTTAGATTAATCCAGAATGGTAAGGGTACACGACAGCACTAACTAAAAAAATGTTCTCAAACAAACTTTTGAACTTTCAAATGCAAGTATGAGCACACGTTATTAAAAATTCGTACATCAGATGATGACTAAAAACATAGAAAAAAGAGAGATCACTCACCCTCATTAGCAAAGACAAGCAGAGATGGCGTTTAATATCCCTTCTAAGGTCTTTTGGAAGATTTCGAACAAGATTCTCTTCATCAACCCCTCTGGTTTCCTGCCACTTATATTGCTCATACCTCCTGATTCGCTCTCGGAGACTTTCAGGGAGCAAACGGTGGGACATCCATTGTTCTGCATCTCTCCTTCTAACCCTCATTTCTTCCAACCTTGTAGTGGTGGATTGCAAATATGTCTGTTTCAAGCAGGTAAAAATTAGGAATGTAAAAGGTTTCTAGCTTTCATAGTCACCTATACAGTGTTCAACATAGAAGTCATAGAAAAGGTATGCAATGCCTTTGAAGAATGCTACAGAGTATCTAAGCCAGCTTAAGCAATGAAATTTGAAAGACACTTAAATGAAAACAGAAAATACATGCTACCAATCTTACTAAAATCAAAAGTATCATATACTCAGTTCATATTTGATAGTGCAAAACCAGGAGGTCATCGATGTCAAAGGACAAAACTTCAAACCTGCATGTTCCCGATGAGAAATGAAAACAGAACCAAGCCAGAAATGGAGATGAAAACAGCAAAGCAAATTTCCCACACGTATGTGCTTGTTTTGAGATTTTGACCCAGGGAACTGCATCAAAATAAGTACGGAAACATATAATTTTAGTTATTTAAAAAGTACTTAAAAAAGCTTGTAATAGATGTCAACTGAAATATGCTTCTAATCAGGTGAATTCCAACAGTACAGTATACAATAAAATGCACCAACAACGTCCTTGCTCAGAGGCGCGGTGGTTTAGTTTTATTAAAAATGTGTTAAATGAGAGTATGAGGTTTTAGAAATGTACGAGGATAAATCATTGCCACGTGCCTAATGCTTTTCCTAGATGTAAGGTTCTTAATGACATATGCAGAGAGAAGCATCCAAGTCCAAAGATTGAACCACAGCTGTCTTTGCATTTCAGAAGATGTTTCAATGGAAGCAATATTTTGTATGGTTTCTTTATTTTATTTTTTAAGAAAACAAAAACTCAAGGACTTTGTTGTACAACCTATAGAACAAATTCGGTTCAAGTAAGGTCATAGTTTCTTTTATCTTAATTCATAATTGAAGACTAGATCCTTCAAAGTTACATTATAAATCCTGAAATCCTGAACCTTCAGGATATTCTCAACTGAGTTTTCCTTGGTCAAAACAGATTCTAACGTTCAGTCATCAAAGAATTTTTGGAAAACTGAGATCTTAAGCAATACCAAGCTCCATAGTATCTTGGTTGTATAAAAGTTTATACAAATGATAGAATTTACAAAATGCATTTAAAATATGCCTTAAACCACAAAAGTGTGTTCATACAAGGATTTGGAAGATATTGACCATCTTTTTGCACATTGTGCATTTGCCCACTGCATGATCCAATGGGATTTCCTTTCAAAGTGAATGTATCAACAACACAGGCTTAATTCCAAGTTTTAGTTGAGGATCCAGATCGAGATATCAATTCCAACTCAGTGTGTAGATATGGGGGAAAGGAGAAATCATTTTTGGAGAAGACATAGGAAGTAGAACATAGGATTGAGTTTACTTAATGTGTACAGTTAGTTTTCTCACAAAAGAATTTTCAAGTTTACCCTTTTCTCATATTGAGTAATTGGAGAGTTTTCTGAGAGCTCCTGGGTAATCCTTTTGGGAACACCTCTTCCTCCCCTCTCAATTTTATCCACTAAACAAGCATATCTCACAGAAACTTAGCAACTTAAATTAAAGAACAAAGAGATGATCTTTCATATAGAAGGCACAAAATTTTCTTACACTATCCATCACAGACAATCCCTTGAATCTATAAAATCGTAAAATATTCACATGTAATAATATTTCCAACAGCACATGTATTCTTTCATCCAACCGAGAAGAAAAGAGTATAACGTTTGGCCAACCAAAAAATCTAAACAGTAGATAATTATCAAGTTGCAAACAATTTGGATTGCTCCCTTCTTAATTCCTTATTACTCTATTTTCTTTTTCCTTCCGCATTTGATCACATGATCACACACATATATCAACTAAAATTTTCTGTGACAAATTTCTAGCTAAAAGAAAGTTAATATGACAGTGGACGCACCTTAGATTTCTCAGACCCCACCAGAAACAGTAAAAGAACTTCTGTGGAAAATTCATTGACCCCACGACACCAGAATTAAGAGCATCAAGAAATATTCCAAAATCAAAAGGAGGATTGTCTTCAACTAGAGGACATGAAACATTTAAAAATGTGTTGTCTCTTGGACTGGCATCAGCATCACAATATAGTGAATTAGAAACACAGCCAGTACTACGGCAAGCCTTCTGCCAGCATGTAGTTTCTCGTTCTATAGAAAACAAGTACCAGAAAGCTCCAAAGACCTGATATAACAAATAACATCAGTTTTTAGATTCTGAACGAAGTGAGGATTTCAAAAGATTAGAAAGAAAGGAGGAAATTAGGGGTAACAAGATAAGAAAATATCTCATAGTGGCCATCTTTGGTTACTATAGGAACTTGTGTGACCAATATACCCTGTGGAGTGTCAAACGTGGACAGACTTACATGCATAATTTTCATATGTAAGCACCATAAACTTCAAATGATATTCTTCAAAAATGATGTCCACAAAATGAGACGAATCAGACTTTTCGCAAAGCTTGATAGACATACATTTGTGCATTCTAAAAAACAAAGACAAAGACCAAAAAAATAAAAACACAAAGACATTTTCTCCCTCAAATATACTTTACAGCATATATAAACAAAAAGATCACAAGCCGAACTCACATGACTTGCCAACATGTAGAGAAAGAGATTAAATGCTGCTCCAGCCCATGCAGTTTCAGTAAGTACAGATGTTCTTGTAACTTCTTTATATAATGGATAGATTCTAATAAACCGTGGCACATACTGGAAGAAAACAACAAATTTCAGCAAGTCCTTGGTATTCAACGACCTTGAGCCTTTCATGTTTGGAATAATTATCAGAATCACTACCTGCCAAAGCTCCATAAGTTGATTTACAAAATCAATAAGCAATCCAATTGGAGAAAAAATGGTCTAGAAGCAAGTTACTTAAATAAATTATATGTGGAATAAGTTTCAACATTTAAAAAGGGCATAACAGAAGAAATCCATGGCCTCCATCACATTCTATATTAACAAATTCTTAAGCCCATATGCAGTGAAATCAAGTAATTAAAAACATAAAATAAAATAAATACACATAAATAAATAAATAAATGTGTGTGTGTGAATGTGTGACCCTCTTGATAATGAGATTATGTTGTATAAGAAAAGAAATAGTGATAAATATATGAACCCTCTTGATTATGAGATTATGTTAGTATAAGAAAAGAAAAGTGAGATATACTATTAAAAATATCAGTGGTGACAGATTTATATTAATTACTTGGCGAGTATAAATAGAGGGAGTTAGAGAGTTTGGGTAGGTAGTTTCCAAAAATAGTTTGTGAGACATTCCAGCCCCCTAGAGGTGCTTGAGATGTTGTTATTTTCCATCTTAAAACCAGAAATACTTTTAGTTGATTTTCAATTACATTTTTGCTTTTATCAGAATATTATTAGAAAATTACGATAACAAACAATCAAATGTTGCAACAATATTCAAGCAGCAAGTTAAGTTCACAAATGAATATCTTTGTATTATGGACCACACTAAGATTCAAGGTCAACCATAGAAGGACAAAAGGCAATGTTATGACAACACCCAAATTAACGACCCTTGAGAAAAAGTATGACATACTTGTGGAAGTGGGAGGACTGCAAGAATGTCGATCAAAAAGTATGATGAAAGATATCTCTTTGCTATTTCCCAAGCATCTTCAACTAGAACACCTCTTCCAAATACCCGAGAAGAAGGGGCAATAAATCCCGTACGAAATTGAAAAACAATATGTAATATATAGAATATGTCAGTGAATGAACGTAACACACTAGCCGTAATCTCCATCTTCTTATCCAACCCAAGACATTTCTTATCGTCATCGATCACAGGAACATAAAAGAACAAAGGATCCAACGAGACTGCAATCACACATGACAACACAAATATCTTATTCCACTTCTGGAGAAAGGGTCCCTGTGGGTCAAGCACTTTTTTACCAGTTCCAAAACCTTTGGACATAAATTTATTGAAAGAAGATGACTTCAAGGATTTCTTAATTCTATTAATCCTGTAAGAACCAGTTTCCAATTCTTTGTGAGGCTTCTCTGAAACTAAGTCAGTTCTTGTCCCAGTCTTTCCAGCATTTAACGTGTTGTCTGCAGAATATAACCCCCTTGAAGTTTTATCTGAACTCCAGTCCTGAAACCTGGAAGAAAATGCATAAAAGTTGTAAACAGATATGAATGAGTGATACCAAATTCAATAGGGCATTGTCAGAAGCCATTGTTTTATAACCCTATCCTTCAATTTAATTTCACCAACAGAAAATGCGTCAAAGATGATAGTAGGAGCATTTTAATTTAAGCAGAGAGGCCGATGCTTTAAATTTCATGATCATCACATTTGACTGTAATGATTCTATAGAGAATCCATTTAAGACACAAAAGGACATTTCTACAAAAGAAAAATTCAACAGATAACAATAATTTACAATAAATCAATTTCGATCACTATCATCGAGTTGTAACTGGAATGATAATTAGGAAAAAGTTAATCAAACTAACCTCACAATCTTCTCCTGCAGATAAGTCATGATAATTATCTGAAATGTAATATCAGATGGAAAATCAACTTTGCAAACTCATACAGTCCAAATTCTGAAGTTGACACAAGTTTCTTGAGGCAACTCCTGAAAAAGGGAAAGACGGTTAGAGAACTTCAAGTAAGAGAGTCGACTGTCTTGTAACATTCAACACAACCTTTCTGAAGTTATAAAAGAAAAAGGGTATGACTGACCATGGATTCCAAAGGACAATAATATAATTTTGCTTAATTGGCCATAAATGGATCAACAATGAAATGGGGTCTTCAAAAATTCAAACAAGATACTCAATCATCAAAATGTCAAAAACCCTGTAACACCCCTTCAAAGATTCTGAACCGGGTATCCCCACCAGTCCAAATTATGCAAATAAAAGCCATGAAAACCAACTTAGAACGGAGAAATACAATCGAAAAACAAAGAAACTTCAATTTCCAATTTCACTTCTCATTTCTCACATAAAATTCAGAGAGAAACAAACAAGGCAGCTGAAATCAAAAGCAAATTCAGTACAACCAAGCAGGAAGAACCCAAAAACCAAAACTCAAAACACCCAAAACGAAGCAAAGAGACCCACAAAGTAGAACTGTAAAATCAAAAGTAACTGAAGGAAAAAGAGGGAAAAAAAACAATGGGGTTTAAAGGAAAAGGAGAAGAAAACATACCGAAATGAGAAGAGGAGCAAAGAAGAAGAAGAAGAAGAAGAAAGTGGGAGGATTGATAATTGGGTATTAAATCAAATAAACTAAAAAGGGTATTGGCAGAGCGAAATTGATTGAATCCAGCAAGAGAAATGAGACTTCTTCCACTTTATACTACGAAACTTCCTGGAGACTTCATCTTGGTTTTTTCTCAATATCTGTTCATATTTGTAAATAATTCACAAACAATAACAAAAAATAAAGTCTTTTTTTTTTTCTTTTTTGGTTAATTTAAATTATTATTCTCATATCGGGAGAGAAATCGGAGATGAGTCCAAAATGGTGCAGTTGGGTGCCCAACAAGACAGTGACGGCGACGACGACAAAGACCCAAAAAAATGGGTAAAGAAAGGGGGAAAAAACCGAAATTTTGATTTAATTATTTTCCTAAAAAATCGAAGTAAAACGGCTATCTCTTTTTCTTTTTTACATTAAATTACAAATTTGATCTTATAATTTGTTCTAATGTAAAAATGTAATCCTCGTATTATTTTTATAAATGTATCAAATTAATATGAGAAAAATAAGAGAATCTAATTTATGATTTAAAGCTCTAGCAATAGAGGTATACTCGTTTTAATATTAATTCTCATAATTTGATAAATTTCCATGATTGATAAAATCTTCTCAAAAATTCCCAAATAACTATTTGTAAAAGTTTATAATTTTATCATGGGATTGTATTTTAACTTTAAAAATTATTTGGACAAAATTCTAATTCACACAATTTTGTAATTTAATTTATTTAATAACATTTTAAAAATTTATAATGTATGACATTTTTTTCATTCACTGAAAATGTGAGAGTGCAATAGGGAGGCTCTCGCTAATTCACACTTTCTTAATTTTACTTTTGCTCTTCGTCAATCAATGTTGCTTAAAATCACTAATTTGCATTGAATTCTGGATAGCTTAAGTTTGCTACTATCAACCGCAAACAAAATGTTATGAAACTTTATTCAACTTATTAGACGATCAAAGCTCAAGGATGGATTGAACTCGTATTCTATTGTATAACTTCAATTCTTTTTTTATTATTATTATTAATACTTGCAATACAATCTCGAAGATTAATAGGTTATTTTTTAAAGTTTTAAAGGTCTGTATTTAAAGTGATGACACATATTTTGTAATTTACGGCATAAAATTACTACTGCAATATTGTCTTGCAAGTATAGCTCGATCAAAATTGACATTTGCACCTTAGTTTTAATGTTTAAATTCGAGATTGGACATGTACTAAAAAACTAAAAAAAAAAAATTATCTTTTCGTGTACGTTAATTACAGTATTGAAATGCAAATCATTAAAAATAACGTCTAAAAAACCCCTTGAAATTGAGGATACTCCAACAAAATTTTTGAAGAGAGCTCTTTTTTTTTGCATTTAATTTTGTTTTAAATTTTAGTTAGTTTAATAGACATAAAAACATATATTAATAACAAATAAATTTGTGAGGTTTGGATCATTTTTCGTAAATAACATGTTTTTTTTTTATTGATTTCTATATCATTTATTTCATTTTCCTAAATTTCAAACTAAAATTGATTTTCTATATAAGAAAAATATTAAAATATAATAAATATTTCGTTGACCAAATGAGATTGACTTCAGTTTTTAAAAGAGAGTTGTTTCAATAAATTTGGAAATATCCAATTTATTTATTACTAATATTATTTAGCTGAAGTTCCAATTAAATTGAAAAGGATATTAATGTAGGAAAAGTATGTGTGGAAAATGGGTGCCACGTGTGAAGAAAAGATTGGTTATTAAAGGAGAAAATTTAGGAAAGTTGCACCATCCGTGAGCAATGGGTTCTCACTTGACAAACCTCCAAAAAGTGAAAGTGATTATATTGACTTCTGAAAATTTATCCTACTTTTACATTCACACTACAAAATTTATTTTCGTTAATATTAATATAGGACGTATTAAAAAGGATATTAAAATATCAAATTAAGTTAAAGAATTTAAATCAAAATGTCGAAAATAAAAAGGTTGTGTTAAATTGTTTGAATTACGCAATTGCGTAGTTATAGAATTAGAAAATAGTGAAAAACGGGAGCATTATTTTCTTTAAGTCGATCTACTGTTTTTATAAAAAGGAGACAACGATCAAATTAAATTCGTACTTCGAAATTTTATGTTAAACAAATGAGATAGATAGACACAAAAATAATTCTATAAGTTTAGAGACTTAAATAAGATTTATATTTTAGTATAAAAGTGAGTTTATCCCGACATGCACTATTTTTTTTAAGTCGATCTACTGTTTTTATAACTTTATTTTCAATTGTGGGGTGGATGATCAAGTCTCTAATCCTCGAGACCGTTGTATATATTTTGTGTAAGTTGATGTTTATTTTTTCATATTTATACCTTTATTTATTTATTGGAGATGAAAAAAAGGAAGAAATAATTAGGCCATAATAAAAATAATTATATAAATTCAACCTTAGCGTTTACCGTTCCCAAAACAAAAAGGTTTGTCTTAAATCTTAATTAAGAATGTTCTCTAAATTGGCTAATTTTTTTTAATGATATTCTTGAATACATCAATAAAAGTGTTTAATAATTTATTTATTTAAAATAAGAAAATCACAACAAGTGTTTATTATAATCTTGGAATTTTATAATTTAATCTACACTTTACCTAACCATAGTTGACTATTTTCTAACCCTCCATTGGCCTTTCTTTTTCATTTTATTAAAACATTTTTTTTAAGTTGTTCGTTGTGTGTGTATTACGTGTGTGTGTAATATTAGACTAAATAGATGATATGATACTTTTTACGAGTGTTTATAAGAGATGTTGGATATATCTATGGATATTTAATATTGATATCTTGGATATATCGACATATCCAAAGATATTTTAATCCTTGAATATGTACATACATACATATATACATGCTTTTCTCTCTCTAAAAGTTGGAGGTTCGAACTCCCACTTGTGTAGTTGTTGTACTAAAAGATATTCATAGACACAAAACCAAAAGATTGTGGACTTATATGTTGAAATACCTTTAATCTCTTATTTGACTTTGTAATTTAGAGAAGTATATAATACAACCCCTTAACCTTAAAGGTGCCTCTATTTTGTATCATGAATTATCCTCACCAGTAAAATTGTTCTCCTTATGTCTCATTGACATAGTTATCATATTTAGTCAACTATGTATATTATATCTCTTATTTAACTTTATAGCTTAGAATCTTCACGTGTTTTTACATGACCAATATTTTACTTGACAAAATTTATTCTTAGGTTTGAATTTGGAGCGACTTTAATTACTCAATTAAATATAATTTATAATTACAGAGCTAATCAAACATTTAGGCAAATCTATTGACTATGGTGTAGGCTTCATCACAGTTGAATTTGATAGGCATATTATTGCAAACAAATGAAATATTACACCTTTTAAATCTACCATTCATTTGTGTCCATATTATGAAAGTAAGCCAATCAAAAGTGATATTACTCTCAAATCACTAAATCACTCTCAAATATTTTTTTTTCTTCATAATTTAAAACTAATTTAATTTTTGATTTTAATATAGGATTTTCAAGTAATTAATATAAATTTTGTATGATTGAAACTTTTTTTATTAGAAAAATAATTCGATTAACAACTTTTGGAAAGTGACACTATGGAAATAATGGCCAATCAAATACTCTCACGCCATTGATACGGCGAACAGGCAGCACCCTCCAATCGGCGTATATTTCTTCCATCCTTTTCGGCGGCAAGGTATTTTCTCTCTCTGTTCAATGCCTCACAATCGAAAGTATTCGTTACCTCTTCCATAATTTCATTTAATTTACCCGTTTCTGGATAAGTTTTGTATGGATGAGAAGGTGAATTTGTTTGGACTGGGTTGAATGTTCTTGTGGTTGGTGAAAAAAATGTATGCGAGCTTTCTCCTATTCCGTTAATCGACTTTCACACATTTTTTTAAGAAGAAATCCGGCGATTTTTGCTTTGATTGGTCGCGTGGTTGTCTTCTTGTGATGTAATTAGGATGACAATATATATGTTCATATGGGTTAATTGTTTCTATGTGGATTTAGATTATGAACAAGTTTTCTTCCATATCAAGGCATAGGTTTTCCATGTCAGGCCATTTGCAGGAAAATGTTAATGTGTGACTGGAAAAGTGGAGTGGAGCATCTTTTACTTGCTTTTTGCTGTAGTTTTCTTTTCCCAACTAGACAAAATAGTACGTGGCAATATTCTTCAATGAGTATTTCTGTTGTTGATTTAACTTTGACATCTTTTTTTTTTTCCTGATTTTAATTCATCTTGTCTGCCAATTGGGAGCATGAACTGTTGTTTGGGTTTAAATAAGCCGCTCATTCCCTTTGGACTGAAAATGTGTCTTTTAAGAATAACAGAAGGTTCTTTGGGCTATTATGATTATATAAATAAACCCAAAATTACTTTAGAGGTTTCGTTTATTGAATTGGTCCTCATTTTGAAAAGAAAATTTTTGTTTCTATAGAAAAATTGAGAATAATTATTTAATGCCATTTACAAGACCATTGGTTCTCTTGTGTTTTTATTCTGAAATGAACAATTCTTCACGATTTTCTTTGTCCTTCTGCACTATTCGGTATTTCTGGTCATCATGTTTTTTACTACATGAGGTCCAAGTTATAGTTCTATCCTCGGAACTTTTTCATTTTATTGAATATCGAATGAGGCATCTTGATGCATCTATGCTAAGAGAACTAACAGTTGTTTGTCATGGTCTTGGGGAACCAAAAAAAGAAAGTGCAGTTGGCGATGCATCTCCATTCCTCAAAACTTTGCTTAGCTGCTTACTTTGGTGATATGTGAAGTATCAATATATGGCAAAAAGAAAGTGCTTTGCACAAGAACTCAAAGTGGGGGATCTCAATTGGCTCCATCCATAGTACCTTCCTTTCCTTTACTCTATACCTACAGAAAGGGGCCTTCAGCTACGGCAGTTACCTCATACCTTTTACTTACTGTCACTTGCCTTAGATTTTTATCTATCTCAATCTGGCTTCTTCTACATTGTCTTTAATGACTAACAACTACATAAAGGAAGAAAAAGGAGTGATATTAGATTATTTTTTTGCGACGGGCTTCATTGGCAGTAAGTGGTATACAGTGTAGGATTTGTGACATGCTTGTTTGAAGTATGAAAATTGATCATTGTAATACTTGGTGCATGCTGCATGGTGAGCTGCCTGTGTGATTGATAGCCGTGGGATCTCGTGTAACTTACATTTCTTGACAGCATGTTGAATTACTATGATAGACGTTAAGAGGGTGTTCGGGTTATAGGGTGGATTTGTGAAGCGTACAGTGGGGAGGTCAAGCCTGCATACGATATGTGGGCTTATTTATCATATATTATGAATTGGTAAATCGTATGAACTGTATAATCTCCAGGTTGATTCACAATTTTTTACACCTCACAAATGCACAAACTAAATATACACTAGATAATTGTCAATTGCTTTGCACAATTCTCATCGTCTCTAACCTGTGAGCCAAGTGTAAGATGTATGCAATACGCCCAAATCCAAGATTTGAAATTCGTTCCTCTCTAATATTACGTATAATGCCCTCAAACTAGTTAGAATATGGAGTTTGAATTCATATTTGATTCTTAGGTTGGAATTATTACCGATGGTATTAGAGAGAAATCTTCGAATGAGAGAAAATCTTTATTCTTAAAACTTGTACATTACAAATAAGGAGACGTAGATAGGTCATCATAGACGTATGAAAATATCAGGGCCAAGTGCCGAATTTGGATTATAACATCCACACATTTTTCCTTTTTGGATGTTGAGTCTAGCACAACATATATCAATATCTAGGGAGAAGCAGAGCAGTGGTGCCCAAAGATATCATCTTCTCTCTCTACTTTAGTCACACTAAAAAAACGAAAAACAAAGGAAGTGTATTTTGTGTCTGATATTTGGAAAGCTATGTGAAAACAAGCATATGTAAGAAGGTTGTTTCTTTTTAGCCAAAAGCTCATTGTATTACATAAAGTACTATTTGGGTGCAGTTCTTTTTGTGAAATAACCAAAGGACAAGGCTGAAGCAGGCAAAATCAGAAGGTTGCTTTCTTCCATTCAGATTTTTTTTGGTCCTTTTGACTTTCATGTGGCTGTTGACAACATTTTATTTTGTGCAGTTGGAGGAAGCTGCTTGGAAGCAAAAATCAAGTCACTTTCTTCCAAGGCAACATTGACAGCATATAAGCAATTACTTATCCTCATCAACTTCCAATTTTCTTTTTCATCTCATATATTTATGAGACATATTACCTACCAAATGCAACTGTCTAAGCGATGATAGAACTTGTTTAACATACTTTATATATTTATTATTTATTATACATAGAAATCTAGTTCTGAAAGTGTTATCAAACAAATAGTTTGAGTTTTCTTTCTGAATAAATGACTTTGAAGCTTTTGTAATTCTATAATTTGGAAGTTTTATTGTTTAATTAAGTGAGAAAAGATAAATTTCCAGGTCATAATGAAGTATGATATATATGCTTGTTATTTTCCCTTCCTTATACCTTTCTATATTTGGTTTTAGTTTTGTATGCATTATAATGTTTCAACCAAACAATCATGTGCTTCGTTTAATGCTCTCCTAATTCAACATTAAATGCGGTAGAATTCAAACGTTACATGTACTTTTCTTAATGATACAAACGTGTGCCATAAATGTAGTGAAAATCAAATAAATAAATAATTAAAAATCCATTTTTATATTCTTAATTATTGTGTGCTATAAACTATAATTAAAGATCCAGGTGGCGTACGTTATAAAATGACCTAGCTCTCTCGTTAGCCATTTGGCATATTGAGTTTGGAGATTTAGGAAAGTCCAATTAACGTCTCAATCTGACTAGATTAGGAAAAAACTATACGTACATAAGTAAGAATAACCAAGCTCACGTTGACTTTATAAAATACGTAGTGCATCACGTTTTCTTAAAAAGAATTATGGATAGATAAGTGAGTACACTCACATCTTCATTGGTGTGGTACCTTTTAGGTGAATCCAAAAGCAAAGTCATTCATATTTATGTCATTGGTGTGGTACCTTTTAGGTGAATCCAAAAGCAAAGTCATTCATATTTATGTCTTGATACGATATCGTATCTACGTAAAATTTCATCTAGTACGATTCATTGTTTTTTAGTGGATAAGATGATCTAAATTCCAAATCCAAAGCTTCATTTCTCAACTCAAGTAGGGTTTCCTTTTACATTGGACTATGTGTATATGTATGCTTTTTACATGCATACATGTTAACCATTCATGTTTTAATCTTAAAAGTTAAAAAGTAAAAGTAAAAGTTAAAAAAGGAAAAAGAAAATAAAAACAAAAGAAGAAAAAAAAACAACAACAAAAGCAAGTATTACACATAGGATATAGCACTATAATTATTAAAAAAAATTGTTTGATTCTCTTATTAATATAAAAATGATAAAAATAAAGAATAATTTTAAATTTTGATTAATAAAATTTTATTTTACCTTTTCATGGAAGAAAATACATTATAAATGATTAACCTTATTTAGCATATTACAAACCATATACTAGAGTTAAAATTTAACTCTAGTTAAGGTTTTTTTTTGTTCTCCCATAAAAAAAAGTGCATCATGGTTAAATCTCAAAAAAAAAAAAAAAAAAAAAAAAGAGATAGAGAGAGAGAAAGGTTAAATATTAACCAAACCCATACTTGCTAATTTTTTGTCTCCCCCAAAATTTCAGTTTTTTTTTTTTTTTTTTTTTTTTTTTGGGGCATTTGGAAAATCTCTCAAGCTCTCAGGGGGTTTTGACAAATGGGTCACTGTACATGGTGATGGTCTTCTCAGATTCAAATCACTTCAAATTCGGAGCTCTTCTATTTTTTTTTCGTATTAGGTAATATTTCTTTCTACGATATTCAAATTCCTAGATTTGGATGCAGCTTCGTTTTCTGTATAAATTTGTTACTTCAATTTCGGTTGTTCTAGGGTTTCGTTTTTCACTATTGGATTGCGTCAATTCAAATGCTCCTACTCAAATTTGACCGTTAACCTCCACTTCCTAATCCCTTGTTCTTGGATCAGTCTTTAGCTGCTTGTCGTTCCGATTGTTTGTTTGTTTTTGTTTTTGATTTTTTTTTTTTAAAAAAGTATCGCTTACTGTTTAGTGGCTGTCAGTACGGAGTCGTGATCATTTCATATCTGGTTTTCCGATGGAATTTTGAGGTGAATGTGGGTTTAAATTTGTAAAATCTATTGTAATTGAGCATTTGTAACTATTGATGTAATGTGTGATGGGTTCGATGGGTAGTTTTACTTTGAAGAGTTCAAACTTCAAAGTTGTTTGAGAACAAGGGGACCCGGGAAATAAGTTCATCGTATACGAATAATTTTATGCGTTTATCCACATGCGCTGAGACTCTGATCTTGGTTGCATGTTTGTAAATTGTAATAGGCAGTCTGATTAGCCAATACAATGTTTTATCGGATGCAATTTATTTAAAGATTTAGACATGGGATATATAAAATAGAGGAAATGCTTCAAACATACCAAGACCTTGTAAAAAAATTTCTCCAATTGATGTTGTTAAGAAGAAGGAGCTGGGATTTAAAGAAGATTTGGATAGGTTGCCTGAAATGGAAGGTATGAGGAGTTCGGCCATGCTATAAGTCCCTTCCCAGTTTCTACAGCGTCTTTGAAGATCCCTCGTTCCTCTTTGACCACATATCACATGGATCTAGTCTTTGGTTTTAACATTCTGCATGCAAATCATTTGTTCACTTAAGTTTTCAGCTGTGCACTGAAAATTGAGCTACGAGGTCGGTCATGTTATAAGTCTCTTCCCAGTTTCTACAGCGTCTTTGAAGATTCCTTCACTCCGCTTTGACCATATATCCCATGGATCTATTCTTTGGTTTTAGCACTGCCTGCAAATTGTTTGCACATTTAAGTTTTCAGCTGTGCACGGAAAAAATGAGCTACAAGTTCGGTCAAGTTATAAGTCTCTTCCCAGTTTCTACACTGTCTTTGAAGATCCCTTTGTTCTGCTTTGACCACATATCCCATGGATCTATTCTTTGGTTTTAACACTCTGCCTGCAGATCATTTGCTTATTTAAATTTTCAGCTGTGGACGGAAAAAATCTTCTTATTAAAACTACGCAAAATAATCTGTTCAAGCATTTCAGACTAAAGGGACACTAATAAAAAAAAAAAATGCTGCAGAGTCTATTTATTAGCCTACAAAGAAATAGCTTGAGGTAAATAAGAGTGTATTATCTGTCTTCAGGATAAAATGAGTATGATAAATTATCAAATTTGTTGTCCCTTTTTTCACCAACAAGAGCATAATTCACCAGTTAAGGCATCTTCTTCTTCCCGCGAGATCGGAGGTTCAAAATTCCTATCCCCAAATTTGAGAAAAGTGAATTGAACAATATATTGTGGCTTTTTGTTGTGTGTAATAGGAAAATAAATTGGATAAGATATTGATAATGTGATTTTAGGAACCCTGATCTACATTATTCGACGGCTTGAGGATCTCTAATGGTGATCTCAAGTGCCATATTAGAGCTAATAGTGTCAGCAGTTACGGACTGTGCTTCAAAATCTTGTGGTGTTTAAAAGAACTACTGAAAAGTAATAACTATATTACAATATTACGACGGACAATTAGAATCGGTATCCAAGTTACAATTAAACCAACAGCATGACAAAAACAAGTCCTTGGATTTGGTAATCTAGTGAAGTTGTGTGTAGATGTAGTAAGAATATTTGCTTTAGAGATCATGCGAGTATATTATTGAGATTGTGTTCAAGAATTAGTTTTACACTAATTTATGTTCCGGATTTAGATGGTAGGTGGAGAAAACTAGCATTTGATTGTTGGCATGTTTGCATTAGAGTGTTAGATGGCCTTGGGCTCTTTGGTTGTTCACTATTATCTTTTTATTTGGTATTGCAACACACATGGAGGATATGTTGCGTGCAGTTTTGGGATTGGGCACTCATTTTGTAGTGAAACTGCAGAGGAATTAGTATTAGACTATTAGTTATGTGATTTTAAAAAACAAAAAATTAAAATTCGAAATCAATGATAAAGAATTGAAGGATTCAAAATGCAAACTTATCTTGATCGAGCCATTTGGATTGGGGTGATGCACATGCAGATCATCTTATAGATGTGAGTTTTGTGGTCGGATTTCTTACTGAGTTGGGCAGGGGAGACGCCGATTTGGAGGATGGTGAAAACGTTGCATGAGTTTCCTGTTTCTCAGTTTGGGATTGTTGATGAGGATTTTATCATATAAGTAAGAGGGAGGATGGTGAAGTATGCTATGTATTTCTAACTGCGATTTTTTTGAGTCTCTACTATGTGGTTTCTACTAGATAGGGGTGTACATAAGTCGGGTTGAGCCGGGTTAGAGGAAAATTATGTACATAAGTAGTACTAGGAGACATATCTAGGAGACAATGCAGCTATAAGGGCTCTCCTTAAAAAAATGGTTGTAAAGGCTAAAACTTTAAGCTTTTAAAAACGATTATTTTTCTTAACACACTCGTCATTTTCCCTCACCTCCTTGATGTGGTGTCCAAGTGGATGTTATGTAAGCTTTTCCCTGTTACATATTTATTTTTTTGCCATGTTGATTGCGTTAAAGGAGGTAGCAGAGGGAGTGTGCGAGAGAGAGTATCATGATGTCCATTTGAGTTGAATGCCCTAGCGGCCAAGAGTTAGTTGATAATAAGGAAAGAGCTGTGTTTATAAATTACAAAATTTTAAAATTATGTGGTTATAATTTTTTTCTAATGAGAAATCAGGAGCGACCTCCTTTGGACTTTGTTAAATACATGGATGTAATTTTATTTCTTCTAAAATTTTAAGTGACATTATATAGTAAAAATTATAGCCGTGCCTAAAGATCTACCACATACTACTAAATTTCTAATTATTTCTCAGGATTTATTTGCATTTATTGAGAAATTTACTGTTGGAGGAGAAATAGTCAATGTTGGTTAGGGTTTAAAGTAGAAGAACTTTTTTTTAATATTTAAGTAGTTATAATAATAATAATAATTATTATTATTTTGATATTCATGTGTGTCTAGGCTAGCTCGCATGCACGAATAGTTAAATTAGAACAACTTCTATTGTAGAACTCTTACACTCTACCCTATCCCTTAATAGTCAAATTATATCATACTAGATTGGTTGGTTTTATTATTAAATGTAGCCTGGAGTAGAGAAATTACTAAATGATGAATACAAAGATGAATTGGAATTTGCATGACATCTAAGTTGTATTTTATACGGGTCATCATGATTAATGTTTGGGGGAGAAGGGCCACTTTCTCTGGTGTGCTATTGTCTGTGCTATTTGTCGGTGTAATGGGACTAGAGGAACAGTAGGGTGTTTAGGGGGTTGAAAAGGGGAGTGGAGGTTTATGGTCTTTTGTTCATCTTCATGTTTCTTATTGGACTTCGATTTTGAAGGCTTCTTGTAATTATCCTATGAACATGATTTTGTATACTTGGAGTCCCTTCTTGTGGAGGGATTCCTCCTTTTTGTGGGCTTGGATTTTTGTATGCCCGTGTACTCTTTCATTGAGAGAAAGTTTTTTTTTATCAAAAAGATAAAATAAATCATGATTAATGTTGATATATACGCTAGCGAACAATTGTAATTGATCTATCTAAGTTTCTTTAGCAATTCCCTCTTCTCAACCTAACCCTCCAAAAAAGATCCAGTGTAACTCTTGCAGGCAGGTGTACTTATGACTTTTAATTTGATTTTGTATCAGGTATCTTAACTTCTATACCACTTCCTATCGAGAGCAAAAGTTTCTGGAGCTGTAGAACCTGATATTATTGATTGAATTGAAGTTTTTTAGTTAGGCGTGGTTCTTAAGAGTCAGATTCTTAGGGAATTATGGAGTGCAACAAAGATGAGGCAGCCAGAGCAAAAGAAATTGCTGAGAGAAAATTTACAGAGAGAAATTATTCTGCTGCAAAGAAGTTTGTTTTGAAGGCTCAAAATTTGTACCCTGGGCTTGATGGTCTCTCTCAAATGATGACGACTCTCGAAGTGTATATCTCTGCAGAGAATAAGATAAATGGAGAAATGGATTGGTATGGGATACTCGGTGTGAACCACTTGGCTGATGATGAGACTATTAGGAAACAATATAGAAAACTGGCTCTTGTTCTTCATCCTGATAAAAACAAGTCACTTGGTGCAGAGGGTGCATTTAAATTGGTTTCAGAGGCTTGGAGTTTGTTATCTGATAAGGCAAAGCGATTGGCTTATAATCAGAAGAGGGACCTGAAAGGAGGTCGACAGAAAACTACTACCCACTCTCATTGTACTTCAGTGCCACCAAGTGCAAATGGCTTTCAAAATTTTAAGAATGCTGCTCCAAATGCAAGGAACGTTCAAACTAAGGTCCAGGTAGGGCCTACTACCCCATGTCAGCCTTCTCTTAGAAAACCAGAGACCTTTTGGACTCTTTGCAACCGATGCAAGACACATTACGAGTACCTTAGAGTCTATCTAAATCACACTCTCCTTTGTCCTAATTGTCATGAAGCTTTTTTAGCTGTAGAGAAGGCTCCACCCCCAAATGTATTCAAGTCACCTAGTTGGTCTTCTCAGCAGCAGCAGCATCACAATTCTAGACAGCATCCTGTTAGTGGCAATGCCTATGGTACGGGAAGAAACGCTAAAAACCCTGATACTGGGCACTCTGTGGGTGTTAATTCAGTTGATAATACAAACTTTCAGTGGGGTCCTTCCTCCAGGACAGCCGGTACTGGTAGCAACTTTTCATCAGCTTCCGCACAAGCTGCAAATTTGGTTCAACAAGCAAGTGAGAAAGTGAAGAGAGATCGTGATGAAACACAGGCATCGATTGAAGCGGAGAGGAGTCATTTGGCCTCTTCAAAGAAGAAAAGAACTGATGGCATTAACAACTATGGAGTCCACGTGGCAAATCAAATGGCCAGAGGTGATGGATCAGCTGGTGTTGGTTTACCTGAATCAAGGAAGAGTTATCCTGATAATCAAAAGTTTCATACTTTTTATGGTGCATTTAACAGGAACAATAGCCAGAGAGAGTTGTCAATCTTTGAAATTCGAAACATGCTAATGGACAAGGCTCGAGCTGAAATACGTAAGAAACTTAAAGAATGGAGGTCAATGGCTGAAAAGGCAAGTTTGAATAAACAGTCTAAGAAGCAAAAGAGTGCATTGAATGATGGAACTCATGATATCAAAATTAACGGTAAATCTTCTGCAAATGGTAAAGGATGGCATGAGAGGAAGCCTGAGTCAGGCTCTTTAGCTGGTAAAAATACAGGCAGTGAGAAGGATCCTATCTCAATTAATGTTCCAGATCCTGATTTTCATAATTTTGACTTGGATCGAGCCGAAAGTTCATTTGGGGATGATCAAGTCTGGGCATGTTATGATGATGATGATGGAATGCCTCGTTTCTATGCTCGTATTCACAAGGTGATTTCCCTAAGACCATTCAGAATGCGTATCAGTTGGCTCAATTCAAGAAGCAACACTGAGATTGGCCCGATGGACTGGATAGGTTCAGGGTTCACAAAAACTTGTGGGGATTTCAGAATTGGCAGACATGAAGTCACAAGATCATTGAACTCTTTCTCGCATAAGGTTTGTTGGGTAAAAGGTTTACGAGGTGTGATTCGGATATTTCCTCAGAAGGGTGAAGTCTGGGCTCTTTATAGAAACTGGTCTGTAGATTGGAATAAAGATACTTCAGAAGAAATGATACACAAGTACGATATGGTAGAAGTGCTTGATGATTTTAATGAAGAACAAGGTGTGTCTGTTGCTCCCCTTGTTAAGGTTATTGGTTTCAGGACAGTGTTCCGTACACACATGGACTCAAAAGAAGTGAGGAAGATCCCTAAAGTTGAGATGTTTCGATTCTCCCATCAGGTCCCCAATTACTTACTTACGGGAGAAGAAGCTCAAAATGCTCCAAAGGGTTGTCGGGAATTGGATCCAGCAGCAACACCTTTGGAGCTCCTCCAGATTGATGCAGAATCAAATCATGCTACGTCAAAGGAGACTCAGGTAAAAACTGAAGAAGCAATATCTCGTATTAACCAGGAAACTGTAGTTAATGAGGTGGAAGACACTTTGGAAGCTAGGAAGGTAGATAACCCAGGAAGATGAACAAACTAAGATGTCTGGTAATGTTGCCTTCCAGAGTAGCTAAGGAAGCTGATATGGCAGATGATGCCAACAAAAGTAAATCAACTAAATGGGGATATTGCTCGAGGTATACAATAGGTGCATTTTTTGAATTCTGTCTGACCAAAATTGTAGAGAATTTCTTGCTTTTGTTTGGACTGGATCCATGGTTGCTCCAATTGTTTATTGGTTTTGTGGCTTTGTACTTGGGACAGTGGAATCTCTTTAGTCTTATCGAGGAATTCATCGATGATGACCGCCATACTTGGGACAAAAATGAGATCCAGCTTTTCTCTACTTACCTGAAATTTTTGAGGGTCTAGTCATATGTGGCTTCTCAGCACTTAATTGACTAGACCCAGTTCTTAAATGCTTCATTTAAGGCCCACGTTTATACTTTTGGTTCATATTCCTTTCTCTTGTAAGGATCCTTTAAAATATGTTTTTCTCTCTTCCTTATTGAAGTATCTTTTAGACAAACTGCAGAATGAGAGCTCCATCAGTATATTTCAGTTTTTGTTGGTTAATTGCCTTTCCCCTTTTTCCTCGCTTGAACGTACCAGAAAATGGGTGATTAGGTACAAGTAAAATCATCAAACAAGAAATAGGTTTGAAACTATTATATGTATGTATTGGATGTATTGTAAAGTTACCCAAAAAAAAAGTTAAAGAAACTTTTATATTGACGTAGCTATATGTACTGTCATCTCTTCAGGATCATAGCTACTGGTATTGCTACCAGAAAAGATCAGCAATCATATGGCAATATTAAATGATTCTCGTATACAGTACGTACATAATGGTTTCATACCCATAAAAGTCATTTTATATGCAAATTTTTTGATGCGCCATTGCACATACAAATATGCGCATGATACAACCATGGATATACACCATTCATACATTTGATACATACAATTTACACATGTTTCCAGTCTGTGTACATCCATACTTGGGTGGAAAATTTGAGTTTTGCAGGTATGCATCAATTCAATTGGCTTCTTGGTGAACGTAGGGAGGGGAAGAGAGAACATCGTAAAGGTTAGCCAACAGCCAACCTTTATAATAAACTATCTTCAGCAAATAGCAGTGGAGGAATTTCGTAATGGCTCCATGGCAAAATATCTTAATCGCTGTGACTGCATGTGCTGTACTGCCTATTTTTCTTTATATTAGTTAAATACCAAAATTTTTCTTTGTTGCAAATTATGACACGTAATTAGTCTTTGTTGGGCACTTTACACCAATAATCTCATGGATGAAGATTTGCAGAGCTATAAAAATTAGTACTGATCTCACTAGTTTATATCTGATTGGTGCTGTGAATTGGAGAATTGATACTTAATCTTTGTGCGTTTTAGTGATTTGTCCAATTAAGTTGAAGCTTGAGAATCATAGGATGCATTGAAGATTTTTTTTTGCTTGACATTTTCTATTAGATTTCAGAGACAAATAGGCAAATTTAAATTAGTGTTATAGATTTCTTTTGAGCGAATCAGCACTCTCTTTCTTTAGGTTGTATATCCATGTATTGGCCACTGTGTCAATAGCATTTTATTTGCTTTATTCAATAGTGGTTCGTTTCCATCTGTGCTACTAATTTAATATGTGATTCAGTTTAGATCTTTATGCATTTGTTGTAAAAGTGGTGCTGTGGGAGCTCTTTCTTACTCCTAAATAATTGCTCCAAATATGCAATTATTCATTTAGGCTGCTTTATTTCTCCATTTTAGTTCCACAAATATCATTCAAATCAGCTGTTTAATATTGTGAGTTTTTTTTCTCTCTCTTTTCTGAATCTTTGATTAGAAAAGAAGAAAGCTAAATCATTTACACTTGTATCTTTGGGAATGTTGTTTCTTAATAAATTGCACTTGGATCATTGTTTTTTGCATTCTTGCATGTGTATAAATTATAATGCTTCTCTTTCTTTTGCATATTACTTTTTTTTCTTTATACTTGTCACAGTGGGAGTTGCTGCACTATCTCTTCTGGAAATTAGAGATTGACAGGTGTCTGACATGAGGAATTTCAAGTACAATAATGAAAGGGTTTGGCTTTTTGTTTCTTATTAGTGAAAAATGCTTCATCTTTAACTGGAGAATGATGCTTTTGGTTGTAGAAGAAGAGTGAGGATATATGCAGTCTCACTTTCTGTCTGAGGAACCATCACTCCAATTTCTTAGTAACTTTGATATGACCATCCAAAGTAGGTTTTGGTTGTTTTTTTTCTTTTCAGCTGTGCCTTTGAATTCCTTATCCATTTATCCAAAGTCACTTTGATATTTTTGGCAACTTCCATTTTTATTGGTCGTTGCACTTACTAGGCTGGGACCTACCTCAAGGTTTACAAGGGCATCTTGCTTGTGGGAATTAGTAGATGTTAGTGTATGTATACATATATGTATATATTTACTTGGATACTCATGGGTATGATTAAAGATTGACATTGATATGTTTGATATACAGTGGAAATGTTAATTAAATGTTTAGAGTAATTTAGAAAATGGAGCGTGGGTGCAGATGATAATAGCAGAGAATCAGTTTTTATTTAGTTAAATGTCCAAGAGGGGATTTTTTTCCGAGCGAGGGATTTGAACTATGTATTTTGTGATAGCTAACACATTTTGCATACCAGTTGAGCTATGCTCGCTCTGACAAAGTTAGATGAACATATTCTTACAAATAACAATCATAAAAGGTAGTTTTTATATTTCCAAGACTTCGAATCTTTTCTATGGGTTCTTGAACTTTTTTATATTTTATCTCGTGAATCTCTCTATTTAAAAAAGTTTTCAAATAGGTATTTAACCTTTTAAATTAGTGTTTAATAGATCTTAGTTGTCTACTGCATCATTTCTTGCTAATGTATATATTTAAAGCGTACATTATTGACCAGTTCAAACATATGATAGCACACAATGGTGGAATATTTTCAAAAGTACTTCTAATTTTACATTTTATTTAGGTTTAAAAACCTTAGTTTCTAAATTTTAACAAAAATAACAATTTAGTTTATGAACTTTAATTTATAGTGGTTCAATTTAAGTTCTATTCTGTTTTTTTTATAATTAAATTAAGTTTCACTTTCGATAATGTAACAACTCAATTGTAATTGTGTACTCAGTTCCTAATCAGTAATGGATCTATGTATGCATGAAACCTATTAAAATCTAACAATTGCATGATATGACTAGACTATTACAAATTCCAAAGCAATAAGGTCTAAATTATTATTATATATTAAAATCCATAAGATTTTTTTTTAGTACAAAATCTTAAGACTTAATTATCATGAAATTTAAATTAATTCAAAGTCTTGGATTGGCTAATTTCTTTTTTGGTTGTCCCAATTCCTTATATGTGTGATAAATGCAAGACAAATCAAGAGTTAAAGATACAAGTTATTGGTTTTAATAGGGAATGAAGTGAGTAGAGGAAAAAGGTTAAAGTGTTGGCATCCACGTGACGAATGTGTACATTAAAGGTTGATAAAGATGTTTATTTTATTAAATTAATTGTGTACATTACACTGAGGTTTTCACAAGATTCTTGACCTAAACCCTAATTTATGTAGTAGGGAATTCGTGGTTCAACTATTCATCATAATGGATCGAGTTTTTGAGAACTTAACTTGGGAGTACGATTTTCCCTTCGATTGTGTCTTCGTATGTGCTTGATTTCAAATGTCAATGTTTGCAATACCCATTGCGAGATCTATCTCAAAATTTGGGATTGTTGGGTCTGTCTTCTTTATTATTGTTTAATCCACGATAATACTAATATATTATTGATCTATCGATTGATTTAGATCTAATCAAATTTGATTTGTTGTACTTACCAACTTAATTAAAGGATCCCCTGTATTTTCTCTTATTATAAAACATGAATCCTAAAAGAAAACTTAAAATCCATTTTACTGTTTAGGTAAGAAATTTAAGACCCCTTCCATGTGTGAGTGTGACTTTAGCTATTAAAGGAAGCAATGAAAGTGTCCAAAGCCCATAATTCAACCAACTTGACAAATTAGGAGTGAAGAATAACATCACATGTCTACATTTTTGTAGTAGGATATTTGAAATTATGACATTTTGATTCCGAATATATACTTTAAATTAATTGAATTATTCTCAGGGTGATAGTTGTAGACCGATATGTGTTGTTTTTACCGTTGTATTGGTCTTAACCTTTGCAAATCCTTATCTCAAAATTTTGATGCTCTTTCTTAATTTATGGTCTCCTCAACTAAACCGCAAATATTATAGTAAAATTTGTGGAGTCATGCACAAACAATTCATTGTATACGATGTTCAATGCAACCATTTGAAAGCTTGTAGTATCTTGTCATATTGATAAATTGATACAACAAAACTAAACGTTTCACTTAGATTCCATTTTAAAATAATTTAATTTTTTTACAATTTTTAAAAATAAGTCTATAAACATTATTTTTTTACCCAACGAGACCAAAAGTAGTTTTTAAAATCCTTTTTGTTTAATATTTGGATAAGAATTCAACTCTTGCACTTAAAAAATTTGTAAAATATTAAAAAAAAAAAAAGGGAGAAAAAGTAGGATTAAATTTTAAAAACTTAAAAACTATAAATTGTTATGTGTGTGTATATACACTAAAGAATCCAAAATAAATATCTTTCAAAAGGTTGACTAAGATCTCAAAATTGAAAAAACCAAAGAATTATGAATTATGAATTATGAATAAGAACATTAGGCTTGGAAACTTATTTTTTGGTTTATAAAATATAATTTAATTCCGTAATGGGACAAAAGTTGACCAAACAAATCAATTTTACAAAAATAGGAAAAATATATAATTATTTTTTATTAAAAAAATAAAAGTGTTTATTAATTTCTTAATCAGAACGGACCGATAAATATCTCACTCAGACAAAAATATCAACTGCCTTTAACTGTAGCAAACGGCGCCGTTAGTGCAACGGTTTCTTTCAATTACAAATAACCGCCGACAAGAAAGCGTAATTATTTTCTTATTTTTCTTTTTTCAGTTAAAAATAAAATTCAACTTTCTATTTTTACCCAACGGTTAAAGATAACGACGAGAAAAGTCGGTAATAAAAGGTATGTGTATTAGACGTAATTATACGAAAAAAGTAGGGGTAGTTTCGTGATCGAAAATTTGTTGTCATTAACAAGAGATCGTTAATATATTAATACAGCAAAAAAGGGATAGTTAATAAATTAATTAATTAATTAAGAGGGAAATTTTATATGAAGCGGTAAAGAGGAGACGAAGGAAGAAAAAGCTTTAAGGCAAAGTTCGATCGGTCGTCTATGGTGGTGAGTCTCCGGTGGCCGTTTTTCCAGTGAAACCAAATCTCGGTTGTGTTTCCGACGGAGATTTTGAGTTTATTGAGTCTTTATGCCGGTGATTGGATCTTCCGGTTGCCGGCGATTGAGCGAGAACTTGGATTGTATAGATTGATGTGATGATTTGACCTCTGTTTGGTTTTTTTTTTTGGTTATACAGAGAGAGTTGAATTTTTCGGTTTCCTTTTGTTTTGTTTAACTAACGAGGAGGGAGGAAGGAGAAAAACTGGTTTGATTTAGCGGTGGAGTTTGATTTTGTTGTGTGGAGTAGGAGAATCAGAAGCGAAAATGAATGGAAACAGCACTGGGAATGGGAATGGGAATGTAGGAGGATTCAGTAACGCGGAATGGGAGCTTGTTCGGAGGTACCACAGGAACGAGCCTGCTGAGAATCAGTGCACCTCTCGGCTAGTTAAACGCATTAAAGCTCCTGTTCCTCTCGTAAATCTTCTTCCTTCTCTCTCTGTTCATTTTAAATTTCTGTTGCTAAAGATGCATTTCTTCATTTCTTTTGGTTTTTTGTGCGTTATTTATGATTTTTAAATCTTGGTTTACTTCTCAACACTAATTGTCTAAGAGATTTCCATATTTGGAGGATCTAACCGATCGGTTTGGCATCAATAGGTGCTGTTTGTATCATGATAATTTATATTTTATTTTATTGGCCTAATTGTTTCTGTTGGTTTTTACATCCTCTTATGTTTATATGGAAATCTGAATGTCCATGCATTATAACTTAATCATCAACACGGTTCCTTCCTTACCTTTTTTGGGCAAAGGAGACATTGTCTTCTCGGGGTGATTTAAGAAACAGCATTTGGAGAACTCGGAAGCAGAGAGTAATAGCAATTCTAAATGAGTCAGCTGCTAACAAGAGGTTCTTTTCATTAATTTTGGACTTTGGTTTCTGCAGGTAGTTTTTGCAAAAGAAAGTGGAAGGTATAGTATAAAAAGTGTGCATTCATTGCATCACTAGGAACTAGTGAACTGTGGTTGCTTTATGTTTTCATTTGTCCTATGTCTGAGATCATATGGAAGTTTTTGGAGTTATTCAATCTTGGAAAGTGAACCATTATAGAAGGTCTTTTGATCCTATTTGAACAACAAAGGTGCAAGTTTGTAATAAGTGTTATGGGGATAGTGGTATATTGTTATAATTTGGGTTATTGAATTATTGCCTTCATTCTGGACTGAATTGGAATATTTCATCTCCAGGTATGGTCTCTGGTAAGGAGGTTTGATCAACCTCAAAGATACAAACCTTTTGTTAGCAGATGCGTTTTGAAGGGAAACCTTGAAATCGGAACTCTCAGAGAAGTTGATGTGAAATCAGGGCTTCCTGCCACTACGAGTACAGAGAGATTGGAACTCCTTGATGATGATAACCACGTCCTTAGCATGAGGATTGTTGGCGGAGATCACAGACTAAAGGTACAGGTCTCGGTGTTATTTAACGGTACTGTTTTGTTTGAGAACTTCATGGTCCTTCCTGATATTGGCTGAACGTGTGCAATTTTTTTTCTTCTAAGGTGAAAATAATTGTCCTGTGCGTTCTTAAAGAAAGTAGGCATGTGAACGTTTTGTAATATTCATAATCTTTTGAGCTTTTTATGCTGATATTAATCCTTGAAAGCTTGAAACCTAAACTGATCCAAAGTTTCATACATGCTCAAGAAGAGCAACCATTGAGAATATTTCTTGTTGAAAATATTTTGACTCCTGACAATTCTGATAATTTTATAGAATTTTTGCTATGATTTTGTTTCAAAATGAGCTTTTGATAGTCTTTTGTGCCCACAGATAAACAACTCAAGTGGGCTTGAATTTTTATCATCCATGCAACTTCAACTATTTGCTTTTGCGGCATGTGCTTTGGAATAGAGAAAAATGAACATCTTATTGTTCGTATCATGTGACTGTCTGACTAAAGGATTTAACATGAATCAAATCTTTATCATGACACTAACTTTGAGAATAATGAATTAAACTGGAAATTCTGTTTTTGTTTCTACGACAATATTTCAATGGGCACCGTAATAGATATTAAAGATGTATGGTTCTCACTTTCTCGTTTGGGGATACCTAGTTAGATGCTTCATTTCGCTCTCTCAATTTGTGAATGTCTAAATCAGCAGTAAAACTAAATTATCGGCAACTTTCTTTCAGAATTACTCTTCAATCATCTCCCTGCATCCAGAAATCATTGATGGAAGACCAGGAACTTTGGTAATTGAATCATTTGTGGTGGATGTGCCTGAAGGAAACACGAAGGATGAGACTTGCTACTTTGTGGAAGCCTTGATTAAATGCAATCTCAAGTCACTTGCTGATGTTTCGGAGAGGCTTGCAGTGCAAGATCGCACTGAGCCCCTTGATAGGATCTAAAAATTGGGATTGGTAATGTGTGATGTATGCAAGGGCTTGCCAAGAATGAAGCCTCCAAGGCTCTCATATCTTTGGAGGCTTTGGAGATGGACTGGCAGGAGGGTATATTATACACAAATTAGCATCATCATCTTTTATCAGTTGATATTGTCTTCCTTTTTATTTAAGTGCAGTAAGTCATATCTAGTAACTGGAAGCACAAAGGTCTTGTAAGATTTGAGAAACTCTTAAGAATTTAATTATTTAGAGAGAGAGGGAGAGAGAGAGAGAGGGAAGTCCAAATTCCTTCATCTAATTTACAGGGTTTTGTCCATGGTGGTGTATGCTTGTTGATGTATATATCTGTGATAACAATGAATGGTTTCTGTATATTGGCGTCCTCTCTGTTTCAGTTTTACAAACTACAGTTACTCAATGTCTGATAAGATGCTATGATTACTTGGGTAAATATAATGCTATTTCTTGGTGGCGTTGTGTTAGAGGTTTCTCTGCCATCTTCATCACAGGGTATCTGATTGTTTGACATCAAAAAGCTCCATCTGAGCTGACATACATGCATTACTGTCTCTTCTTATTGCCCATTTATCTGCCAATGTCCCTATCTTCATAATGTCAATTTTGTTGCATTTCTATGTTACTTGTATTGTAAACACTGATATTCGAATAGGGTGGACATCAGTGTCAGAAACTCATGCATACATTTAAATGTTGATGGCAATGAGATATCTGAGGTCTTAATTGTTAAAGTGCTGACGGAAATAAATTAGAGGTTATGCTAACGAAGATGAAATTATTTATCTGGTGAGAATGGACAAATTTGCTGCGTTTTGGATTCATGCAAAATAGCAGGCTGATGGATTGGACTGTTCGTGTCTTAGTAGATACTTGTGTAGGTCCAAGGTGCATCAAATGACCTCTCTCTCTCCCTCTCTCTCTAACCAAACTAAATTCAGTTCACCTGAACCTATTCATGCAGGTGCAGCACAATGGATTCTATGACATCACTGAAGCCTCTACCTTCACCATGACAAAGGATGTCAGGTTTCTGGAGGGCTGAATCTACCATTATGTTGTCACTGCAGCCCATTTTCACATTACAACTGAGAAGGGAAATGCTTTGACGCTCAGCTACATACCTGCAAACCGTGAGTGTATCCTATCTCTAGCTCTCTCTCTCTCTCTCTAAGGTGACTGTCCTTAACAGTTATTCTAGGGGATGAATCTAAGAACACGTCATCATCAGATGCACAGCACGCATGAATAAATAAGGAGAAAAATGTCTTTAGATTTTTTTATGAGAATAATACCTGTTGAATAAGTTACTTGCTGCTGGGATCATTAATGATATGCGAAGGGGCCAAGATAGCTTGATCTTCCTTCTTGTATTAAGGTCCCACGGCCTTCAAAAAGATCTATAGTCGATGGAGTTTTGAAAAGAAGCCCCATCAACCAGCATAGTATTCATACCTAAATGAACTTTTAACAGAGAATTTGCCTCATTCATCATGCGTTCATATAATTTCATCCCTAGCTCTCCTCCCTCTAAGAGAGATTTAGAATATCTGAAGCATCAAGGGGAAGCAAGAGCTCTCGGATTAAATATTCATTCCAATTTCCTTCTTGATTCAAGAGATGTGCCAGTTTTTTCTCTTAGAAAATAATGAGTGAAGCTTAGCTTGAAATTCCCCAAATAGGGTCGGCAGCCAAGGGTCAGTCTCATAATATTTTGAAACATAAAATAGTGCGAGAAAATAAGGTAAAATTTAAACAGTATTTATAATCCATCTATCTACATTCAGGTTTTTTCAATAACGAACCTTCTGTTTAATTAGAGATCTGATAGTTATCAATATTAAAGAGAATAGTTATACACTAAACAGTAACATTGAACTTAAAAAATTACATGTACTGTCAAAAAGAGGAAAAAAAAGTGTCACAGATATTACAAATGCGTTCTTCCAAGGGCACAATTATGAATAATTCCTGAAAAAAAAATAGTGTAAAGGGACTGATTGCTGTGTTCCAAAATTCACCCCACTTGTGGTAAGTGGCATAATAATACACAATCTGCCTGAAGAGGATGCTAGGTTCCTACATTTACTGTCTATAACCCACCATTATGTATCAGAATAAATATGAAATAATATCACTTTTTTCCTTTTACGGTTGTTTCAGGTACTTTAGATTGATGACAATGGAGTGTCACAGAACTTCAAGCCAACACAAGATCCCCTTCTTGTTGTTCTACTTCATCTTGTTGGTCTGGCAACTGTCCTTCTCTATAAGGAAGTAGAATCCTCTTTATTTCTTCTGCACTAAGTGTTTCATACTCTAAAAGAGCATTCGACAGTGCATGTAATGCCTTCTCATTCTGAAATAAAAACGTCAAACGTTAGAGTCGAACTTGAAATGACATCATTGCTGTTCTCTGATTTAGTTCCCTAGAAACAGGGAACGGAGTGGAGGCGGAATCAAACGTAAAACGAACCTTTTTCAAGAGGGCTTTCACGCGATCATATGCATCTCTTAGGAGCTTAGCCACCTGCATAACAAATTACAAACTTTAAGGTCTTGAAAAAATTAGCTACGCCAGGTCATTTGAAGGGCTGAAGGTGTCAATAACATACCTCTGCATCAATTCGGGACTGCAGTGCCGAACTCGGACGTTCTTTGATATGAACTGGTCCAATTGCATCGCTCATACCCCACCTTGAAACCTTCAAGAACAGCATTGAGAATGAGAAAGCTTATTCAAAAAATGAAATAACTAAAGAAGCAATCTAATGTAGTGAAGTACCATATCATGGGCAAGCTTCGTAGCTCTTTGGAGATCACTACTCGCTCCTGTAGTGATATGGTCTTCCCCGAATATGATCTCCTCGGCAACTCTTCCACCCATACAAACGTCAATTCGTGCTAATAGTTGCTTCTTCCTAACAAAAATCTCGCTCTTTGAAGGAAGTTGTGTGACCATTCCTAAAGCAGATCCACGAGGCATGATCGTCGCCTTATGGATCGGGTGTGCACCTTCGGTGTTAAATGCAACAATTGCGTGACCACTCTCGTGATATGCAGTGATCTACAAAAACAGAGAGATCAGCAAGCATCCATACCATAATCAAAATAGCTAAAACTATTAATCACAAAAAAACCAATTTCTTCATGAATTAGTACCTTCTTTGACTCTTCTGATAAAAACATTGTTTTCCTCTCTGCACCCATAAGTATTCTATCTTTTGCGAACTCCAACTGCGAAGAGTTTAACCTCTCGGCACCATCAACAGCAGCTTTAATGGCTGCAATATTAACCAAATTTGCAAGATCTGACAAGAAAACAAAGTGTTGGTTGATAAAGATCTAAAATCATAAAGACTAAGTAGTGATGGTTAAGGTATCTCTATGTAAGTCCAAGACTTACCCGCCCCATTAAATCCTGGTGTGCCTCGGGCGATTGCATTAACATCTACATCATCATCCAATGGTTTGTCTTGTAAGTAGAGCTCTAGAATCTCTTGGCGACCCCGTACATCGGGGTTTGGGACAACAATCTACAAAGGAATAATGGTTAGTTTTTAAGTACTCAAGGAGACTGAACAGAAGAAAAAACAGTTATAATGGATTAAATGTAAATATTGGCTTAAGATCCTTCCATTAATGAACAAAATGATTCAACATCTTTGGTGCCAGTTGAGTTAAGCTCTTGTAGGTCACATATTGCTAATACTACATCTTTCCTTTCCATCTTTACTAAGAAAAGAAGATGAAAAACTTACACAGCTTTAAAGGAACTTACATGCCTGTCAAATCTACCGGGCCTTGTCAAGGCTGGATCAAGAATATCAGGCAAGTTTGTAGCAGCCATCAATATGATACCCTGCAGAAAAATGAAATTAAATTCTACCCCTCAATGAATAAGAAATCTCGCATATGCACACCAATTATTGTGATGTACCTCATTCTGCTCAAAGCCATCCATTTCAACAAGCAGTTGATGCAATGTTTTCTTTGTGTGGCCTTCCCACTGTTTTCTAGTGGACCCAACAGCATCTATTTCATCGATAAATATGATGCAAGGAGCCTGTGGAGGATTGCGACAAGATAAATACTATAATAGAACTTGGATGCTTTGACGCTCTAAATTTGTCTATAGGGTAATTTATTTATTTATTAAGTTTTACAATTTTTCCAAGCCCCTTTGGGGGACTAAAGTTATGCAAATGCAGACTAAAAGGTGAACAAACCTTTTTCTTGGCTGCTTGAAATAATGATCTTACACGCCGAGCACCAACACCGACAAACCTGCCAATTGAAATCACAATGCGAGTCAGCATCACAATGTTGAAGATTCGGAAAGTCCCTTGTTTTTAAAGTTCTCGTTATGTTATGCTTTATTTTATTACTTGAGTCTTAACGCCTTTTGTCTTCAGTCTCTTGTGTTAGTTGTTTATGCTATGTTTTTGTAGTATCCTTCTGTATTTCAAGAGCACTAGTTCCTTTTCATTTCCTTGAGGAAAAGTTTCGCATCTTTTTTTTATCAAAAATAATAATAATAATAATAATATAAAAAAAAGTCCCACAGTCCTAAAGTTGATAAGTCTCCGCTCTCGAGACATGTGAAAATGAAACAACATCAACACTAAAGCCCTTTATACAAAATTCAATAGACATGTAGAAGCAAATATGATAAATAAGTATTATCCTTTTCCAATCCTATTGACGTCCATAGAGATGAATTATCGTCTAAATCCAACACAAGGCGATATTCATTGATTTCCTTCACTTAAGTAGATAATAATTGCATGATAACGTTCACATAACATTCATATCTCTGGAGAGGAAAAAGGGATGTAATTCTAATCCAAGATCACCAATATGCACAAAGAGGACGCTTACATTTCTTCAAACTCGGATCCAGCTTTATAGAAAAACGGTACTCCAGCTTCACCAGCAATAGCCTTAAGGACAACAATTATATCAAATCATCATACAAAAATAATTAGACATTTCAGATTGAACGATTAAATAAATCATGTCTATCACAAAAAATTCTGAGATAGAATTTGACACCATGATATTATGAAACTACAAAGAAATAAAAAAACAACTATATACACATATCAGTAGGTTTGGATTCGGAATTACACATGGCAAGTCTCCATACATCAATAGGCTTGCAGTCATATTCTTAAGACCTACACTCCACGTAGAACCTAGAATCTGGTTTAAGTAAAGAATGATTTAAACCATGAAAACAAATGGTGATTACTAAAGAATCTGAGTACGGTTGTGGGGGTGTGGGTTGTTATATAGAACCATAAGAGGATTGGAATAGTAGAGTATTTGGAGGGTTGGAAAGGGATCCTTATATCATAAAATCCTGAAAACTCAAGCCATAAGGCAGAAAAAAAAACCCTCTACTTCTCACGCTTGCTTCAACCGATTCAAGAATAGGGAAACCATGGACCTTCACGTTGAGTTTCAGTTTGATATCAAGAGTTGGAATTTCTCTTATAAGAAAATGGGATGTATTGTTTTTGGAATATAACAAACACCCCTATTTTACTGATCTGTCTTCTATGATGGAAAGAACCAGGTTAGATCATAACAACAACTATCTTCGCTTGGTGTTGTACAGTTAGTTCACTTTTAATTGATGTTATAGGAATCATCTAACTTTTGGGTTTTGAAATGAGCATTTATGTTTTGCAGGTAGGTGGTTGGATACTTTTGCATCTGTCGTACAAAATTAATAAACAAGAAATATTCTCCAACCAAAATGAACAAGCATTATTTCTACACCTTCTTCTAAAGTGCATCTATGACTACTGTGCTCTTACGGGGGCAAACGTGCAAATACCAGTCAGCTTTCAGCCATAGTAATAACTAATAAACATAGTGTCCACCAGAAGATCAACAAGATGAAAGCAACAAAGCCATGCAAAAAAACGTAGCATAGATGACTGCAATTTTATTAAAGAACATAATAACGTATAGGGAAACTGAGTGAAGTTTATACCTTAGCGAGCAAAGTTTTTCCAGTTCCTGGGGCTCCTGTTAAAAGAATTCCCTGTAAATAAATCTTTTAGGCAAGTACCATATGAAAATGAATAAACAAAGATCATGGAAAGAAGAAAGAAGAAACAAAAAAAAAAAAGTGAAGGGACTGAAAATAGAGAGATTACTTCCAACAATATATTATTGTCGTTGTTATTGTTATTATTTTTTATGAAACAACTTTCACGAATACAAGGGCTTACCCATAAAAGAAGAAGAAGAAGAAGAAGAAAAAAGAGACAAGCCCTCAAAAGGAAAGGGATCCAATTGTGCAAAATAGGACCTACAAAAACAAAAGAGTTATGTTCTGGTTGCTGGTGGGCTACCCCTTTTGGGGTTTGAGGAAGACTTTATGGTGGGCTATTATCTTTGCATTTTTCTGCCATCTTTGAGGTGAACAAAATGGCCACATTTCAGAAATGCTTCCTCTTCTTTTGATTGTTTATGGATATAGTTCTTTCCATTATTTCTTTTGGTGTAAAGATAGACACTCTTTTGCTCTTTATACCGTATCATATTTCTTTTCCAGTTGGACAACTTTCTTGTAATTCACGTTCACTAATAAGTTGTTTAAAAGTTTTACTCCTTTATTTCTTTTATCGATGAATTTGTTTCATCTTTCCAAGAAAGAAAAAAAGAGCCTACAAAACAAAAGAATTACAGAAAGCTCTTCAAAGCCAAATAGCCATAAAACCTTATGCCTCTGGTTTTATTTTATATATATCTCTGTTTCTATTAAAAAAAAACCTTATGCCTTACTCCTTGGTCCCTTAGGAATGGTATGTGGTATGCTCTTGTTTCTCTTTGGGGGGGGGGGTGGAGAATTTAATGTTCCTTTCTCTTTTTGATAGTTCAAATCAATTAGAGAAGCTTCTACAACGGCCCTTTTTAGTTAACTAGGGTTCCTCATCCTCCCATTTTGGTGTTTCGATTTATCTATCTCATTTCCAACCACTTTTAATCAAGAGA
>JBBPDJ010000026.1:14189132-14224439 GCA_037974625.1 Cucumis cinereus | reverse complement strand
TTTCGATTTATCTATCTCATTTCCAACCACTTTTAATCAAGAGACAAATATATATATATATATATATATATATATATATATATATATATATATATTAACAAAAAACTAGATATAAACGGCTGATGAAAAATCAATCCAAATGACAAGGTAATTTCAAAAGATTCTCCCAATTGGCGTTAATAAAAAAGAGGAAGAATTATAATTATCTCATTTTTGAACTTATTATAATTAAGTATAAAGCTCGTTTTCCTAAAGAAGTGAAATGATCACTTGAACTACTTAAACAATAACTACTAATTACTACTACTACAAGCCAGTGATGAGCTTAACATTGATATAGCTATTTCTACCGTTTCTTCAATAATTGTTGAATTTAGCTATGATTAGGCCGAACAGGTCATCCATCAGCATAAATTTAGCTTCAATAATTCTTCTGTTGTTACCAAATAACCAAGCAAGGGACAAGACAAGCAGTCTGCTAAGGAGCTTCCAGGTAAGAAAAAGGGACAACAAAGTAAACAGAAATCAGACAACTACAAATGAAAATCAAGACAGTGACAAACACAAACCTTTGGCAACTTTCCTCCGAGCCGGGTAAACTTGGAAGGATTTTTCAAATACTCCACCACTTCTTCCAGCTCTTGCTTTGCATCATCACAACCTTTAACATCCTTAAATGTCTTGACATTCTACAGGGAAAAAGTTGCCGCAAAATAAGAACCAAAACACTCCAGAAGAAAGGTTATACATAGGAGTACATGAAGCAGAAAATCTTGAAACACGTGCTTTTAATAAAAAAGAAACTAAATTCCTATTAACTACCTACACAAAATAAGAGCTTATTAAAATGTTGACCATCTGCACAAGAAAAATTGTGAATGGAAAAGATAGCTTCTCTTCCTATACCAATTCGCCTTAACTCACTCCTATAGATCATACATTTCTGTCCAAGCTAATAAAAATGAGAACAGTAGTAACCTTATTCTACCAACGCCTCTACAGATGAAGGAAAAATCAATGATAACGAAGACGACATTATTTCTTTAAATAATATGGATCGTTTATTAAAACACAAGAAGGATGAGGAGAAAAATCTTACATTATTTGTAACCTAAAAAGAAGAGAACTATTTTGGAAAAATATTCCAAACAACCCCCAGCTTTTCACATCTACAATACTTATTTCACATATAATTGGCACAAAGAATCCACATGGAATACTTCGTTACCTTTTCTGGCATAACTTCTTTATTTAACTCCTTTGGGGCATATGAAGAACTTGATCCAACGCCTGAGGTTCCTATGCCCCCCAAACTCCCTATGTATTTTTGAAGTGCGGTAGTACCCATAAACCTGCAAGAGGCTCTCATTTAATACAATTAACTAAAAAATAAACACAGAACCACACACCAATCTGTAGGAGGAGAGGGGGAAACAATGGTAGAGATCATGAAGTAAAGGCTAATACCATACTACTCCAACAGTAACGGTGAAAAGTATAGTTGAGATAAGTTCTTGCATGAAACGAGACTTGTTGGGTACTTTAGGGTCAACCTTCAAAAGATATTCACCTTATGAATTAAAAATTAAGGGGGAAATAATCATTCACATAAGAAACAAAATTAATATTAAACGTTGTGGGGAAGTCCAAGAAACACCTTAACACAATAAATTATAAGATACTTACCATTACTACATGCAATGGCTGTTTCTCAGAAATGCCAGGGTTCACAAAGGACTCGTCATCATTTCCTGAAGCACGCTGCTTCAACTCTTGTAGCTGGGCATTTTTATCAATTAGAACAACCGCAAAAATAATCAAAATTATCAACAAGAATCAAGAACAGACCAAACAGCAATTAATCTGAGTGTGTTCATACACATTTGAATTCTTGTGAAAGGAAGAGAAATTGATCAAACTTAAGTACCAATGAAGGAAGACTCGATGGCTTTCCGCTTTCAGAATCTGGAAGATATTCAGCAATCGCGTTGGTGGCAACAAGAGCTCGAAGATACTCCACTACTCCTCTGCTGTCTACAGCATGATCCCTTTGCTCAAAACGCCTAATGACAGACTCGGGACTGGAAAATGGATCCACACATTACAGAGAATGTGAAACAGTAAGTATCGTCTAGTTAATAACATACGAAATCCTAATTACAAACAATAACACGACTTGAAGAAGGCATTGTTCGAATTAGCTATTTAATCTCAGCAAATGACAAGGGGAAAGGGGGTTGAATCAAAACCAAAAGAGATTGATAAAACTCCATGGCCATTGCTACACTCAAAAGTATACAGACGGTCCAAAAAGTTTGAATGAAATGAAATCACCATTCATAAAATTAAAACTTTAGAGAGGACAGTCTTTCTTCCTGAACTAGGTCATTTGTAAGAACTAGACAAGAAGAACAACTTTTGCACAGATCTAGCATTCGACAAGACTGAAAAATATTGTCTAGTTAACGAAGTGGAATCAAGCACTGCTGTTTTGCTGTAAAACGAAATTTTGAGTGTCTGGCCAGCTTGTGCACACCTTTGAATTATATCACAGTACAAGCTTCAAATCCTACTACATTCTGACTGGCAAAGAAATTCATAGATAATTTTTAATCCAAAGTGGGAGGCCACATGATTTGTCAAATAAAACACTACTTGAAGAAACCATTGCAACAATTAATTCTTTTAACCTCAGCGAATGAAGAGCCTGTATTACCAATCAATTATTCACCAGTTCAAGTATAAGCAAGAGGAAAACTACATTAACAGTTCAAACTACAAACTTCAAAACAATATCCATTAAATCGTCTTGTACTGCAGAAGAACCAGTTTGCAATCAAGAAAAAAAAAAAGGTTTCAGAACTTACCTCTGCTTATTCAACTCGGCTAATAAAGCACTCTGCTTCGCCGCATCCTTCGGATTTGCATCAGCCTCCGCAATTAAACGCTCCAAACGCTTCTCCTGCCGCCAAAAGGGCCACCAACTATACCAATCCATTAAAATTTCAATCACCTTCTGAAATCTCCTTCTCGTTGCTGCCCACAATCCCATCAAGAATACCACAAACGGCAACTTTCCCCACTTACCCTCTTTCTCAGACTGAATTCCACTCTCAAATTCCACATTTCCAGGAGTATCCAAGACTGGCTCAGGAATTTCATCAGTAGCCATAACCCCAGCCTCAATGTTCATCAATATCTCCGAACTATCACTACCCTCCACCCTACTCCCATCAAAATCCGCACCCTGGTCGCCAAACCCACCAAGATTGAAATCTTGTGGGCCAGAACCCATGTTGCCACCGGGAGAAGAAATCGATTCTGAATTGAAATTCCCATAATCAGGGTGCAATGTACACGGAATAGAAGATTTAGAACAATGATTAAATCGAAACCCAGAAGGCCAAAAGGGGTTGGAAGAAATGGAACGAGAAGGAAGGGAAAAGGAGAAATGAAAGATTTTGGTTGAAGATGAAGAAGAAAGCAGAGGCGGCAAACAAGAAAGTGAAGGATTACAAAACAAAGAAGCTTGAAGATTGACCATTACGGTTGAAACTCCCAAAATCCAAAATGGGTAGTAGTGGAAGTTGAGAAGAGAAATATGGAGAGTGATAAAGGAGCGAAGGAAGAAAAGGAGAGGGCGAGGAAGAACTAAGCCTTATCCTTAGAAATAACAAAGAAATATTTGGATTTGCCAAAACCTCTGCTTGGCGCCGGCTTTTTTAAGCGGACTTTGTGAACAACTTTGGTGCCTTCCTTCATTTCCATACTCACAATCTTTCTTTCTTTGCTCTTCAAAAACCTTTCAATTTAGGTTTTTGTGTTTGATTAAATGGTTAAATTACAAAAACGGTCCTAAAAAAGTTCGAATTTAGTTTTTAGATCTATAAAACTTTATAATAGTGTCTATGGTTGAATAAAATTATTTTCGTAAATTACAAATTTGATATGCACGACGTTTGACTTATCTCACTCTTTTTGTTCGTGATTGTTAAGGGCAATCGATTCTTGTAGTTTGCCTCTTCATTTATGAGGAAATATTAGTGAAAGTTTTCTCGAAACAAAAATTATTGTTGAAGGAGTTAGATCTATGGATGCTGCATGCGAATGGTCACAATTCTTTGCTGGATGTCGAGTTAACTATCTTGAAGTGATCAATTAAATTGTTAAATTTCAATGATTTTAGGTTTTCCTTTTTGTGGAATAAGCTACCAATTTGCTATGTTTGTTCATGAACATTAGGCATTTTTGTAAAATCTCTATATAGTAAGTATTCTACTAAGTCAAGTGTGTTTGCTAATATGCGTTATAGTAATAAAGTTAATTGATTGTTGAGATCTGTTAAACACAAAACTAGAATATGTATGTACTATTTAAAAATTAAATTAATCAAAATTGAAATAGTACTACTACGATTTGTTTGTGTTTATCTTAGACCACCCATCAATTTCATGTTAAAGCCCACAACTTTAAATTGATTAAGACATTCAATCTACAAACAAATCTTCAAACAAATCTTCGATCCCTTAATTTATCTCTTTTTACTTTAACACATAAATCTTTCAGATCATAATAGTCTTAAAAAAAGATTATTTTCGAACAATTCTTCAAATAAAAGCTTAACAGAAAGTAAAAAGTCTTACCATTTTTTTTCAAACATGAGGCAACAATTATAATTTAAAGTTTAAGTTGCCATTTTTGTTTCAACAGTAACATTTATTAAATAAAAAAAAACAATTGTTGTCTGTTTAAGATTAATTTAATTCTTTATCCACATTGTAGGGAATTCGTTCACTGCCTTTTATCATTTTGGTGTTTCTTGTCCATGGAGGAAGTAATACTTTTTTCTTGTGGAAATTAATTAGTATAAAAATATGGGAGATATGCCAAAATGACGAGTTCCTTTCGAATCTTAAGCCAAATAAACTAGATCTTTTATCATAATCCATATCTTATTTGATTTTAAGAGTTGGACGTTCATATATTTTGAAAGCAATGATCAGCTATAGATATCAAGTGAAATTTTCTAAAAAGTTCTTTAGAGTCAATACATAACAAAGAAATATAAATAAAGTGTTCTCAATACAACGTTTCATCAGCTCGGAGGAGGGTATTGTATAAGATGTTCCTCTTAAACTTAGTTTAACTGCAGTTGAAACAAGTATATTGCATAAATGTCGATTAAGTTCAAGAAGTGATGAGAATGGGCAAACGGATGAGGAAGACTTATAAAACAGTGCTCGTCAATAATAACCGAGTTTAATACGTCACTTAGCTTCAAAGAAAGGTGCTCGGTTCTTTGCACTCGGGATCTTACATTCATTCACATCCCTTAAAATAAAAGGGAAATGAACTGACATAATTTGTTCTGAACAGTGAGGGTTTGCGTAACCATCGAATTTAATGCACATTTGTTTCCTCTGCCAAAAGGCATGTCTAGTATTTTAAAAAGCTTCATTGGTTTTCTTGAATGGACATTTGACTATAAAACAGCAGACAATGTGTGCTATTGCCTGTGATCGGGGCGATAGGGTGGTGGTGGTGTCTGGTGTAAACCGCTGGGGCTTGGCATCATACCATGCTGTGGCGGCATTGTCCCTGATGGCATGTAACCAGGATTGTGCATGGGCATGGAGGAGTAGGGCGCAGCAGGACCACCCGATCCCCAACCTGAAGATTGGGGAGGCTGCACCCCAGGCTGCTGCTCTGCGGAAGGACCATACTGGTTTCCATTGTATTGATGGGTGGAAGGACCCATCATTTGATGTGGTTGCTGCCCCACAACAGGCGGTTGAGAATTTACCATGGGAGGATTATTGGGAATTGTATAGTCTCGACTTCGGTCATTATTAACCTACAATCACATCAAATTACACATTTAGGATCATTCATCTTCTACATAGTCAAAGGGTTGAAATAAACCGGAGGGTCCAACCCATATTCAGGATTATTTGATATCTCCCATATATTTTACAAAATATAGATACTTATAATAACAAGATTTATAACTTGGGTCCGCTAGGAAAAACTTTTTAAGGGCTTAAAAAACAACTTTTTTATTTCCAGAACATTTATCAAAGCACTAGAAAAGTTCATTGAAAACATGTTCTTAATTTGGAAATAAAAACTTCGAGTTTTAATTTAAATAGTTTTTATAATAATATCTTCATGTCAATAAACATTTGTTGATGATGAGGCCACCAAGAACTATGGTAGTACATACTACCTCCATTGAAGTAAAAACTCCTCTGTAAAGAGGCATTTATTGCTCTTGAACAGCTCACCAAAAGAGAGAAGTTTTTAATACCTTGATGCTCAAATCAGTATGGCGTGAATATGAGATGTGAAGCTTGCAAAACCCTCCGTCATAAATACAGTGTCCCTCCAGGGCTTCCTTGGCAACTACTGCTGTCTGAACATCTGCCCACACGTGGAACATTACTGATGATGATTTCTATGCTACATATTTCTATCGAAATATTATGGATGAAGATTGAAATTTGAACCATATTAATACGTTGCTGTGTTTGTCTTCCTAAACTCATATTGCACTTCAAAGCTCAAGATTAAGCTTCTAGTTCTTTAAGGTTAATTTAACTCGTTCACAGATTTGAAATTAGAAAAACTGTTTTTGAACTTGTAAAGAATGCGGTTTCTATCATGTTATAACGGTATAAAATATGCTACCATTTACACCCAAAAGTGAGATTAATGTCAGGACGAGTTTAGTTAAAGTGAACTACCTGGATACTGAATCAAGGCCTGGACTCCCCCATTCTTGTCAAACATGGCAATTTTCTGGACAGGTCCAAATGCAGAAAAAACCTACCAACAAAAAATAATTGGTTAGCATAATAAAATTATTTACAAAGAACTATAAGATATGAATAATTAGTCAACAGACAAAATCATCATAAAATTGCCATGTCATGCAATACCATGTGCAAGACCTCCAAGGTGACTGCATACTGCATATTCTCAATGGAGGCAAGAAGAACATTACTCTCTGGTTCAAGTTTCTTTCCATCCAAACCCACGGTGAACTGCAAAGGTGACTGACGACAAATTCAATCAAAGGATGAAAAGGATTTAGAAAAATAACATAAGAAACTAGGCGATAAGAAGAAATGCCAAGATTTGTACTGATAAGCTAGCACTTTTGTCAAAAGTACTTCATTTGAAGCTTTATCTTTCTTCATTTATTTGACAACATTTGAAGCATTTTCTTTATCACACGAGTAAAATGTATAGAAAGAACATGCCACCTAATGCATTCCTTACCTGACCACTTCCATCTATGGCCGATGGAGCAACAGGAAGATAAGGATTAGTGTAGTCCCTGAATCAACATACTATCAGAAAGTAGAGAGAGAAAGAGATACTGATAAAACAGACGAGTAACAGAAAGAGAGTAACATGGGAAATTATCTGAGATATTGTGAAATGTTACACTGAGTTGAAATAAACACATTCATAGAAGAACAGATGCAGAAAGTTGGGAGACCTGCTTCGATGGCTCTGAAATTTCACAGTCAAATCAGTATGGGCAGAGTAGGTAATTCTAAGGGAACATGGTCCAACATGATCAGGAAGCAAATACCTGCAAACAAAAAAAAATTGTTGATACATAAAATAGAATAACGACATACAAGAATCTAAAACTTCGTTTCTTTAAAAGAAAGGTTGAATGCTGCTGGCAATGGAGTGAAAATCTCAGTCAAAATTTTACAATGCATTGACTACTAAGAACAAAAATAATCATAGGCAGACACCAAGCTCGTGCATGTGCACCTCTTCTACTGCTATATACTCCATAAAACAGGGGCAACAAACCATGTGTAACATTCAATACAATTGTCACCTAGGGATGCTTCTCCCATCCAAGGCATTCTTAGCAGACGAGGCAGTCTCCGCATCCGAAAATTGCACCAACGCCTGATATGTCCACATCAATATATGTAAGATTTTCTCCAAGCTCAGAAGTAATAATAGTGCAATTGCTACAAATATTATAGATATTCACGGACCTGAAATCCAGCTGTTTTCTCAAAGGTAGTAATCTTATGCACAAATCCAAAGGCAGAAAAAACCTGGCATAGTATTGAATAACCTTCAGATTGAAATTAAACAAAATGATATCGCACCATTCATCACAATTTCAGCACATCCCAGCACCTATCAAATGACTACTATCATGTGAATTATTTACAATCATAACCAAAGTGAATCTACCTAAATTTTCAATTATAGACCAAGTAGGATGTCTAAATGGATAGCTACAACTAATTAACATTGGACATTTAAATGCAAACTCCACGACAAAAAACTAAAACTTAAGACGATAGAAGTTTATGGTTGTGATAGCAATGCTACTGCCAGGAACAAGAGTAAAAGGACCACATACAACGGATATTAGACAACAAAGATGCAAGATTGAAAACTTTTTTCAAGAATAACATAGAACTTACACATCAAATAAAACTGAAGATTAGAACACATCATGGCATATGGGAATCAAACATCAAGAAGTACGTTTCAAGTCCTCTAAGAGGGAAGATATGATAAAGCAAAAAACACAAATTCAAAACAAGTCAGTAACACCTGCCTCTCTCACTTGAAAAAGAGCAGCTATTGGTTTGAAATCAATAACCAGCCATAAGTATACTCTATCCTTAAATACTCATCAATGAAATAAGCTCTAAAATATTTAGTTGAATGTCCCTACAAAATTAACATTCGTCCTATAATTTTAATAAGAGAAGGCAAAGTCACCCCAACAATTCAGATGCTAAGCCATAAGGAATATCATCTTATTAATCTTCCGTCTAAACTTTTAAATGTTCGTCCGTTAGGGCAGAATACGTAAATAGTGAACAGATAGTCCAAAAATTTAGAATAAAAAAATTCCTACTCTCTGAATCTAATGACTGGATGTAGACAGCAGTATCACTGACACAACATGCAGAGATGATAGGGAGAAGGATGCACAAGAGAGCAGAAATGATAATATCCTAAACTGTGAAAGGTAGGAGGAAGTTGAGGAAGAAGAGAAGGGAAGAGAGAGGTAGTGTTAAGGAAAGGAGAAAGGAGACAAACACACATGTGCTCTTTCTCCCGATGCACTAAGCTGCCATCAAAGATATTGCCTTGACAAGGGCCTGCTGATTCATTTACATTCACGTCAAACAAAAAGCTTTTGAAACATGACAAACTATAACCTAATCACCATAATTTAATCTTAGTGCCACAGAGGTTCACCTTTAACTGCAACAAGAATGTACTACAATCTGCTTACCAAGTGCAAAACATCAATGCTGACAAGGCGTGCATCAGAGCCCTCAATTGTTACTAAAAGCACATTTCCAGGAACATCAGCTGTTGTTTTGTTGTTCACAATTTCTTGCCGGTTAGAATACTGCAAATAAACAGTTTTTCCTCTAACTTGAGCAGGCTCAGAGGAAGATGCATAATATGATATCATTGCAATAGCTTGATTTATGTCTGCCTGCAGTATTAAACTTGGTCAAATATTTATCAACAATGAATAGCTAGTGAGGTCCATTGTTGATGGAAAACAATAGATGAAAAAGTTGCACTTACAAACTCAATAAAAGCCTGATTTCTGTTTGCTCCAACATTACATTTCGTATTCACCACTTTTCCGAATGGCTTTCCCAGTTCAATCAGTTCCTCCTCGGTACATTCCCAAGGTAAATTCCTCAAGTGGAGAACCTTTGACGGTGGTTGGGTGTAACGGAATTGTGGCTGACTAGAAACTGATGCCATTTCGCCCAACTTACAGGAGAACACTGCAAAATCATGGGCGGCCTTAATACAATTTAAACTTCAAACTTAGTACACAAATTTAAACACAGCACTCCACGCTCATGAACTCATAATTCCCTATCACATAGACAATTGTACCATGAAATCATTAATTCTACATTGATGTGAACAATATTTCATTGCCAATAATCTTCGTGCAAGAGAAGAATCTGGGGATGAATAAAATACAATCACAATTGTTAATTAAGTTTCTTTTTCAATTAAGATAACTGCCTTCAGTCATAGCCCATAGCATAAAATTGAACAATTTTAGCAAGGTCGATTCAAGAACAAAAAGGTGCGCATTACATTACAAAGACGGTATACAGAAACATAGACGAGGTAGTAAAAAGGGGGCTTCATATTTAGTAATGGGTAGTTGTTTAACTTTAATCTGCACTCTCTTTCTCTGGCTTCTTCCTCTTCTACTTCTTTTCTACGCCCTAACTTTCAGACTCAGCACGTAAAATTGAAAATAGAAACAAATGGACCACCGATCCACCAAACATAAGAGTAAAAGAAAAATCACCAATAAAGATCAACACGTAGAAATAACTAGAGCAGTCCAAACCCCATTATCAAGTACCCATCAAAGAAATCAATCCAACAATTCACGCAACATTGCAATGCCATTCATCGTCCACGTAATTACAACAAAAATTCTTGGAAGCATAATCACACAAGAAACAATTGATTACAATCAGTAAGTAAAAGAAAACAAGAGACACAAAACAATCTGTGAAGAAACAGGCATGCAGATCGAAAACCCCAAGGCGCAAATCCCGAGGGAAATAGACGGTATCCGAGGTCGAAATACCGAAAAATTGGGGGCAAAAAATAGCGGTACACAAAGAGATCGAAATTGCATAGTAAAATACCTGAGATTATTAAAGATAAACCCTGGGGAAAGCAAGGAATTGGTGAGGCTATGGAAGTTAGGGTTTCACAAAGAGCTGGAAAGGGAGAAGATTTCGATGGGCTTCTGTAAGCATAATCCAAAACGATTGAAAATATATGTTTTTCTTCCTTTTATTACTATTTTCTTTTTCTTTTCTTTTTTTTTTCTTGCCTTTCCACCGGTATAAATGGCTTCATTTATATAAGGGGTAAAATCGTCCTGCGATGTTTGGATATGATGAGCGGGGAAGTTTTATTATTATTATTATTAAATTTAAAAATTATTTTTTTAAAATAATAATAATTAATTAATATATTGGACTTTTTTTTCTTTTTTTGAGGTGATTCTTAAAGACGGAACAACCGAAATTTAAGTCTCTCGTTGTGTTCGTGATCCAAAAACACTTGTTTTTAAAAATTATTTTTAAAAACATATTTTTATTTTTTTTATATTCATTGTTTTTAAAACATAAAAATAAAAATAAATCAAGAAACACGAACCAAACCAGGTCTGAAAATTTTTTTTAGAAAAAACAAATGATTACTTTTTTAAGTTACCACAAAATTTTGATTTCACCATTCTGTATCTCTCAATTTTAGATAAATGTCGTAATTATAATTTTAAACTTAAAAAGTGCTGCAATGTAAACCTTTTTTAGTCAATACAATTATACAAATTTGTAAAACGAAAATTTCTTAAAGAAAATATATGTTTAAATTTTTAAATATATGATATAAAACTGAAAATGCTTAGGAAAAAACGGGATTAGTAAAAGAGGAAGACAAAGATCATGAATGTATTCTAAAAAAAAAAAATTTAAAAAAATAATAATAATAATATAAGATTAGCAATGAAAGATAATGAAGAATCAAAATTAAAGAATGAATGAAATATTAAAAAAACAATATCATAGAGGAGGAAAGAAAGAATAAGAAAAAGAGATTTTTCAAAAGAAACCCATCCTTCTGATCACAGTTTATCAACAGATAAGTTGAATGTCCAAACAGGAACAACCAAACAAGATCAAATATCAATGATATCAACAATGTTCTATTACTTCTACGGAGTTCTGTGAACTTGCACATCAATCATAATCATAATCTCCTAAATTCTATACGCAAACGCACACAATATTCTGTAACAAAACCTACTTTCCAGAGATTAATCAAGTTCAGTTGCAGGGGTCAGTAATGGAAGTGGAAGAGGGAAAAAGAGCTTCAGGATGATTCGCCTATGAGTACGTCTTTATAAGGCGTCGCTCTGGCTTCCCTTCCTCTTTCTTCATCTGAGTGTCGTTTTCTCCTCCCCTGATCCTCTAGAATCAGAGGAATCCTGCCTTCTCTTTCTCCAACAAGCCGCTCGTTTGCCCCTCCTCGAAGCTTCTCAAGTCGTAGTCCCTCGAACTGCTGCATCTTGAACACTTTAAGCACATTTGCCAATCCGCCTAACAAGAGCAATAAGCTCCCAAAGATACCTAACCAAATCCAGTTTTTGCCCTGCATTCAAAGCCTCGTCAACACATGAAACTTCAGTAAAATGCCATCCGTTAGGAAGCAAATATTGTGCAACCATTTTGTTAGACGCATAAACTTTTGTTTGTTACTTACAACTAAAATATTCATCACAATGTTTAAAATTTGAATTCATAGCAAAATTACAATATAAACTATGGTTATAGTTCTAACTTAGTGTTCTTAAGCTTTAAAGTTTCACAATCACCAACATATTTTGATTTCTGTACCTGACATCATTGACATTCTATTATTTTTTAGGGTGTAACCATAATCAAATGAAACAACTTTTTCCTTTTTGTGGTATGACAAGTTTTTTTAAGACAAGTCAGTTGTTTGAAAAACATATATCTGGATCAAGTTCGAAGAGCATGGTTTTTATTGAAAAAGTGGTTAAAGAGCTAGGACTTACACTAGAGTCCAACCAACTATACTCTAACTCCAAACCAAACAAAATTAGACTTAACAAACTTTTACTTGAAGACGGACAATCTGCTTAGGCGGCTGTGCAAACGTTAACTAGCATATTAATGTTATAAAGTATATGCAAGAAATAATATAATGAAACACTGAATCTTTTGTTCACTATTGACAGTAAAATGTATATATTCAATGTCACGTACCAGAAGTTTGAGACCGTGATGGGCTAACCCAACTTGCTCGTAGCTATTGAGAACTGCTGCAACAAAAAACAGCAAGCTTCCTATTAAAAATGGAATATGGACACTCTGTTGCAAGATTTGAACATGTCCATCGGCCCTTTCATAGATTTGGCATGAGTTGTGGATCGATCCAAGCATCCATAAGGCAGGACCCGCAATAAGCATATTTGAAGCATGCTTTTCTAGTTTGTAGGAATCATGTCCCTTCTGTTCCTGCAGGAGCAAATTGAATGGCAGCTCTTGTAAAGTGCAAAAGGAGGACAACACAACAAACATGAATGCTGTAAAAAGTTAACATTAGGAACGGAATGAAGTGGATCAAACAGTTTTCCTACAATGTGCAATCATTGAAACCGAGGATAGCATTTTCTCTATTTCGCCGTAGCTCTTGATCTTTGACATGGGGTTTTGTATTTCTATGTCCCGGGTATGAGGAGAGCCTCCAGTCATAGAATGTAACAAAGTCAGGTGAGCCCAAAACATTGTCAAGAACTTACAACAACACTGTTCGAACAATTAAACATTGCTGAAACGACTGCACCTTGTTCTTTCGTTAATAATTGAAAATTTGAAATTTGGGAGACTATTGCTGAAAACTACACAATATTCCCCGCCAAAATTACCCATCTTATGTTTTTTTGTTCTTTCAAATTTCAATAAGAAACAGAAACAATTGCCAAACACAGTTTTGCTTTATTTCTTTAAAGAAAAATTGAAGAAATGAGTAGCAGAAATGTTGCCAACAGGCTTTACATAACTCACTCAGTCTCTCATTGCTCAAAATTACCTCAACCCATGGCAGGGAAAATGGCACTGAAATCACTGGCTGAAACTTGAAACTATCCAAAAAATTGGATGGTTCTAAAAGGGTTGCTGATTTTGACTAATTCTAAAATTCAAGACTTATAATAGAGGAGAACAAGAGTAATTAAACTAGCTTGCACATAGACAATCTCATAAAACCAATTGATCAGTCCCTCAAAACAATTTCTCATCAAGATCGAAAAGTGCAATTTTGTCAGAAATTCCAGAGCAAAAATAGTATACTATTAACCTAGAAACCTAAACTAACAGAGTAAAGCAAGCAAACGATCAATAGGGACCTGAATTAGAAGAAACAGAGCAGCCAAAGACAGGAGCAGCGACCCAATCGCCTGAAGAAACGGAACAGTAAATTCCACAGCAAAAAGCTGCGCATCGTACTGAACAAGCAGTGGCAACCGGTAATCAATTCCGGCGAGATGGGCGAAGAGATCATGCAAATTAACGAGGGTAATTAGGGCAGTGGCGAGAAGGATTAGAGCCAAACCAGACTTGGGTTCTCGGGAAAGCTGAGCAACAAAGCCACCGAGAAGGAGGATAGTGGCGAACAAGTAGAGGCCGGCATTGATGTACTCCGCCCGGTTCCGGACCGGCCGAGGGCCATACACCCTGAAATCTCTAGCGGAAACTAGCTTGACCATGGCGTCTCTGATTATGGGATTCGATTCGATTTTGGGTTTGGGTTTGGTAATGGAAATTGGAAAATCTCTTGCATCTTTTGGGAAAAAATGAGAATTATCTGTGTATGAGTTTAGAGAGAGAAAGTGAGATGTTGATGTGTTACGTTACGTGGCTGCATGCATGGAGGTGTTCAAAGAAACAGAGTCCTTCAAACCCGAGCAATCGAATATAAATATTGATTCCATCACTCATCTCATTATTTAATCTATAAAGTTAAATATAAATGTCGACGCCATAACTTCTATTCTAATTTATTATCTAATTCTTATATTAAGAAAAACTAATATAATTTTTTTCACTCGTTTTAAGCTTTAATAAACAAAATAAAACTTTGCACGAAATAAGGTTGTTGATACAACATATCTAATCAATTATAGTGTCATTTAAGCTATATTTATTTTGACATGAATAAAAAATTATACAAAAATAGATGATAATGATGATGTTGAAGAAACATTAGTGACACATCGACGAACGTTAAAAATGTCGCAACAAAACGAGATAAAAGAGAGTAGAAAATAAAGAATAAATGATAGAGAGCTTTTGGCCCTTTGGAGAGTGTTTGGTGAAGGAGTTGGAATTGAAGTTTGAGAGACACAAAGTTTTTATTTGGTCCAATAAATTTACAGCTCCTCCACTTTACAATTTTACAATACTTAATAACTCTAATCTTAACAAAGTAAAAAATAAAAATAAGAATTTAGTTTTAAGAGAAGTCCATTTATTACATATAGTTAACGACCATTTTTAACTATTTTCATCTCGAGTCATATTAAATTATGAATAGACAATTTGATGGGTATAAAATACAATTTAACTTTTTTTCTCTTATTATTAGTATTTGGTTTTTTTTTTCTGACATTTTAATAATTAATTATAATTAGAAAAAAACCATTGTCAAAATAAATTTCCACTCTCATAGTGTCTGTGTTATCAAAGGAAGTAGTTATTTTGAAATAAATAATAAATAAAAAAAATCTCATATATATTGTGGGAAGAAAACCCAAAGAATTTCTTAAAACCTCAAGGAAAACCCTCCCTACTTCATCTGCGCTGCTATGGCAGTACAAACACATCGAACAATTGATTGTAGCCAAAGTCGGGTTAACCACCATTCATACTTTTTCTTTTACTCGCCTTAATCGCCCCCCCGAAATCCGAAATCTGTGTCCGGTTCATCTCTCCGAAGCTTTCGTGAGCATCAACAAACGAGTAAGATTTCCAGGCATAAATCTCTTCCACTTCATTTTCATCTATGTTCTGTAAATTTACAAAACCCACTTAGTTTTTTCTACCCACAGTTCTTGTTTTCATGCCCGCCATTGACATAGGGAAGCAGAGGCTTCAGACTGGGTGGAAGTGGAGGCTTCAGACGATTTGACTGTTTTTGGAGGTCTCGATGAAGAAGGCTGAAACCCAGGGCTGTTTGTCTCTCTGTATAAGGGCTGGAAACGCCGTGTGTCTTGATTTTTCCGGTGGCATCAGACGGTGGTTGTAGCTGTATTTCACGGTGGGTTCCGATTAGTCACAAGTGGTTTAGCTTGTGAGGTGATTTCACGGGGCGTATTCGTTTGAAGCTCAAATCGTTCAAGCTTTGAGGTACCTTTGTTGTTGTTGAATCACTATATAAATCTCCTCCACCTCATTTTCATCTATGCTCTGTAAATTTACAAAACCCACTTTAGTTTTTTCGACCCACAGTTCTTGTTTTCATGCCCGCCATTGACATTGGGAAGCAGAGGCTTCAGACTGGGTGGAAGTGGTCATCTTTCTTGTAATTAACACACAATCATCCACTTGTAACTGAAACAATAACGGAGAAGCCTTAGAAGTCCTTTAGATTGAGAACCTGGCTATAAATTTCATGTTTTGATTACTTTAGTATTGGTTCCTTTGTCTTATTTGAACATGCACATGACCTCAGTCTCTGATTACAAGTGTTCTTTCAACCCCATTTTGAAATGTTGAGGGCGTCATCATCTTTGGGAACATGGAAGCACCTTCAGTGGAAAGCTTGCTTGGAACTATTCCCGACTCTTTGTGAAGGTTTACACACTCAAAACTCCAATATTATTTCTACCAATATTTATATAAGTCGTCATGTAAGAAATGGTCATCTTGATCTTGCTCGAACTCTGTTCAATGAAATGCCAGTAAGAAGTGTTGTCTCATGGAATATCATGATTTCTGGATACTCCAAATTTGGAAAGTATAGTGAAGCTCTCAATCTGGCTTCAGGGATGCATTGCAACAATGTAAAATTAAATGAGACGACCTTTTCTAGTTTGTTGAGTATTTGTGCACATTCAGGGTGTACATCTGAGGGAAAACAATTTCATTGTTTGGTTTTGAAATCTGGGTTGCAGATATTTGAGCGTGTTGGAAGTGCATTATTGTATTTGTATGCAAACATCAATGACATTAGTGGAGCTAAGCAAGTCTTTGATGAGTTGCATGATAAGAATGATTTATTATGGGGCTTGATGCTTGTAGGGTATGTGAAATGTAACTTAATGGATGATGCTTTTGATCTATTTATGAAATTTCCGACTCGGGATGTGGTGGGGTGGACTACTTTGATATCAGGGTATGCAAGAAGTGAGCATAACTGTAAGAGGGGATTGGAATTATTCTGCTCCATGCGGATGAATGGTGAGGCTGAACCTAATGAGTTCACTTTTGATTCTGTTGTGAGAGCTTGTGGGAGAATGAGAGATTTGAGTTTGGGGAAGGTTGTTCATGGGATTTTGACTAAATACGGATGCCACTTTGATCATTCCGTTTGTAGTGCACTGATTTTATTTTATTGTCAGTGTGAAGCTATTGACAATGCCAAAACAGTTTATGATAGTATGGAAAGACCGTGTCTAAAGGCTTCAAATTCTCTTCTAGAGGGGTTAATATTAGCAGGAAGAATTAATGATGCTGAAGAATTTTTTTGTAAGTTAGGAGAAAAAAATCCAGTTTCACATAATTTGATGCTTAAAGGGTATGCAATGAGTGGTAGAGCTGAAGAATCAAAGAGATTATTTGAAAGATTGACTCATAAAACTATCAGTTCATCGAACACTATGATATCTGTGTATTCTAGGAATGGTGAAATTGATGAAGCTTTCAAATTATTTGAGTCAGTGAAGAGTGAAGGAGATCCTGTGACATGGAACTCAATGATATCAGGTTATATTCAAAATCATCAGCATGAAGTGGCGTTGAAACTCTATATAACCATGTGCAGAACATCAGTTGAACGCTCTAGATCAACATTCTCTGCTCTGTTTCAAGCATGCACATGCTTAGAATCTATTCGATTGGGTCAATCACTCCATGGGCATGCAATCCAGGAAGGCTTTAACTCCAATGTTTATGTTGGAACATCGCTCATAGATATGTACTCAAAATGTGGGAGCATCTATGATGCTCAAACTTCGTTTGCCAGTGTTTATTTCCCTAATGTGGCAGCTTTTACCGCTCTAATTAATGGATATGTGCATCATGGACTCGGGATTGAAGCATTCTCAATCTTTGAGGAGATGTTAAAACACAAAGTTTCGCCAAATGGAGCTACTCTTTTGGGGATTCTTTCCGCATGTAGTTGTGCTGGTTTGGTAAAGGAAGGAATGACAGTTTTCCATTCAATGGAAAAATGTTACGGTGTGATTCCTACTTTAGAACACTATGCGTGTGTGGTGGATCTTCTTGGTCGTTCAGGACGTCTGTATGAAGCTGAAGCATTTATTAGATGCATGCCAATTGAAGCTGATAGAGTTATTTGGGGCTCTCTGCTGAGTGCTTGTTGGTTTTGGATGGACTTGAAATTGGGTGAGAGTGTTGCTAAGAAGGTGCTTAGTTTGGACCCCAAAGCAATATCTGCTTATATTATTCTGTCAAATATATATGCTAAATTAGGGAAGTGGGTAGAGAAGATCAATGTGAGGACGCAATTGAGGAGCTTAAAAGTGAAAAAGATTCGTGGTTGTAGCTGGATTGATGTAAATAATAAAACTTATGTTTTCTCTGCAGGAGATAGGTCTCATCCCAACTGTAATGCAGTTTATGCTACTTTAGAGCATCTATTAGCAAATGCAACTCCATAGCTCAATTTAACCGTGTCCCCAAATCCGTTATAAAGGTTTTTTTTTTTTCAAATTCAATATACTCCCTTTGACTGTCTCTCTATATATTTTCTTTTTCCTTCGTGTATGAGCATACCATACCGCCCATGTTCATTCACCTCCAAAAGTTACCTCCCCTTTTGGAGTGCCCCATCACTTCAAAACTAACACAGTTCAATGGGTCTATGTTGTCCGTCATATATTTATTCACTGGTCCTAGCAAGAAAGCTTCCATGCTGGAAATGACAGTTGCAACTTCATTCTCGCTGATGTTTAGAAAAGCTGCAGTTTTTCATCTATTACTTGAACGTAAAAACTGTTTTCCTTCAAGAAATTAAAGATACAGAACTAGTCGGGTCGATTGGTTGGCCTCCAAAATCTTTAGAAACTGACAATCTCCAATTGCCAATTTCGGTGGTTGGTTTGATTCTAAAAGTGACGTCAACTGACAAATGAATAAGAAGTAAGGGTTTTAGCGAAGTTGGAGAATGCTGACGTTCGAGAATATGTGGCGTGCCTCCATTTGCAATGCGTTATTTGACATCCAAGTCTAAGATACAACATCCTTCAAGAGACTGATAACATTTTTATTGTCGTACACAATATTACACCCAAAGTAAACAATATTTAGACTCGTAATGTGTAGCTCTAAATGTATTGAGGGCCATTTGAAGCACTTTTGGTTAGTAGAGGAAGCACTCATGTCGAGAGGGAGAGATTAAATTGTTTGTACAAAATCAAATCTATGAGTTACTTTGATGTGGAATGTGATTTGCGTTATTGTTCTTTTCCAAGTCCCAATTTGGCAGAGTCTCTATAACGACACCTCCTTTTTCCTTCTTCACAACTTCTTCTTCATGTTCCTTGTTCCTATAGATGCAATACAACACAAGTTGAAGCAATCCCAATGGGCTTCCTACTAGATTTGGAGACTGCAAACAAATTCATTCAATTAATTACATGGAAATTAATTACCTGGTTTAATTGCAAATAGTTATGGAACAAGTCTTAGTAAATACAAACCGCAAGGAAGAGATCATGGCTAAGGAGACCATAAGCCAACCATAAGGAACTTGCGGAGAATGAAAAGAAGGACAAATAAAATGGCATAAACTCGACACTCTTTGTCTTTATCACTTGCTTCTGCATGCATGAGATGGAAAAAGAGGCATCAAAAATCAGTCTCTAACGACGAGCAAATGAAAACAAATAAACGTCGTGGTTACCAAACGATTTTATGGAAGGACAGGGTTACCATGGCTACCAATGGAGAGGCATACATAGCAATAGAAGCAACAAGGCCAATGCATCCCACGAAAAGCTTACGAAGATGATGAGTTCTTAGAACAAAAGTAGAGATCATTCCCACACACAGGAATATGGTAACAACTCCCACCATTTTCAAAACCACCTTCTTCTGCACAACAATACAATTTTATATATTAGTTTCAATTCTTTTAACTATATACAAAACTTTACATTATATTATAGTTTTTTCCCTACAACAATACATACACACGTAAAACTTTTGAGTTGGTTGGTGATTTAACGAGATATTATTAGGTTAAAGTATAAGAAACTCTCTTGAACTGTCATTTATTTAATTTTTTTTTAAAAAAAAACCTTTTTATGTTTGAATACCATTCCATTCCAGTGAGGTCCCTCAAAAACATCAAGCTTTTGAATTTGATTATGATTTGACAAGATGTGATATAAACATGAAAAAGAATCAATCATTTTAAAAAGCGAATTTCAAAAATAGAATCTTAGTAGAAAATGACCTATAGTTATTAGTGGGTTAAATTAAAGAACAAATTAAAAGGTTATAATGTTCTATCCTTTATTAAGAATTTTTTTTCTTTTTTTTTAAAAAAAGATATGTGTGTGTTTTAAAATGTTTGAATATATTTTCAATTTAGTAAAAAATGCGTGTATTCACATTTTTCAATTGTAGTTTCATACTTTAGAAAGCTGGTAAATATTAAAATTGATCGAAAATAAACTCGTTATGATATAAGAAAAATTAGAGACGAGAAACAAGGTATTCAGAAGCTTGAGATTGTTTAAAATCTCTACCAAATTCAATAGTTTTTGATTTCGGTCCTAAATATCAACCACTAACGAGTGATTTTAACAGTTACGAGCAAGAAGTGAACGATATGTAAAGGACTAACATAGACACTAAAATGTGTATAGCTTATCATACAAACATAGATTATAAAATAATAATAATAATAATAGTAATAATAGTAAAGAGCTTTGAGCAAACGAACGAACGAACAAACAAACTCGATCAAAAACAAAATATACACCAAACGGGATCGTAATTAGTGTGCTGTAAAAACTGACCTTTCCTTGAGATGAAGCGAAGAAGAAGTAGATGAAAATGAAGGATAACTCAAGAAGAATTCCAAGGCCATTAATGGTGACAACAGGGAAATTTTCCCATCCTTTGCTAACAACTGGTAAACCATACCATGTGTAAAGAAGACAATTCATTAGGGCAACAATGTATGGAACACATGAAAATTCCTCTGTGCTCTTCTTCTTTATAACCCTCCAAAATGTCAATCTGCCATCATATAATTAAAGACAATAATAAAATTTATGTAAAATTAAAGACAATAATAATTTTTTTGTTCCAAACAGCCAAAACCCATTTTAGAACAAAATATTTTAAACAACCCTAAAAAAAAGAATAAAAAATGAATTAATAAGAAGAAAGCAAATTAAAGTTGGCAAAATATATTACATGGGAACAGTATAAAGCAGCAAGGAAGCACCATTTCCTGCATACAAAAACACACAAAATAGGAAAAAAAAAAATCCCAATTTTTTTAAAAATAAACTCTTAATCTTAATAATTTGAACATGAAAATTAAAAAAAAAAAAAAATACCAATGATTCCAACAGCCATGCGAATGACATAGAGAGATCTCATAATTTATTTATTTATTTATCTATTTATCGAGGAAGAAGAAGAAGACAAAGACAAATTAAGGAAGAAAGAGAGCTAATTTCCTGCAAAATTCAAATTCTTTTGTAATACAAAATTTGTTTTGGAAATGGGAATTTAAATAGGGGAAAGAGTTGAAGAATTAAAGTATTAATAAAGAGAATTCAATTTTTTATAAAAAATAAAATAATCTAAAATAAAGAAATAATATAATGGAGTATTTAAAAAAAAGAAAAAATAAATACATACTTTACAAAGTTTAATATATATGTGGATGAGAAATGTTGTTAAGTTGTATAATATTAAATCATACATTAAATTTGTTTAATTTATTTTTTTAATTAGTGGAACATGTCAGTTGGTAGTGGCATAATTTATCCCACCATATGATTCCAACTATACTTACATTAAAGTTGGAATATTCTTCTATATACACAGTACATATCACCCTAAACCCTAATTGTCTATGTTTTGTTCGATTTTAGTCTTTATATTTTAATAAATATTAAATATTTTTTTCAATAAATCTAAACTATATGATTGCAACTATAACAATTAGAATTAAAATATTAACATATATACATATAACATAATGGTCACATAATTTTTGTCGATACAACAAAATTTAGATTCAACACTCAGAATATAACGGTGATACATTAATTATGCTCTCCGTCCCATTATTGTTATTCTTTGTCATATTGTGCAAATATAGTCTCACATCTTTGTTAACAAATTAAATAGATTCTTTACATATATAAAAGTAATTAGAGGGCGATTTTAATTCTATTGTCACGTAAATACTGTCATGTCATTACCAATATGTAACATATAATATGTAATTAATTAAGGTTTAAATTACAAATTAAAAAAATACTAGTTTTTTTTTTTAACTAATTATAATTTAAATAATAAAAAAAGAGTTTAAGTTTTACAATTTTAAATTAATGAGGAAAATAGAAGATGTGCAATATTAAGAGAAGAATAGTTTGATGTAACTTGTTAGGTTAGTGTAGAGAAATTAAGAGAGATTATTGGGTGTATTCTCTTGATATTAATTAAACACATAATTATTTTTAAAAGTTGTTCAAATCGATGATTCGTATACTCCAATTAAAAGGAATAATTCGCACGTATAATATATTTGCAAATAGTTGTAAGTATCTGGTTTGAGATTATCACGTCACAACGGTCTACACTATGTTCATGTTGTTGTTTGGAATCCAAATCTAATTCTTGCTTTTCAGATATTGTTGTGATTTTGAAAGAAGAAAGATGGGAGTGTTAAATGGAAATCCAATTCCAATTCCTATGCTCATGGTGTAAATGAAAACACCAAATTGCTTCCAAATATCCCATTTAATTTCAAATTTAATCAATTAAAAATATCCCATAATATGAATTACTATATTTTGTTATTTTTTTAAATTGCATTTTAAAATTTAAATATTACTGAGAATATAAAAATATGCTTTGTTTTTAGAATTTGGTCGCAGACTTCGAAAACAGTTTTTAAAAACAAAACTTAGATGGACTAAATGTAGATTCTCTAAAATCAATAAATTTGAGCAGATAAAACAGAATTTGGATCGATACGAAAGAATCTCAATTTTGTTTTTAATAAAGGAAAACCAAGTGTTTTACTAAAAGGTAATTGCTAACTTGTTGTATCCATTAATGACATTTACTTCTTCTTCCACAATTCAAATTTCCTTTATATGAACGAAGTTAATTTTCCAAAGTCACGTGATATTGTGGCAAAATATTGTGTCTAGTAGATTCGTAAAATAACAATTTTGCATCCAATAAGTCTTTTACATCTTTTAAAAATTTAAAAGTTAAATGTTAGTATTATACAATTATAATTATATTAAACTATTAATTAATTGAACATTTAAGGTTTATTCAAAAATATTTGTGCCTAATAAAATGGTTGATTTTAAAAGATTTATATACTTTTAAGTATATATAATAGATGGAAAGTTTATAGATCTATTAGATACTCTTACGAGACTCATTAGAGTCAAAATCATACCCCTAACCATTTAGCTAAAGTTTAATTTTATATGTTAAACAAAACACATGCTAATTATATATCAATTAATAACAATAGATTTCTATATTTAATTATAAAAAATCCATATACATATATATATAACGTCATCACTCGAAGGGCACATACTCCTAAGCCCTGAATAGATCTATCTCCGATAGCAATCGTGCGATGTTACAGAACTTATATAGAAAAACAATTGCTATAATATCTAACGCTATGTTTCAATTAACAATTTAAAAAGATGGGGGCAATGCTAACTTGAGAATATAACCTAAATAATAAATATGAAATAATATAAAATTGAGAATTTAAAAAAGTTTGTTAGCAAATATGCTTGATGATTTGTAGGAAACCATTTTTAAAAGTTGATGAAGAGTTTTGCAAATTAAATTAATTGAAAATGGGTTTTTCTTTTTAATTTTAATTTTCATAATTAATGTTAGTTTCTAAAAGCAAGGCCAAAAATGTCCATTTCTTAAAAATAAAATAAAATAAAATAATAATTACCCAATAAACAATAAAAGAAAAATACATTTTAAAATTAAGGGAAATGCAGATTATTGTAACCTTCTAATTTTAAACATTGGCAAAACAAATGAAGAAGGGGAAAGTAATATGGGTCACTTTTTTTTTTTAATAAATTAAACAATTTCATTTAAATTAATAGGAAAAAAAAGATTATTTAAAGATATAATCTAAATCAATACCTAACCTAATTGCAATTTTTAATTTCACACGGATACGATACGGACTAGTAAGTAGAGATCGCAACAATAAAGAGTAGGATCAAATATGCACTTTGTCCCTAAGTTTATAAACAACATTTTCACCTAAGATATCACCTGTTTACATTATCTACTTTTAACAAATGTCTTCAAAAGTATAAGTCGGGTACTTTTCTTTAATCTAACTAAGAATTCAAATGTCTTCTTTAAAAAACGGATGAAAACGTTACGAGAAAACAAACACAACTTTCAAGAACCAAAAAGCAAAAATAAACAATCATATGATATATGATAACCTAGATTTTTAAGCTATCTCAACAAACCACGTGCATATTCAAAACTATGGGTGTTGCAAAGAATTGACGATCAGAAAAATCCAACTAACCTTATCCAAAAACTAAGTGGGTGCTTCGATCATTAGGTTGGTTATTAAATTCAATATTGGGGTGCAAACTATTTTTGCTTGAATTATAATAGTTTACGTTTGAGATGCATATTATTTTAGTTTGGATAGAAAATACTAAACGGGATAACAAAGAAAGATGTGAAACAATAATATTGTAGTTCAATGTAAATTATAATAGTTTGCGTTGTAATTGATCATACCCCAAAACATTAAATGAGCTATAATAACTCCTTCTCTTGGTCACTTGAAGGCGGACCCGAACACCTCCCAAATGATTGGGTTATACAACTCCTCAACTTGGGTTGGGTCGTCGCTAATTTTTTCAAGAATAAATCAATTCATTCATTCTCAAAGTGTTCAAGGATAATAAATTGAATAGGGGCAAGTATAGTAGTATGACTAGCTTGTCATTGTCGCCTCACTAGTCTATGTTGTCTTGCCAATCGTCGTGGCACTAGCTCGGTCCCATTTCAAACTCGGCCCAACTCCGCACGTGTATACCCCTATTCAAATCCTAAAAAAAATTGAACACCCAAATCTACGACTAATGTTTAATTCTATCATTAGAAATGTGTTAAAATAATCATGAATTCTCATAAACTATATATGTTATAAAGGGTCAACTGTATTATAATAACTGTTTGTAATGCTCAGATGATTATTTTTTCCATTAATGGAACTTTTATATATATATATATATATATATATAATTCAAGTCACATTGTCTCTACTCTAATACTCAAATTGATGCCTAAGGGACGAGTAGGTTCATTTTGTTTTTATTCTTTTTCTTAATCGACAATGGATGATATATTGATCCTATTGGCTTAAGAAAAATCAAAACCCGACAAATTATATTCTTTATTTTTTAAAAAAAAACAATCAAACCATTAGAAACAACCACCCAAAAAATCATTCACAACCATTTTGAAAAAAAGAAAAAAAAAATTTTAAAAAAAATCTTAAAGCAAACCTAATCCAATAGATCGACAAATTGATTACGAGTCACGAAAATATTGCTATTATCATACTATATCGTATATTTAACTCAACTCAGCAAAGTGTGTTAAATCACCAATTGACCCAAAAATTTAAACACTATTTATTCTCATATCGTTTTAATTCACCCGTTGACCCAAAAGTTTAAGCTAATAAGTAAAGATAAATTTAATGTTTTATCATTTCACAATGTCCATGACTACTTTAATCCCAATGTAATCTAACATGTCAAATAGTGATTATATGACACAAAATAAACTGTCAAAACTCTTGATCGAGTTAGATAATTGATTGAGCAGTCTGATTGAAGTAAATGTAACTTCAAAGGTAGCCGTGGTTTTAGAAACACTGATTTAGATAGAATGAAAATGTGGGTGGCATTAAATAAATTAGATTTGTAATATGAACTTAAAGAGAATTGTTTTCAATTAAAAAAAAAAATATCATGTCCATTCTAAAAGGATTATTATTTTTGGACCTGCATATTAGTGGAGCAAATAATTGAGCATTATCCAATGGAGTAATTGCATAATGATAAGAATACATCAAAATCCACCAAATACTTAAAAGAAATGGAGAGTTAATCAAGAAGATAATATGTGGTAATAAAAATTAGAATGGGCATGAATAATAATTGAGGAGGCTATAGTATGCAACTGACAACTAGAGAGAGAGAATCAATAAGTTTTAAGTGGTGAAAAGGCCTACAAAACTTGTCTTCTTTTTGTTTTGAAGCTTGTGTTGGTACCCCCATTGATTTTGACATAATTCTGCCTGCCTTCACCTTTTCTTCCCACTGTATGGTAATGTTCCATTTTGCTTGGATTTCTTGAAGATGGCACTGTTTCCTGTCAATCAGTGCTTCAGCTCCCTAATACCCTAATTCACGCACTCTCCCTCTCTCTCTCTTAAGGTGAAACTAGTTTACTGTATCATTGCCCCCTTCCTATTACCTATCTCTCTCTCTCTTCTCTTTGTGAGTGAACAAATCTAAGGAAGCATGTGAAGAAAGTGAAGTAGAAGGGAAGGAGTTCTGAACAGACAAAATAATTTTGTATTCATTTGCATGTCCTTGCTTGGGGAGGGGGGTCTGTTGCAATTGGAATACTGAGCACAAGTTCAGGATAAGATGTGTCATATCTGAATGTGTGTGTGTGTGTGTGCAGTTGAGAAGAAGGTTAGCTGAACTGAATACAGGCAATAGACCATTCCCCCAGGTTTCCCAACTACCAGTTGAAAATAATATTTTTGGGTGAGATTACAAGGCTCTGCACTGCCTAAAACAATCAGAGTGGAGAAAGAAGGTGACATATCAGAGAGTTTTAGGCACCCATTTCAAGTTTAGTTGGTGCCTTCTCACAGCTGAATTAAACTATTGTCCATGTTTATCTGTCTGCTTATCTGTTTTTAGTTGGTGGGTGCTGAGCTTATATCCACACCTTTTGATTATGGCAAAATCCTAGTTGGTTTATTATGACATATCTCTTAGTCCTAAAGGAATGAAACTACTAACATGACCTTCCCCTAGAACTGCTCTCTCTCTCTCCTCTCTCTCTCTCTCTCTCTCTTTCTCTCTCCAAGATTTCAATATTTTAATCTTGTCTTTTATCCCTGTAAGTTGTCAACTACAAGTCTACCAACCCAACAAGTCAACCAACAAACTTACTTCCTAAAGTTTGGTGGGAAGAAGAAACTACAGGCATGCACATAAACTTAAATTTGCCCCTGGATGTTTCAAATCTGTCTATCACAGTTTTTCCTAAAATTCTTTCATTCCCAGTTCTTTAGCTTCCTGGTTTTGTGCTGCCTCTAATCTTTGAGGAAACATGGACAATCATCGTCACCAGAAACCGGCCAAAATCACTCCACTAGAATCTGAAGGTCTATTTCGTCATTCATTACCTCGATTTTCTACCTCACTCATCCTGAAGTTGATCTCTACTTCATGATTTTCTCACTTTTTGATGATATTTTGAGTCCTGCTTCCATTTTGTGAATTTGTGGCTTATTATCCAACAGAAGTCAGCAGCACTAGGTGGCAGTTTATAACTATGACAGCACAAGAGGAAGATCTTATCCATAGAATGCATAAGCTGATTGGAGATAGGTAAGTTGGGTTCAAAAACAACCCAGGTTTACAGAATTCTCCCACTTATCTAAACAATAATGAAGATAGATTCTGTTATCTCTCCTTCATTGCTTGCCAATTACCTCAAGCATCTGAGTTTCTAAGAAAATGGTCTTTCATTTCAGGTGGGATCTCATAGCAGGCAGAGTTCCGGGGCGAAAACCAGAAGAAATAGAGAGGTATTGGATAATGACTCACCTTGAAGGGTTTGGAAAAAGAAGAAGAGGATGAGAGAGACAGAGAAATACAGGCAGTGAGGGTTCAGTCAATAAGTCTTCAAAGACTTCTGATGGGTTCTCTACTTCCTCTTTTGTGGTCTCCCTGAAGATAACCATCTCCCTAATAGCTTTAGTGTATTACAAGTACCCTTTCTAAGTACACATGGTATGGAACTGAGCTATCTTTTATCAATCAAATAACACAGTAAAATTTATGATTCCAAATCAAAAACTAAAGCAAAGAGCAAAGACTTTTGAGTTCTTGTGTGTGTATGTGTGTGTGTGTGTGTAAGACCGTAATTTTAACATGTTTGAGTATAACGTGCAAGGTTGACTGTTCTATTTCTCAAACAAATTGATAAGAAGAAATACAATAAAGATTACCAAAAGATCAAGACAAAATGATTCCTATTCCACTGTTCTAAAAGAATTGTATGAACAGTTGATTTCATGGGGAATGAATGAGATCCGCTTCATTCCAAATATCTTAATTTAGTTAGCATTAAGAAGATTGTTTGATGATTTGGTCAGCCAGTTCCCTTTTTAAGGTACAGAGTTGCTATTCAATTCTAATCTTAAACCACAAACAATTAAAATCTCCAATCATTAGCCTTTTCAGATGCACAAAAGATGGCTGACAGCAGACACGCCCAAAAGTTCAGCTCAATAAAAGTATATCTTTCCCGAGAAACAGAAAAGGAATGCAACGAAATGCCAATTCTGAAACAACCCTACTTCAATAAAGACATGAGAAGGGAGAATTTACTTGAATCTATGGATATATTTTATTTGAAAATATTTTATTCAAATAATGCGTAAGAATATATTTAATTTGAATCTATGGAATATCTGTGTACAAAAAGTTTTAATAAAAGACATGAGAAAGGAAAATTTACTTTGACCTATGGATATCTTAAGCTCACAGATAAAGATATAAAGGATGTTTTACTTGAATTTACGGAATATCTCAGTACAAATGGTTGGATAAAGGCAATAGAAGGTTACTATGATGTAAGAATATTTTAAACACGGATAAAGGTGTTGTTAAGAATTAGAATGACCAAAATGATAAAAAAGAAGATTTTCCCAACTGGAGTGGTAAACAAGGGATAAGAGAGAGAAAGAGAGAAAAATAATCATACTTTTAGGAATAAATGAAAATATGTCACAAAACTTTTCAGCCCATCTGAGCAACTCAAAATTAGTTTACGCCTCCAAAAAAATTCACCCCCTCTATAGTCTTTTTTTTTTTTTTTTTTTGATAGGGTGAGGGTGCGCTATTATTTATGCTATCTGCACCTATTGACCTAGACAAAATCTACAAAACTGAGATTGTATACCCAATGTATTTAGTCAGCAGGTTATGGAATCCACAGTTGGTCAAAAAGAGCTCTGGTTGGTGAGCTCCTCCTACGCACAGCTTACACCAGAAGAGGGCAAGAAGCAGCTCTTACCCTGTCATGAAGCTGAAGTTGGATATTGCCGATGAAGAACATATTTCACAACTTCATAAAATGATACCACAATCCCAACTGATGGGCCTGCACGGCCAACACGAGGTCCAACTCCAGCAAATAGTCCTTTCATCCCACCATCCCTGGTTTCAAAGTTCATTTAATTTTACTCAAATACAGCACAAACCAATTAATTGACTTTATTAATTAAAGCTAAAAATCAAAGCTGATTTAGATCATATCCTGATTACCAAAATCGATGTGATAGCTCATTAGAGAAGAATTAATGGAGCCTTTACAAAATTTTCATGCTTCATTTCATCCTAGTGAAACTAATTTAAGGATAAAAGCATCTCTACAACAACCTACTACAAGTTAATAGTCTGGAGTAGTGAAGTACCTCCAAACTTCCATCAGTGTCTGCCTCGTTGTCATTGTCAGTGCTCTCATCGGATCCTTCTGAAAGTTGCAAAAAAAAAAAAAATAATAAAAAGATCGTGCAGATGGATATGGGGGGGAGAAGAAGGCATAATGAGAAATAGTCAGAACCCGTGTAAAAACCCTTGCATAAATCTGTTACATTTTCAAGTGTGGGCGCTAATTATTATACTCAAAATTATGTGGGTGGAGTTGCGGATAATGAATGTTTACTTTCTAAACAATACCAAAAGTTCTTAACCCTAAAGAAAAGGGCAACAGGAAAAATATTTAAAAAGGAAGAAACCTCTATCTGTCGTCGGGTTTTCGCAACATCAAGGGGACATGTAGCTGCAGCAGCAAGACTTCCAGCAACAAAACCAGCAGAAAAGTTGGCCCCAAACACACTGGCTGCATTAGCGTCGTCACCTACCAATCCAAGCAGTTTCCTTCTGACCTACAAAGATGAAAAAAGCCCAGTTAGACATAATGTTCAGTGGATTACAGAATTAAAAAAAAAAAAAACTCACTACAGCTGAATGGTTAAATTTTCACCGGCTCAAGAGTTGACCAGCAAATTGCTGAAAATGGAACATCACGTGCAAGCTGTGCTCCCATTCCAGTCCATAGGGCACGGTAACTTTTTGCTGCTAAAAATTCATTAACCGAAGTAAGAAATTACACCTTAATTTGAACAGGTGTAAATCATGTTTAATAAGAAATTTGTACTCGTTAGATATTAACTTACAGGAAATTTCACCATTAGTTGTGCTCTTAACATTGGAGACAACCCCTAGTAAAGTCTGCCAGACTCCAGGCGGCTTCTTGCCAATTCGCATCTCCTTAAATGCCTATACAGAAACAAATGAAACATACCATTCATTTAACTAAATGGCACAAGGCATGCAACTTCCAACTAATAACTAATCAACCGTGTGAAACTCAGGACTCAAAATAAATAAAAACATGTGAAACTCAACGAAGAAAATATGCGAACACAAATAAATAAAACAAAATTATAATCAAAAGCTAACAACACAATCAGGTAAACATCTTGAAGTATTAATATCTGAAGTTATATTTCGTAACAATGTATAACAAAACGAAAAAGGCATCATCGAAGGACACTAGCCCATGATTTTTGTTTTAAATATTTTAGATTGAGCCCAAAATCAAGATACAGTCTATGTTCATAATAGTAATCAAATGCAACTAGGTTCCATCTAACAGGGATAAAGAAAGATGGGATAACACAGAAACCTACCTCAACTGGAAATGTATAACAAAAGGCAGCAACATAAATATGATAGCAAATTTTCATTTAAATTTACTGAAAAAATTTGGTAATTAACTTCCTGTACAAGATCGCGGTTCATTGTTTATAAGAAATTAAGCTTACTTTTTGAATAGGAGCGACAAAGAACCGAAGAAATTAAGCTTATTTACTATCCAATTATTGTTTTGTTTGTCCTTTTCCTTCTTTTTTTCTTTAAAAAAATAGAAAATTTAGCCCAAAAAAAAGTTCTTGAAAAACAATATTTTATGATCTAAAAATTTGACTGTGATTTTGAAAATACTTGTACAATGTAAACCAGCTTAATTTTTTAAAAACATAAAACAGCAAACAAAAAAAGTTCTGGGGCCCAAAAGATCAGCGACATACTAAAGATGTTTAAGCTATGCTTCCAGGTACTAATTACCTGCATGCGAGTTCTAGCAAGCTCAATTGGATAACAAGTTGCACAAGCCAAAGAACGCGCCAATGCCCCAGCAACTAACGGAACATAAGGAGTAGCACCAGGAAGATTCTGCGAAGTGGTCTCTTCTAACCAGTTACGGAATATGTCGTAGCAAGGTAAGTAGATTCCCACCTGTTCTTTTGACATTAACGATTCCTCAGATAACAATATTCATGACCATACAAGTATTGGAAAAAGACTTTTAGACAATGGGAAGGTTGGCGTTGGATTAATATGAAGTCGTACCGTGGGAACAGCAAGAGCTAGGCCAGCATTTGTGCCTCTCCACAACCTCGCAAATCCTTCCTGGGAATTTCATAGGGTATAGTGAACATTAAAATAAATACCTAGTTCATAACCTACTTTGGAAATTCACAGCCTAACTTATACTGAATATCTATTTTACAAGCCAATTGTGTTGTATCATCAGTACCAGAAACTGAAGTAATCATCAAGAAAAACAAAAGAAATGAATCACAAGTGTATCCATCGATCAAGCTTAACAAGAGAAAAGAGACCAACCTGTCGAATGATTTTGTAGAAGACGTCCAACGTCCCTTTGTACTGAAAACAATCAGGAGGACATATTGCTACTGTACCATGAACTCCCGCACGAGCACATGAGGGAGAACACCTTAAATCTGCAAACATCTGGCATAGTATATAGAAATCAAAGATTAATTCAAGATCAAAGAGAGAAATAAAATCCAAAAAAAAAGGCAGTAGAAGCATAAAAATATCTAAAAATACAAATTTTAAAATGAAGCAAAACATTAAGATTAAGATTTGATATTATGCTGACAGGCGATAGCTCCATTAAGGCATTAGAGATAGCACGCCAGCAAAATGGCAGGACACAAAGTACTTCTTCTCAATCAATCCATAGTTACCAAATTAACTTCAAAAGTAGGTTTTATGATGCGATTTAGAATGAATAGCTTTTGAAGTGAAACTCAATCATCTCTGACACAAATAAAGTTAGGTATTCATTCCTGGCGTAGAAGAATAAAGACAGTCACTGAAGTTTCACTGTTTGAAGCAAGTAACTACTTGAAATCAATTAAACCCAAATATACCTTTTTTTTACTTTGATAAAAAAAAAAATCAAATTCTACCTTAGCAGGAGAAGTTCGGAAATTCTAGAAAGAGCCAAACAAATGTTACAATTAACATCACGTTAACTACATATTATATACCATGAAAATTATATGCATTAAAGAATAAAAAAAACTAAAAATCATGGCAAGGTTATGAATGTCTTCAAAATTAAAGTAATAGCCAGGCATCAAATACAAATACACTGTAACATCATATATCATGCACCAAAAACAAAATAATAATCAGAAACACAATAAGATTCTAAAGGAGCTACATCCAAGATAGGGATAAAAATCGATCAGACTTATAGGTAATGGAACCAACCGTGTTTGGTCCAAAAAAGGCCATGCGACTGGTCCAATCACTAAGTGGATGCGAATAAGGAACTCCTGCAGCTTGAGCTTGCAACCTTGTCTAATAATTCAAAAAGCAGAGAAATTCTTAGATTGTACAATATGTTGCAGAACAGAGAAAAGAAATGAGGAGCAGCCCCATGTACATATACCAGACCATTGACACTGATTCAAGACCCAAAATAATATATAGAAAATTTTAAGAACGTCTCAGAGTGTTCGTACTTTTTAAGGAGTCGTCAAAAACTATAAAATTAAGGTTAATTTATAAATTTAGTCTTTGAACTGTTTTTTCTAAAAATACTTATGCCTTCGACTAGTGTTTTTTCTAAGACGATGCACTGCATTAGTCCTGATATGATCGTGCCCATGCCCAATACATTTTAAACCATTTTTTTTTTAGCTTGCTCACTCTTACTTCACCTAGGTGACCTATTCCCTATTGTTATATCATCATTTTAAACTATCACTTGCTAACCCAATCAACATATCACATCAACATTATTTTATATCCGTGAGTATCTTGACCAACTTACACACACCTCAACTAATCTCACAGGACAACATTTAAATAGAGAATTATCAAATTCAAAATCAAGAGTAACATAATTGAGAAATTTTAAAGTCCAAGACCAAATTTGTAAATTATTATAAAATTTAACAAATTTTTCTTTCCTTATTTCTCCACAGTTTCAAACATCACGAAAAACTGAAGGAGTTGAACAACTATCATATCATCTCCAAGACTTTGGAAGTAGAAAATATTTTTAAAATAACCTTCCATCCTATTTATTAAATCAAATAACAGTCAATTCACTGGTCATCTAATCGAAGGCATATAACAGGCATCCCCGTGGTGTAGAAACCCATAACTTGTCCCCGAAGGTACTTAACAAACCATCCAATCGAACCCCACGCTACATATTTCCAATTATTCCCAAACAATTCAATCATCCAACACATAAACAAGGAAGAGAACATAGATTCAACATTACCTTGGCAACATCAAGAGGATTCACAATGACAGCAGAAAGAAAAGCAGCACCAGCAGCAGAGAAAGCACGTTCTCCAAGCCCCAATTTTGCATTAGAAGCAGTATCATTCGAAGGCTGAGACGGAGAAGCGGAAAACCGCACCTCATCACTCACCACAACCAAAATCGAAGAATCACGACCATCTCTCTCAATTCTCCGAGCTTCCTCATTCGAACCAATCCAAGAATCATGCGCACGAGCGGATTTCAACATCCTCTCCGCCAACGAGTTCATACTGCAACAATCAAACCTCGTTTATCAAATAAACAAAAAAGAAAAAAAAAATTCACAAATTCTTGCCAACAGCCATAAGAGGCAAAACCTGATCGCGTTATTGATTGAATGATGGAATGAGAGTTGAAATACGCATTCAGAGAAAGAAAAAACGAAAAGAAAAGAGATCTCCAAATTGCTTGGAGGACGTGAAAGATGAAGGTCTTCACCAGAAGAAAGCGGGAGAAGGGAAGAGAAGAGAAGCGAAGCAGGGGAGTGCGGCTAGGGCCACATTTTGTTGTTACCTTGGCTTTAATGCTGACCTCCTAATTTCTTAGTAATTACCTAATTATTCTTCTACGTTCTACCTTAATGCCAAATTCTATTTCCACACACACAGATATATATATATATATATATATATTAATTTATGATATTTATGTACATTTTTCTTTTTAATATAAAGTTTGGTTCAACTTATATTACCTTTTTTTACTTCAAAAACATTTTAATAGGTCAAACAATTAAAATATTTTTTTAGTTTCTATACTTTATTATAATCTTCATATTTTCAATTAAATATTAACATTATTCCATGCCTTTTGTTTATAGTTGAATTTTCTATTAATTTTCTAAGATTATAATAATCACTATGATACATCAAATACTATTTTGTACTCTCAATTAATCAAACTCAACACTATTTCAAAATCAACGTTTGCTATAGTATTTGCCATTTACTAAAGTTTTTATTATTTTACATTCATCATTTTTTTTATTATTTGTTTGCTATTCTCCTCTCGAATCAAAATAGTTTACACTTCAATTACATACTACTCTATAAATATAACTCAAACTAAAATAATCTATACCTCAAATATAAACTATTATAATTCAACTATAATATGTAAGTTCTTTCTTCAAACGTTCTTAATTAAAAAATAAATATATATATATATATATATATATATATATATATATATATATATATCAAGTCAAA
>JBBPDJ010000026.1:14163112-14187848 GCA_037974625.1 Cucumis cinereus | reverse complement strand
GGGGAATCAATCTTTTTCATTTATATTCTCTTTCTATTAAAATTTTTGGCAGTTTTTTTTTTCTGGAATATATTTGGTGTGATTCTTTCCTCTCCAAAAGTGTTTGAAAGAGTTCTATCTCGTTTTTACGTGAACTTATTCGATTAACGAGTTTTGGGTCAAAACAATGACTTTTAGGGCTAACTAAGATTAAAAAATCAAACACAATACGAGTTAGCAATTCGATCCTAAAATAATAAATGAAATATGCCCATATGTTGATATTGTGCCTAAACTTGAAACTAGATAAGTCTCGAATTCCATCCCAATTGTGGGAGCAATACCCAACAATAAGTACTTAGTCTCACAAAACAAAGTCCATTCAAATAGAGAGAGGTGGAGAGACAATACCCTACCAATAATACATGGATCCCATGAGAATTTGTTTCTCGTTTTCACATCTACTCGTCACAAATTTGTTTGGAAAACATTAAGAAAACAAAAAGAGATAGGCAGGTTCTATACATCTATTTGGGTAACGATTTTGTTTTTATTCATAACAGTCGAATTAAGTTATTTCTCGATAGGATATTATCACACATGTTACTACTCACTAGATGTTGGTAGAAAGACAAATACAAATATTTACATAAGTATACTATATTATTATAGCCAACATAAATATAAATATAACCATAGTTACTCTAATGCCAAAATTCCTATTTTATATTGATTGTTTGGAAAAACTATATTTAATATTACAAGAGATACAACATTATACAACAAAATGGAAAACAAAAAGGGAATATATATATATATATATTATCAAAAATTGAATTTCTTTTAGAAAACACCAACCAAAGATAGATTCCATTGCGGCGGCCGGAAGAAAATCTGCCAGAAAGTAAGCAGGCCGGCGCGGCACATTATCCGATGACTCTGAAGCGGCACTCACCGAATTCCTCATAGGACCACCAAAGGGTCCGACCCCATCAAAATTTCTTCAAAATAATCATGATCTTCTACTCTTTCGTCGGACCCCGACGCCGCCACCAAGTCGCCAGAGCTAGCGCCGCCGTCTCCACCGATCCATGGTGTTTCTGTAATCAGAGTTGATTGGTACTCTTGAAACAGAGGCGATTCCAAAAGAATCGATTTGAATATGTCGTCGGAGAAGGGGCTGTCGACCACCGGCGAGTCGTCGACGGAACAGCCGGTTGCGGCGACCCGGTAAGGCGACGAGCATTCGGTGAACTTGGTTCTGTAAAGGACCGACGTCGGAGAAGAAATGTTCGTCGGAGACGACGGCTCTTTGCCGGTAAATGACGGCGGCGGATGAGTGGGGAAGTTGGTCAAAGCCGCCGGCCCTCGGAGCTTCAAGGCGGCGCTGTCGTACACCATTGCAGCCTCCTCCGCCGTGTCGTAAGTCCCCAACCACAGTCGTACACGGCGGCCGGAGTCCCGTATCTCCGCGGCCCATTTCCCCCACGGGCGCCGCCGGACACCACGAAATTTACTCACATTACCCACCGCCTTCCTCTTCCTCTTCAACTTCCGGGCACCACAACCGCCGCCGTCCCCTACCGTTCCGATTGAAAACTCAATTTCATAACGCTTCACACGGCGGTTCGTGAAATCCAAGGTATCTTCGTCACTAGAGGACGAGTCCGTAGCATCCGGGTCAGTCATTGAAATCCGAACAATTCTTGAACCGGTGGAGCTCCGGCCGGGGAAGTTTCGCGGCGGTTCCGAGATGGGTTTCCGGCGAATAATGGTGGGAACTTCCATGGTAGTGTCAAAGATAAGGATTATACAGGCGGAATGTCTAAATTTGCATTGTAGAGAGAGAAACAAAGTGGGAAGAAAGAGAGATTGAGAGAGAAAAACAGGGGGAAAATGAAATTAAAAGTGGCTAAAAGAGATAAGAAGAAGAAATGAAATGTCTGAAAATAGAAAGAAAAAGTTAGTGGCATGGAAACAAAAAATTACAGTAGAGAAGGAAAGTGAGAGATTGGAGAAGAAAAGGTCAGAAGTTGAAGTGAAAGATTGGATTTTGAAAGATGGGATTTGTTGTTGTACTCATACTGTTCATTCAAATTTCATAACCAAAATCTATGAAACTTTGTATTTATGATTGTAATGAGGAATGGTGTGTTTTTTAGTTTGTTGGAATTGTTTATATAAATGCAGTGTTTCATGTCTCCAAACATCCTATTTTGGTCTAATTATTTGTTTTTTCTTTTCCATTATTCTTCCTAAATTAATTAGGGGTAGAGGATTGGAATTTTGATTCGAATTTTTAGGTATAGACGTGATGTCAATATCATTAAATCTCATCTCTTAAATCAATATATTGATATATAAATTTGATAGACACACAAAAAAATAAAACTAAACCTATTTGAAAATCAACTTAATAGAGACGTAATTAATTTATATCTTAAACTATCATAGTAAAACTTTTTAATATTTGATATAGCATATGGTTTTCAAGTTGAATAAAAAAATATTGATAAAAATAACATTTTGATCTTAAAATTTAGTTAATTTTAATTATTTATATTTTTAATAACTCTTAATTTTGATCCCATTAAATATATATATATATATATAAAGAAAAGTGGAAATGTATGTGGGGGGGGGGGGGGGGGAACGTGTAGATGAGAAAATAAAAGTGATATTAAAAGGGAAGACAGGTGGTATGATCATAGGATGTGAAATGTGTTGTCAACTCCTCCATCACAATTGGGGGATCTTCATTAAAACAAAAATAAATAAATAAATAAAAATATTTTCTTTTTATTTATTTAATTTTATGTCTAAATCAATGTTTTAAATTTGAATTTAAACTATAAATAGTTTATCTTTTTATTATTTATACTTTAGGAACAATAAAATATTGTTATTTTAATAGAATGAAATATTTGAATTACAGATTATACATTAATATGAACTAAGCTAAATCAACAAACTTGAATAGATATAGAAATTGTAAAGATTGTATAAATTTATTATTATTATTTATTTAAAAATCTAATTTTCACGATTGTTATAAATTTGATGATCCAATTTTAATACCGATACATAAAATAAATTGGAGGCAAAGATTTTAGGGGATAGGACCGTTACATCTCTATGGTTTTTTTATAATCAATACATACATTATTCCTTTTACCGAGATACCCTTACACAACACCCAACACAACTTTTCTTCTTTCTCTTTTGCCCACAATCTTCTTTTATTTTCTTTTTCCTCCCCAAATTCACTTTTTCTTGGTTTAGTTTTTAAGAAAGATTCCAGCTTATATGCTTCACAATCCAAGTTTTTAATTTTACGAAACTATTAATTAAATTTCGATGTGGATACACTTTTTTTGAAAAATTACAGAAATAAATTTAAATTAGAAAATAAATATTAATAGTTTTTAAAATAAGATTACATGAGTCTACTATTTATATTATCAATATTTTGTTTTTTTACATGATAACAATCCATCACTTGTGTTGATTTCATATTCATAAAAATGTAAAAATGTAAAAATGTCAATAAAAATATCAATGTATCGACACAAATATAGAAATAGGTAATTTAAATTGAAGTATTATTACTGGGTTCAAATAGTAGAAGTAAACAAATTAACACTAAATAGAATTAAAATTACATTTAATAAAATTAACGGTTCTTTTCTCATTAAATTTTGGATTCCAAAATTAACTTTTTTCGTTCTTGCTAAATTAGTACTTACGGATGTTGAAATTCTTTAAACAAGCTCAATATAGAATAATAATTACAAAATTTGAATATGTTAGAGACGAAAATTTTAACTGTGGAGATTAATTTTAAGATTTGTTGAAAAATGAATACAGAAATTAGATTTTAAAAAAATGATTACTACAAGGATCAAAAGTATAAATATTTGAAATGATTTTGAAATAAAATTTAAAAACAAAAATAAAACTTGAAGAAATTGCTCGAATATATTGGCTTTTATCCAACAAATTATTCCCCATTATCCACTAGTGTGTTCCTCGTTAAATACTGTGATGAATATTCATTGGAATTCGCATTCCAAAGTCGCTTTCAATTGTCATTGCCGCACACATAATGTTTTTTTTTTTTTTTTTTTTATTCATTCTACAAAAAAAATGAATATATTACCAACATTTCCACTTCATTATATTTTCCTTTTGTTTTAAATTAAGAAACTTAGGCAACTGAGAGTTCTATAGTTTGAAATCCTTACTTTTATTGTACTAAAAAGAAGAATGAATATTAGGAAATAGAATAATAATAATAAATCAAATTTTCTTCTTTTTTTTTTTTCAAATTAAAAAGAAAAGGTTGACAGAAAAAACCCAAATCAAAAAACACAATTTCATTTTTCTAGAAAACATAAAACAGAAAACAGTGAGAAAGAGAGAGAGAACGGTAGTAGAATCTGACGAGTTTAGGAAATAGAAAACACGTCAGCAAACCAATCAAAGGATGTTAGAATCCCACGTTCCTGCGAAACAAACAACAAATTCTAAATGCCCACAACTCATGAAAAAAGAAAAAAAAAAAAAAAAACATTATTCAATCCCACCGATTACTTAAAGGTCAAAGGTTCAATCTCTATAACTCAAGAATTTTCAAGAACGTATTTCGAAAATATAGCCACTTATCATTGCTGCAGCGGAAATCGAAGAAAGAGAGATGTTCAAGGAATTCAGCACGATTACATTCCATACAAAACCCTAGACAGAGCTCACATTATCCATGGAGAACAAACAAGGGAAAAACATGCTTTTACCTTCTTTCACAAAGCTATTGTTGCACCAACTATTTGGTGCATTTCTTTTTCAGAGGGGATTGAAACAGAATTACAAATTGCATACAAATTGCCAGAGACATGTATTTAAAATCACAGTAAGACTCCCAACTTACAAGCTAGAGATTTGGGATACCATTTACCCCATGGCGTACTTCTGGGTCCAGCTCCTTGCGGTGGTTTCATACTTGTTCCTGTCTGTCTTGTACATGTGAGCAATCTCCGGCACCAATGGATCGTCAGGATTAGGATCCGTTAACAAAGAACAGATTGAAAGCAACACCTTGACAAAGGAATAATCTATCCGTTCAACAGAAACTTAAGGCCAAACATTCACCAATCAAAATTAAGAACAATGCAACAAGCCTATTTATATCAGATTTAGGCTGAATCTGAGGCAGGAATCTCCATCATGCACGCGAGAAATCCAATGCAGTGGATGCAACAATTGATAGATAGAGAGAAAATAAAACTTTATCAAAAGAACATGCTTAAGATGAACAATTTAGTGTATTCTTCAATATACCAACATACAACTCAGCCTGAGAGATTCAAGTAAACTACAATTGCCTATCTGATTTAAAATGATCATGACAATAAGATAGTAATTAATCACCCTGACTTTGATGGGAAAAATTTGATTGGACCACACAGGTACATAAAAATGAATATTGTGAATGCAATTGCAGGCAATATTATCATGAAATGAGCTGGATGTGTTACATAGTAATTTACTATGATCTTCAATGAAATTCATGGTTCCAGGGAACCAAACCTTAGAAATGGTTAGGGCAGGGCTCCACTGCTCTTTCAATATGTCCAGGCAAATGCTTCCATTGCTGTTTATATTTGGGTGGAATACCTTTGTTCTGAACGCTACCTGAAAATCAATAAGTTCAATCAGTTAAAAGATTAAGTCGTTGTGTTACCTGAAGTGCCATGAGAAGGAGCTATTTTCCGTAATTAAGATCATCAGCCATGTCTGGAGGATCTCAGTAACAATGCCTGAAGTCCCCCAACCAGATTTCAAAATGTATATGGGTATACGACCTGACATTTATTCATCTATAGACACTAGTTGCTCATACAAATTTTTTCTGCAAGGGTCCATGAGATAAAGTACCGGTACTCACACCAAAATGAGTATAGCTCAACAAGTAAAATGCATGTATTTTCAAGCAACTATTCCCCCACCACACAAATTGTAAAATAAAAAGATAAGTACTGGTCTGTGCTTGCTATAAATGGGAAAATCTAAAGGGCCGATGGTAAAAACAAAACTAAATATATTCGTGAGTCCTATTGATGGTCAAAAGCAGGAGAATGGGTATTGGGTAGCCTGACGAATTGAATACCTTGGGAGGCTTAAATGGGTAGTCTGGAGGGAAGTGAATGGTGACAAGGAAGACACCACCAGCATAGGGACTGTCTGGTGGTCCCATTATGGTTGCTTGCCAGTGAAACATGTCTTCAGCTACAGGACCTGGGACAATCGCAGAACATATCAAGAAAGGAAAACTAGCAACTCCCATAAAAAAATTATATCTTTGTAAACTTTTACATTCATGAAAAATATATAATTGAAATGGTAAGTATATGTTTAGTCCATAATGTTAGAACGTTTGCACAATTTAGCCCCAATTATTTTAAAAAGCTTCAACTTAGTCTCTTATGTTTTAAAAGATATCTACATACTTCTTCCAAATTTAGAGGAGGAATTAGAAACTTTCCTCTTTTATCAACCTTCACTCCCCCCCCCCCCCCACCCACAAAAAAAAAAAAGAAAAAAAGAAAAAAAAGAAAGATTTTACCCATAAAGACTAAATTGAAAAATACACCCCGACAAAATGAGCCATAACAAAATTCGGGACGGCGAAGAACAACACCAACTTACATGGACATTCACTGAAAACACAATCACATCTCTCTCTAGTAAAACTTTCCCAGAAGCTACGCTAAAACTATAAATTATCTACGTCATTTCATTTCAACGGAAATGTGTTTCTTTCAACGGAATTCATAAGAATCCATTAACAGTATTAAATCTCAACCATAGCCCAAAGAAACAGTCCAAAAGAGTTAAAGAAAACAACGAGCATCTGAATTCAACCCATCATGCAATAACGAACACATTGTCTACACAAACCAAACAAAATCTTCTCAACAAGATCAAAATTAAAATCATCCGATCCCAACCAGCAGAGAAGACACGAAAGAACAAGGATCATAAGAAAAGAATAAAAATACCAGCACTGCAAGACGTAGGAGGATCCCTCTGCAGATCCTTGAGTTCCTTCAAGATCCGCTTGGACGCCATGAGAAAAAAAAACCTAGAAGAGAAACCTAAAAAAGAGATGAATCGAGGGAAAATCGAAACGAAATTATGGCGGAAACATACAGAAAGAAGATTACCTGATGAGCAAAGATTGAAAGAAAATCCCTCACAGTAATGAGGGCTCGTGAGGGAAGAGAATTGCAAAAGTTTTTAAATATGAAATAAAATAAATAAGTAAAATTGGGTGAAGGGAAGAAAAAAAAAAAAAGAAGAGAGTATTTATGGAGACCGTTCAGTGTGGGACCCTCTAAATCTCGCGGTTTCTGATTGGTACAGTTTCTTATTCTAGCGACTGTTGTGGGCCCTCCTTAGCGTTTTTTCTACGAATATTTTCGCCTTTTTTTCTTTCTTTTAAATTTTTAATTAATTTAATAATTCCATTGCATTATTGTTTATTATAATTCTGATTCTTTTCTTTTTAAAGTAAAATTTAATAATTTGATTATGTTTCCTGTGTCGTTTTTTTAGTTCAACCATTAAAATATCCTTTTTAATTATCAACACTAACTAATCAAACCGACCCAAATCAGATCGGGTCACCTCTAAAGATAACCATTTAATTTTTTTTTTAATAATAATTTAGCCATTCCATAAAAGAGAAAAACAATTATAACAAGTTTCTATCGTAAAAAAACTCATCCAAACTACTGACCGTTATTGATCTATATGTATATTTTAATTTTTAATTAAATTTCACTAAAAAAAGTTAATTAGTTATTAGTTTTGAAATTAAATGGTTATAAATTCAAAATCTTAGTGACTAAATTATTACCGTCTAGATTTATATTTGGAGCTTTTTAGAGAAATCTCTAGCGACATTAATAACAATATTTTATATATTTTCCAAGACTTACTTAGTTTTTTGCAAAAAAATTATTTTTCCAACATTTAAAACAAGGATTCAGCTAGAAAATAGAATTAGATAAGTGGTAGTAAATCCATAAATTTTAGAAATTCTAAGTTAAAAATTAGACGAACATTACTAATATTTAGAAAATTTGTAAAATTTCGAGTTAATCTTCGTGAAAATTCATCAAAAAAGTCTAAAACAATTGATATATATGAAATTTTAATTTTTTGTTATCCAAATCTCGGTGTTCGATAGTTGGGAATGGATCTGAAAAACTATTGAAGTTCTAAAATTATTTATGACATTTATTAAAAGAAATTATTTATGATATTTTACCACAAAAGAAGAAAAAAAGAGTTGATATTGACAAAAATGACTTCATTTCACCATAGGGGCAGTAACGGCAATTTCTCGTTTAGAAGTCGAGGGGTTGGAGAGAGGAACTTCTTCTTTCTCGCTTAGTCCCAACTTCGACGATAACGATGGACTCCAGATCCCGGAGGCGGGTCCTCATCGACGACCGATCTCCGGCTTCCGGAGCTGTGGAACGACCCGACGACGATGTGCAAGGATTGAAATTGCGACCCTCCGATGGGAATGTGACTGAAGATCAGGAGCCCTTCATGGGCATAAAGGTCCGTCGAAAAGCCTCTCTTCATCGTGATTACAAGGGGGATTACATCGATGTGCCCTCGAATCAATTCTTGATGAAAATCCTGCAAAAACAAGGTTACATTTGTACCTACAGCGTTGAATTTATTTTGCTTTTGTAATTGGCCTCCGTGTCTATTTCATTTCTGAAATTTGTAAAGTATGGTTGATTGATTCTACTCTGCTCATCATTCTTCGTGAAATCGTATGTTGGTGATAGTTTTTCATTTCCAGAATTGCGATTCTATTACTTTCTTAGTGGCTGATAACTCTTCGTTCTCTTTTTCCTAAGATTAATGTATTCTTTTGTATTTTTTGGTTTCCTTTTTGAATTTCAGAATAAATAGAATTCATTTAAGCTTTGGCTATTAAGTATTTTGGATGAGTGTTTTGTGGGGTGAAATACGAGAGCTTTTCTTGGGTTGTATTTTGTTGGATTTACTTTGCTGTATACAAACTCCATTTTTTATCAAATAAGGGTTCGTTTGATTACTAAAAACCAAATAATTATCAAACAAGCTTTAAGAGTGTTTACGTATCTTTCAACGGCCCTCATTCTTTGTTAATAACATGATTTGTGTTGCGGCCGTAGCAGGCATTTCGTATTGGTGCATAACCAAGTTCTACCATGTTCTTTATCATCCCTGCAGGTGAACAGAGTGTGCTTTTTGCAGATAAAGTCTTGAAGTTCACTGCTTCTGGGAAGATGAAAAGGCGGATTCTTTTAATAACAGAGTTCGCCATCTATATCATTGACCCAGAAACTGATACCCTCAAAAGGAGGATTGCCCTGGCTGCTGTAGATAAGATATGTTTAAGCGAACTAAGCGATAACTTTTTTACAATCGTGATTCCAACCGAATATGATATACTGATGGCAAGTACTAGGAAAACGGAGATTGTTACAGTTTTGGTTGAAGCCTTTAAGAGTTCATCTGATTATGAACTTGAGGTCGTGTTCTCCAACAGGTAATTCTCATTATCTTCTCTATTTATCTCTCCCATTTTGAACTGAATCACCATTTGAGCTTTGACCAAATGGTGATGAAAGGAGGCTGCATGAGAATGACTGAATGAGATTGGTTATAGAATGTTAAATTTTGCGCATAATTGTAAAAATTTTCATTTCACCTTTAACAAGGAGAGTTCTATTTCTGGTTTTAGAGTTCATCATTGACTGAACATTAGTTAGCAGTTTAGATACCCATGATTGTTCTTTATTCACAAATCTTTTTCTTTCTTCTTGTTGAGTTTTAGTGTGATGTTTTATGGCAGAGGGATATTTGTGCTTTTTCTAAATTTGTGGTACCCCTTTCTTTAGGTTTGTATACAATGCCGGAGGTGAACTGATAAAAGAAATTCAGTTTGAGGAAGTCGAAGGTATGAATAGTCTTAGTTAGAGTATGAATGTATCGTTCTCATTCAATCAGATTCTTAAGTTCTTTGCTTTGTTCCATACTATCCAGGTGGTGTGAAAACAAGAATTTTGAGGAAGCAGGAGTGAATTATGATTGTTTTATTGGTCAGTTTCTGATGGAAGTCAGTCCGATATTTCTTTTCTTTTTAGAAGTTAAAGATTTGTTAGTAAGTATACTGCTTGGTCATTTTGCATCCGATCGAATTGAAAAGTTGTATTCCTATATTTGTGGTTGTCTTGAAGTATTGATTGTTGTATTTGTTCATTGTACAAAACTAGACTCATGATCTTTGGACTTTCAATTTGTAGATTCTTGAACTGTTTGAATCTGTATATGAATCAGAAATCATTGCGGAAATGATTGAAAGTTTCTATTGAAATAAGACCACATTCACCAATCAATAATGAAATTTCAGATCGATTGTAATGACTAATTGAGTCTGAATTTGCATACATAATTAGATTGCTTGTGGTCACGTTTATTTAGAATTATGAATGCATCACCTTTACTGTTATTGTTACAGGTAATGATAACGATAATAATAAAGATTACAGTTAAAAATTCACAATTTTCATAGTGTTTCAATATCTATAAGGATAACGGTAGTAGGTTTGACGCAATTTTTAAACACAATCAGATACAACATCTTTTGTCTTCCATCTGAAAGTTTTTTTTTTTCCTTTTTCCTTTGAGTTGGTTTGGTAAGTCTAGAATGACGCCTTTTACATCAACTTTCTTTCGGCTTTATTCTTGTTTAATTCTACTCAGCCTTTGTTTTTGTGTCATAATATTCGTTTGAGTTAGTTCTAAGTCTAGAATGAACAGTGGACGATTTCTTTTTCTATGTTTTGTTAACAACCTACATATTCCCGTGCATAAATGAACCTTCAACAAAACAGCGAGTGGTCGATATCCAAAGAAAGTATTAAACTTATCATCTCTCAACCTCTCTATGACTTCTCAACATCTCTAAAAATCCGATTAAATACATTTTAGAGTTGAAAGACTTTCTAAACATTAATTTAAACGTTTGAAGATTCGATTTTTTTTCTAAAGTTAAACAGGTGTGAGATAAAAATCAAATCATCCATCTTTAATACGGTAATTATGACAGACTACTAAGTATCAAATAACAAGAAAACAAAAACTTAACCCATCTTAATAGTGAAACTTTAAATTAAAGGTACTACTGATTTATTATTATTATTAGTATAAACAAAAAGGAGGAAGCAAAAACAATACCAAAACCCGAACGAACTAATCAAATCAGATGAGCCAATCTTGAAGCGCTTCATCCAGTTTCTTACAACTCAATTCCAAATTCCAAATTCCAATTATCTTTCAACCAAAACCGGATTCCTCAATTTGATCTCGACGGAGCTCCACCGTCACCCTCACCCACGTTCACCTGAATCTGGATCAACTCCTCAGCTCCGCGTTCCAACTCCGGCGGAGGCAGCGGTTGTAGGCTTCCTACGCCGCTCACCCGGCGAACTCCCTCCAAACGAGCCGCAACATCCGCCATTGCCGGCCGATCATCCGGAACTCTTGCTACACAAGATAGCGCAATTTGCAACGTCTCTAACATCTCCTCCTCTATGTTCGGATACCTCAAAAGCTCCACATCAAACACCTCCGCCGTCCACTCCTCTCGGACCACCGCGTTCACCCACCGCACAAGGTGGATTATCTGATCTCCACCGTTACCTGCCTTCGTATGCAGTGGAAATTTTCCGGTGAGGAGCTCGAGAAGCACGACGCCGAAGCTGTAAGTATCAGAGGCTTGAGATGCTTTGCGAGAGTCCTTGAGTTCGGGAGCACGGTATCCGGCGGATCTGGTGGCTGGCGGGGCCATGAGGTTGATGAGAGCGGCGACGCCGGCGTCGGAGACGCAACCGTAGCCGTGGGAGTTGAGGAAGACGTTTGATGCCTTGATGTTTCCATGAACAAGGAGTTTGCCGCAGTTTTGTGAATGGATGCGAGCGATTCCTCTGGCGGCCCCAATGGCGATTCGGAGTCGAGTTTCCCAGTCTAGTGGAGACTGCCCTTTCTCTCTTGCAACTGAAAAATTCCATTTTCATAAATCAACCCTCCATCTTCAAGAATGGAATTTTTAGTTTTGGTAATCATTTGGATTTGTTTTTAGTCTTATAAGCCAAATTTTGGAAAATAGCTAACAACAATTATTTTTAAATTTAAATTTGGCTAATAATACAATTAACTCATATACTGAAGAAAAAACGAAATTAGAAAATAAGCTTTTTTTAAAAAAAAACAAAAACAATCTAGTACTACCATTCGATAACCATTTGTTTTTAAAATTTAAAAAATAAGTCTATAAACACTCAATCCATCTCTAAATTTCAGTTTTTGATCTAATTTTTACCCATGTTTTCAAAACAACTCGACCCCTCTTTAAAAACTAAAAAAATAATTTAAAAAAAAAAGAAAAAATAAACTTAATTTTAAACAAATAATAATAATAAATGAAATTGTTACTAAATTTTTCATTAATGAAAGTTAAATTTATTTCTTCTCAAATTTTTATTATAATTTACATTCTTTTAACTAAAAGAGTTGAATTTTCATAAATTGAGTTGTCTTTTTTGTTTTTTAACAAAATAAGAAATTAAGAGATAGAATTGAGTATTTGTTAAGTTAATATTGAAAAACTAAAAATAAAAAATCAAATTGTTATCAAACGAGTTAAATTGAACTAGATTTTACGGGAGATTAAAGTGATAAAACTTGAAAGGGGGAGAGATAAGAACATACCATGCAACATTGTAGAGACACTTCCACGTTGGTAAAAGTCAAAGACCATGAGTTTCTCATCCTTTGAATAATAATATGCCCTTAAACCACACACATTTTCATGTTCAATGCTCCCTACCACTTCCATCTGCTGCTCAAATTCTTTCTTTGATACATTCACTTCCTTCAACCTCTTCACTGCCACTGCATTTCCGTCTTCTAATGTCGCCTTATACGTCGTCCCAGACGTCCCCTTCCCCAGCACCTCGGAAGATGCCCTCAACAAGTCCTCCAAGTCAAACTCAAGGCTCTGACTCTGAAAAAACTTGAGATTGTTGCTTTGTGTCTCACATCCCTTTTTCTTTACAAACAAATCTTGTTTGTCCAGCTTTGATGAGCCATTGTTTTTCACTCTTCTGTTTGAGCAGCACATAACCATCAAAATGACTGCTATAACTAACCCCATTGCGGAACCTCCAATTATAATGCCTAAAATTGCTGCTTCACCAATTGTTGTTGTACCTTTCTTTGATGCCTTAGCTTTGGGCGACTGTCCAGGACGAACTGGAGGAACGGCATTCTTGGGTACAAGGTTGTTACCGGAGAATGCCCGACTTGGAAATCTTTGAAGGGACTGAGGGACATTCCCTGTAAGAAAGTTGTTTGAAAGATCCAACTCCTGCAAACTAGGAAGCTGGAGATCTCGAATCTCACCAGAGAGTGAGTTATTGGCGAGGTTTAATGTTGTTAGATGAGTCATGTTTGAAATCGAGCGAGGGATGCTCCCATTGAAGGCATTGTTTGACAAATCAATGATGTTGAGATTCTTCCATACTGAGAAATCCATTGGCAATGGACCAGAAAACCTGTTGTTTTCCAAGTAGAGTGAGTTGAGCTTTCTCAATTTTTGGAAGTCAGAGGGGAAAGACCCTGATATGTAATTCGATCCTAGGCTTAGAGTTTCAAGTCCCGACAGTCGACCGAGAGTGTTCACTGGGATCGAACCGTGTAAGCCAACTTCAGCCAATCGCAGACCTACAACTTGAGATTCTGCATTGTTGCATTGAACTCCAATCCACTCTTTGCACAAAGAAGTGCTCTTTTTCCAATTGATCGAGTGTGAGTGATCCATCTTGTAAATAAAATTAAGCAAAGCTTCCTTGTCTTTGATCGGCTCTGACATGACCGGATAAAAAGTTGCTGCAAACCAGAAAACTGCAGAGAAAATGAAGACGACAAGCTCGAGGTCCCTTTTGAAGCTCATTTTCAACCTAGAGTCGAGGCTTTTTAAGCAAGACTGAATGAGCACCAAGAGGATGATTTAACAGTTTTCGTTGCTTCAATTGCTAGTTGCATCTTCATGATTTCCGCAATTAAAGAGAAAACAGCAAGAAAATAACAAATCAAAACCAAGACGTGGTGCATAAAATACTGAAACGAATTGAGGTTTACTTCCCATTTTATCAATAGCCAAAAGGTACAGAAACTGATGGCAGGAGAGAAAAAAGAAAGATTAGCAATGAATTTACTATTAGCATAAACTGCTGGTCTTCCAGGCCTAAGAAAAGCATGCTTAAGATGCAAAAAGTAATGGCCATCTAAATCTACAGACTCAAAGCAAAGTAAAACCAAAGTGAATCCATAACATTGATTCAATCAGTCAGAAGAACAAAAAACTCTCATTCAATAACAATTTCATTTTAAATTTCCATTTTTCTAATTTATGTTGACTTTACCATAAATTCTTTTGTATATAAAGAACAAGTTGAAATAGCAAAGTTGTGGATTTATTTCTCTAGCTACTCGTCTACTAGTTTCCCAAAAATGTTAGGCCCTTTTTGGTTTTTTTATTTTTGATAATTGTTCTTGTTTTTTTCCACAGCTTTAAGTATAGTTTACATCTTTCTTTGAGTAAATATTTGAATTCTTAATATGATTCTTAAAACTAAAAAACTACCATTTTTAGTTTTCAAAACAAAGCTTATATTCTGAAAACCCCTGGAGTATAGACAACAAAATAAGAGAAACCAATAAGTAGAACTAGTGTTTATAGTTTTACTTTCACAAACTAAGCAGTGATCAAACGGGACTTTCTACAAATTAAGATTTTACTTCTCATTTTCTCAGTAGCCAAACAAGTTCAGAAACAGCTGTGAGAAAAAAGGAGCAGAAAGCAAATGAGTGGCAGAGGATTTACTTCTCACAAACAATCTCCCAAACTTCAACAAAACTTGCTGAAGATGCAAAAAATGAATCAGAGAAATGGTGAGAAAACAAACAGTCAAAATTTAACTTCACATTTCATCAGTGGTCAAACAAGTTCAGAAACGGAAAAAAGAAGAAACAGAAGTTGAAACAGAAGGAGTAACAATAAACCAGAGTTCAGCAAAGCACGCTCCAAGATGCACAAATGATCAAAACATTAAGAAAAGTGAAGTGAATCAATATCATTTTGTAGTCCAAACAAGAAGAACAACCTCAAAAGCAAAATGGCTTGAAATCAAGATTATACTATTCATTTTCTCAGTAGTCAAACAAGCAAGGATATGAACAGAATAAACCTAGCTATAGATTTATTTCTTACTTCAAACTTCCCAGAAGCTTTCTCAAGATCCAAAAATAGCAATCTCCATCAACACAACTCGAAACGAATCGAAAACTGCATTCCCAGTCGATTGCATTTCATTGATTAATGAAACTGACAAAAGAGAAACGAAAATGAAAACTCAGCTGCAAAGATTTTTGTTTACTAGTGAAAAGAGAGAGCAGTTAACATCACATACAGAGAAGAAAAAGAAATGGAAGGAGAAAGAGAAAACCCACATTAGAAAATGGTCAAAAACACCAGAAGAACAGGAGGAGGGTCCATGCGATATGAATGGGGTTTCTTCAATTACTATTTTAATGGTGGAATTGCCGCCATTGATGGCTGATGCTGTTTCTTTGAGGCCCATTTTTGGTGATATTTGTGGAAACATATTGACAAAAAGAAGGAGATTGCACTTTTGGTAATTATTATTTAAAAATGGGTCTTTTTAATTTATTGCAATAAAACTTTAAACTCACTTCCACAATTATGATCTTTTAGATTCGGTAATATTTAATTGAGATTAGGGTTTTTTTTCCCTCCATTTTATAAATGGGAATAAATTATTCTCTCTTTGGAATCAAAAGCATGTGATAATTTAGAAGATAAATTAATCGTATGACTTAAATTAAATTAAGTTATAAATTGCTAAATCAAGGTAGATCGTCAACAATAATTTAGCTAGATTCAATTAGATTGATGTAGCTAATATTTATTCACTTAGATTCTCTGTTTTGATATCTCACACACACACACACGTGTGATTATTATCATTATACATGTTGTTATAAAATCAACAATTAAACAATACAAAAAACGTATAGGTATTGACACGTAGATATAACAATATTATTAGAGAGTGTTTACAGAATACAAAACAATGTCATTATATTAGATAATTTATATGTTACACTTCTTTAAATCACGTGATTAAAATAAATACATATGTTGTTGCTCAATACGAGATCCCGTACCATAGAAGACATATTCCAAAACTTTAGGTTAATAGCCGAAATGATTGAAATGTGGAAAAAAGAGGAGACAAAGGTGTGAAGAAAAATTGGAAGGCTTGGATTTATTTAGAGAAATAGGAATAAATATGATTGGATAAAAAGTTTGGTTTGTTTGGTAAACTAATTATTGTCTTTTGGCTTTCAACATATTTTGTATTAATTAGTCAATAATTAACCACTCCTATATGTCTATGACCTATCAAAATCCACCAAAATTATTCATCCCTCTTTCTAATCTGCTTTTATTTTATTTTATTTTAATTGCTTTTCTTTTAATTTTGTTAATTTTTTTAAAGCAGGTATCCATTTATAATTCCCATTTCTAGAAAACCGTTTTAATGGAACTTTAAATTGTTTAGATAGAAAAATGTCAAAAAGTTATTTTTGCATTTTGAAATTTGACTAAGAATTATCGACCATTATATTTTAAGAACGATGAAAACCATTATAAGACATGAATTTAAAAATATACTTAAAAAAGAAATGATCCCCTTAAATTAAAACTATAAAAAAGTAGAAGAAGAAGAAAATATATTTTAAATATTTATATATTTATTTTAAATTTCAAATAAATAAAATTCTCAAACTAATTATAGTAATTAAAGTAATAATATAGTTAAATAAAAAAAATACAAATGCACTTCAACAAATCAGAGTGGCGCAGCGGAAGCGTGGTGGGCCCATAACCCACAGGTCCCAGGATCGAAACCTGGCTCTGATAGAGAAAGGCTTCCAATTCTGATAAATTTTTATTAATTACCTCGCGCAATACGGCGTCGTTTTAATTGTCGACATATCGACTCATATCATCGACTTGTCGGCTTGGACTGAAGGAACCAGTTATCAATTGGTTGTTGGATCGGACGGCCCGCGATATATCGTAAGGAAAATTAAAAAAAGGGAAAATTATGAAAATATTTGAAAACGAGAAAAAGAAATAAAATTGATTGATTAAAAAAAAAACCCTAAAGTCTTAAGAACAGAGCTTTCGACCTCTCTCAAAATATCGCGATAAATCGATAATTTTTTTCCTCTACTGCGAACCCTCCGCTCATCTCTCCGTCGAGAACAACAATACCCAAATACCCAATCTCTCTCTCTCTCTATTCTGTAAGTTACCCTTAAATTTCTCGTTAATTTTCCTTCGTTTTCATTCCCTCTTTCCCGTTTTTTCTTATAAGCTCTATTTTTAGTTCATGGGTTGCAAGTTGCTTTTACAGTTCGATTTTGCTGCTTCTTTGCCTGTCGAGAGAGAACCGAGGGCAAAGGGTGTTGGGATTTTTCAAATGGGGTTGTGGGAATTTGGTTCTACGACTTGTTTGTTCACTGGGAAACTGAGGGAGGGAAGTTTACTTGAGTAAACAATTGCTTAGCTTCTTGTGGGATTGTTTGAATTAGTGGAAGATTCGTATTGGGATTTTTTTGTTAATTGAATTTGATGGAAATTTAGCTGTTCTGGGTGGGAGTTTGCAAGTGTAATGTAATGTCTCTGTTTTTTTAATGAGGTGGTCAATGGGTTTCTGCCTTGTTTGGCTTCTGAGAAAATTGGTGGAGGGAAATGGGGTGATTTTTAATTTTTGAAACGATGTTAAAAGTAAGAGAATGAGGGTCTTTTTGAAGGGAATGTGATATGACACTCTTGTTATTAGTTTCAGAGGAGTTGATTTTGCTTTTTGATGTTTCTTTCTCAAAGGCGAATGGTGTGGCTTTAAGTTCATGGTATCACGTAAGTTAGTTTTGAACATTGCTGAGAGAGGCATTTTGGAAGACCCCTTTTCCCGAGGAGTTTCAATCCATCAAAATGAGGGAGAAAATGATTTAATCTTAACATCAGTCAGTTAACCAATGCAGGGAGTGCTTTATTAATATCATCTGTAAATTCACCAATGAATGAGTTTTCAAATTAAGCATGTTCTGTATTTCTCAAATTCAAAAGCAATTGGACATGTTGCCACATTTGAGGTCCTTGTTTTCTTGTTTTATGTTTCTTCCTTGTCCCTTCTTTGGTTGTAGGTCAATTCATCTATCTTCTTTTAAGAGCTTCCATGAGACTATCTTACTGTTACATTGTAATCATATCTTTTGTTGTTTCTTGAATCTTATTCTCTGAGGTCTGATCGTTGACCACTTTCTAATACTAATCGTGAATAATTCGTCTTGGCCTCTCAGCTGCTTACCGTCCTTTTGGTTTGATCCTCAGTAGGTTGACTTGCCGGAACATCAGAACACATACACATCCCGAGTGAGTTGAAACTTTTTGGTTACGCAATGTTTGTTGCCAAACTAGATTCTTGCCTTTACCCTTATACATTCGTTTGTTCAATTTTGCTTTTCGCCAATTTAGCTGCTTCATTTTTCTTACCTTTTTCAGTGGTCCGTGAGAAAGATATTTGTTGGGAATATGCCGAGAAATTAGATGGTAACAAGGTAAAGTGCAAATTTTGTCTTAGAGTTTTGAATGGTGGGATTAGTAGATTGAAGCATCATTTATCTCGACTACCGAGTAGAGGTGTAAATCCATGTAGTAAAGTGAGGGACGATGTTTCTGATAGAGTGAGAGCCATACTAGCAACTAGAGAGGAAATCAAGGAAACATCTAGTGGGAAAAAGCAGAAGATAGCTGAAGTCAAAACTGTTGAAAATGTACCATCAATATCAATGTGTAAATCTGTTGTTTCAATGGAGACCCCATCGCCAATTGCCAAAGTTTTTCCAACTGTTACTCCCATGGCCCCACCATCATTACACAATCATGAAAATGCTGAGAAAAGCATTGCTTTATTCTTTTTTGAGAATAAGCTAGACTTTAGTATAGCTAGATCTTCATCCTATCAGCTAATGATTGACGCAATAGGGAAATGTGGCCCTGGATTTACAGGCCCTTCTGCGGAAACTCTGAAGACTACTTGGTTGGAGAGGATCAAAACTGAAGTGAGCCTTCAGTCAAAGGATATTGAGAAAGAGTGGACTACCACAGGCTGCACAATCATTGTAGACACATGGACTGACAATAAATCAAGGGCTTTGATTAACTTTTTGGTTTCATCCCCATCCCGGACCTTTTTTCACAAATCTGTCGATGCATCTACATATTTCAAGAACACAAAGTGCCTTGCTGATTTATTTGATTCTGTCATTCAGGATTTCGGCCATGAAAATGTAGTGCAGATAATCATGGACAGTAGTTTGAATTATTCAGGTATTGCAAATCATATCCTTCAGACCTACGGAACTATATTTGTGTCTCCCTGTGCTTCCCAGTGTCTGAATTCGATTTTGGAGGAATTTTCAAAGGTAGATTGGGTAAACAGATGTATCCTGCAAGCACAAACTATATCAAAATTTTTATATAATAGTTCCTCACTGCTTGACTTGATGCGAAGGTTCACTGGCGGTCAGGAACTCATTCGGACTGGGATTTCGAAACCTGTATCGAGCTTCCTGTCTTTGCAATCTATTCTGAAGCAAAGGTCAAGACTGAAGCATATGTTCAACAGCCCTGAATACACCACAAATTCTTACGCAAATAAACCACAGAGCATTTCTTGTATTGCCATAATAGAAGATAATGATTTCTGGAGGGCAGTAGAAGAATGCGTAGCAATATCAGAGCCTTTCCTAAGAGTCTTGAGAGAAGTGTGTGGAGGTAAACCTGCTGTGGGATGTATATATGAGTTAATGACTAGAGCAAAAGAATCAATTAGAACGTACTATATAATGGATGAGATCAAGTGCAAGACATTTCTTGATATTGTTGACAGGAAGTGGCGAGACCAACTTCATTCCCCGCTTCACGCAGCAGCTGCATTTTTGAACCCGAGTATTCAGTATAATCCAGAGATAAAGTTCCTTACTTCCATTAAAGAAGATTTCTTTAATGTTTTGGAGAAATTACTCCCCTTGCCAGAGATGAGACGGGATATTACCAATCAAATATTTACTTTCACAAAGGCGAATGGGATGTTTGGATGCAGCTTAGCAATGGAAGCAAGAGATACAGTTTCACCTTGTAAGTTCTCCTTTCATTATCATTTAAACAAATATCTGTACACAATTTCATGAAACAGTGAACTTCGACATTTCGGACTTGATTGAGCAACTACCGAAAGATTGTGTTAGAATCTGCACTCTCGAATCTTGGAATATTAAAAATGGAAACTTCTCTTCTTAGTTTCAAATCCGAATATAATGAGACAGCTAGATTTAGTTTTTACTAGAACCATTCACGTTTTCATTATATTTGTCTTGGTTGTCCCGAATATAGTTAACAAGTATATTTACTGATAGAGCTCTATCTCGTGTTCTGTTTCTGTCTTTTTACTATCGCCATTAAATTGTCGAATGCATTGGTTTCTTTAGTTTCTTCTTTTACTTGGTTTTTTACATTTAATGATTTGTCATTTTGGCAGCTCTATTAGGAAGGTATACGTTAACTGTTTTGGGGGAAAGTGCACGTCACACTTTTGGTTTAGGATTTCTACTATGAGGCTTTGGAACCTGACATTTTGGTATTTTAGGGGTGTTTAGTCCACCAACTTTATAAGTTTGCACATTTGTCGAGAAACTCCATTTCCTCTCTCTCTAAATTGCACATTTATCTAGGAAGTTCATCCTACAACTCTAGACCCCAGACACAAACTTCACAGGTGGAACATATTAACTACAAACTTTATAACTCAACTCAATGTCCTAAACACCCCCAAAGTTTAGGAAAATTTAAATGGTCAAGAAAATAATTTGATGTTTGGCTGACCAAACAAAAAGATGCTATGACAAATTTATAAATACTAGGTTCTAATTTTAATTTGCATGGATGAGCTAATTATTAATTTTAATGCTTTTGCTTCTCCTAATGGCCAACTTAAGCATAGCATAACTAGTTAAGACATATGCTCTCAACCAAAAGGTCGGAGGTTTAAATCGTTTACGCTACATATGGTAACAAATATCCTTTGTCATATTATGTGGGATTAACAGCCATGATGTCTTACTAAGCCTATTAATGTTAAACATTCATTTGGTTTGCTAGTAGCTCATTATTGATTTGATGTGATGTAGGGCTTTGGTGGGAACAATTTGGTGACTCTGCTCCCGTGTTACAACGAGTTGCAATACGGATTCTCAGTCAAGTTTGCAGTACTTTCTCCTTCGAGCGGCATTGGAGCATGTTTCAGCAAATTCACTCTGAAAAGCGTAATAAAATCGACAAGGAAACATTGAACGACCTCGTCTACATAAACTACAATCTCAAGTTGGCTAGACAGATGAGAACAAAACCCTTGGAATCTGACCCTATCCAGTTCGACGACATTGATATGACTTCGGAGTGGGTAGAGGAGAGTGAAAACCAAAGCCCGACGCAGTGGCTCGACAGATTTGGTTCTTCTTTGGATGGGGGCGACTTGAATACGAGACAGTTCAATGCTGCCATGTTTGGTGCAAGTGACCATATATTTAATCTGTGAGAACATTTTAAGTTGCAACATCAAATTGTTTGTTTGTAATCCTCTCCACTTCTTAGGCCTTTTGTATGTATTCTCTGATTAGAGGCTTCATTTCGTTTACTCTCTTCCTTTTGTTGTATTGTAGCATCATCTTGCTCCTTACTTCCTGTATATATAATAGAAGCAAAGCTACAAGGTTAAGCCTTTATGGTTTTGTGATTTTTAATGGGTTGACAATGGAATGAGAAAATAAATCAAGAAAAAGTAGAAAAATAATAATTACATTAAAATTTAGAAGAAAATTACCTTTTTAGTCTTAAAGTTCCAAAAACCTTTTAAAAGGTTGTCGAGTTTTGAGAACTCGTTAAAAAGTCCGTTTGACTTGGTTTGCAGTAGTAATTAAGAATTTTTTTAATGTCATACTTGGCCTTTCTAGTAAAAAACAATTAAATAAACATTAAAAAAAAAGTGTTAATATGCTATTATAGGTAAGAAAAAGGAACATTTTCAAATGTAGTAAACAAAATATTTAGAAAATATAGCAAAATTTTACATTATATTCACGATAGATTTCTATCCATGTCTATTATACTCGATAGAATATGAACATTTTAAACTCAATTTTCAAAATTCAAACTAAAAATATACATTTAAAAGAAATATACCATTGGAGTTTTAGTTTTCTTTAATTTAACTTATTTTTAATGCGATGTTTACAAATAAATAAATAAATAAATAAGAAGAATAACTTATTCTTAATGCAAACTTAAATATTGTTTAATTGAAACAATTGTTTAATTTCAAAACTGCAATGACCAATTTTTATTTAAAAATGAACTGATAATCAAAATTTTGATTTTTAAAATACAATTTCGCATTATAAGATTTCAACAAATAGGTAATCGTAAAAAAAGGAAACCTAAATAATCTAAATTGGATCCCTTTAATAATCGTAAAAAGAAAAAGAAAAAATCACATAATCCAAAATCAATCTTCAAAAACAAATCTTAATGGGAGAAATTTGTTGAAAATGAAATCCAAAAATTGAAAATATAAAATGGGAACGATTAACATTTGGCGTTAAACTTTATCACCTTGGTTTGACAATCGTCCACCGTCTTTCCCTTCACCTTTTTCCTCTGTTCTCCAATGGCGTACGATTTCAGAAATAAGTCCGGCCACTACGATTCTCATCCGCCGATGTACGGTTCAACCGCTTCTTCTTCCCCTTCTCCTTCTCCTTCTCCCCATCCCATGTATTCACAGTCAATGTACCCTAGAATCGGTCAACAAGCTCCTTCATCAAACCCTCCGGTGGCCCGTCTCTCCTCTCATCATCATTCTTCTTCTCCATCCCCGTCACCTTCTTCTTCGTGTAAATTCATCGCTTTTCATCTTATTTTATAATGGGGTTTTGACGAATCGCTTTGTTTTGTAGTTTATGTGAATTTCAGAAATGGTTTTAGGGTTTTCTTGAATTGTTTGATTTTCCCATGAAATTGATGGAATTTTTTTTTTATTATTGTACAGCAGGATTGGGCATCAGGGTTACCATTAAACCGGAATATCGAATTACTCCTCCGGTGAGTTTTGATTTTGTTGCTCGAGATTGTGGATTCTGTTATGAATGTGAATTGGATCTTGATATCGGTGACTTTCTGTTTAGTTCTTTTGTTTGGTAGTGAAAATGGATGCTTTGGGTTTTAATGGCTTGACGTTTTCTTATAGCCTCAATTATCTTCACAAGTTGGAGATATTCCTCGGAGTAATTTCCAATTTGATTTTGAGTTTGAGAAAAAGGTTTTAGCTGAAGCAGAGAAAGAAGCTCCAAATTGGAATCGGTTTGGGCTGGAACATCTTCCTCCTAAACCAGTGGAGTCCACATCCTCAATGGTAACGCTTTCTTTTAATTCATAAGCTCTTTTTTTCTTCATCAGCGAGCTTCTTAACTAAGACTTTATCTACGAAAGATTCTCTCTCTAAACGTATTTGTAAATTTACTCTGTAGTAGGTTAATTCCTCATCCTTGACATCATTAATCACATTTATATTACATTAGAAATTTTATTGTTTATGATTTGCAAACCAAAGGTCTTTGTTTCTTGTTATTTATGTATTCATTCATTTTGTGTTGACTGTCTCTTGAAAAACAAAGATACTACTTGATTCTATTTGATTGCGCCTTTTTTCTCTTTCAAAATGGTATTATATGGTATGTCTCACAGTCAATGTTCCACAATCTACATTTGTTGTTCTGAGTATTCGTATTTCCTATCTACATCTGTCGTTATGACTTATGTGTACACACATGTTTCCTTGTAGGGTTCAATTGGAGATCCAGTTGTGAGCAAGTATGTTGCATCTGGCTTGAATCGGGAAGCTGTTTCATTTGCAGTTGCTAACTATGGAGACAATCCAACCAAGGTAATTATGAATTTTTGGTGCAGGGACACCCTAGGGAAATGGGATATGATCTCATTGTAATGTATTGTATTTGTGGTATTTGATATATATACTTGATAAACCTCCATGATTGGGCCAATGATCAATAAAGGGACAATGTAAGTAGTATAGTGCTTAAATGAGGAGTTGGATTTAACCATGGTGGTCACCTACTTATGAATTAATATCTTATTATGAGTTTTATTGCCATCTAAATATAGAGTTAGATAAAATTCCCATGAGATTAATTGAGACATGTATATATGGCCCATTTATACAACATGGTGAAGTGGACCTCTAGAAAGAGAGGCTGCCTTTGGGAATGTGGACATAGTGGTGCATGGTTGTTGTCACTTGTCACCTAGTGGTATAAGGTGATATGGATTGGAAAGAATGAGTTCCATTAGTAAACTTTAGTTATTTCTAATTAATTTCCATCATTTTAGGGTTAA
>JBBPDJ010000026.1:14145692-14163012 GCA_037974625.1 Cucumis cinereus | reverse complement strand
TTAGTTTCTTAGTTTCAAAGGTTCTTGCTACTTATTAGCTTGGATCTTTAAATTGAGGATTAGGATTGCCTTATCATAAGGTATTAACTTTGATAAGTTGAAGGAAGCTCAAGTATCATTGTCAATGATTAGTCGGAGGAAGGTCATGTAATTATATCTGTTAAGTCGGAGGAATGTCTGGACGACAATAAGTTATCATCCCGTTAACCTTGGGACACATGCTATTATGGCCAGAACAAAGATATGTATGCTTGATATGATTTATTACATATTAGATAAAGTGTGTAAACAACCTGTTGGATTATCTCTACTTCTCACTTTAATACAACTATCATTAAGTTGCTTGCTTGCAATGCACAGATGGGGGATCCATTCACAGCTATTTGATTTATCTTATCATTTATGCTATTTGATTCAATTCTACTTCACCTTCTAAGAGGTTTAAATGTAGTTTTGTTCTCTAAAGTCTACTTTTGTTTCTTAATCTGGTTATTAAGTTGAAAACGTCCTATTTAGTGAGTTCTAATATCTTTCAGTCTAGTCCATCTAATTCCATCTTTTAAAGCACTTCATTCTATGATGTCCTTCATGTCTATTGTTTGTGTTTTTGTTTGGCTTTGCTGACAGTCTCTGAGTAACTTTGTAGGTTCAAGAATTTGTAAAAGGCTACACACTCCTACGAGAAATGGGATTTTCTTCTATGAAGGTGGTCGAGGCATTACTCATGTATGACAATGACACCGATAAGGCTGTAGCTCATTTTCTTGGTGGTACGTCTTAATTAAGAATTATGAAAATGATTGTGTCAAAAATTCTGTTGTACTTCAACTATGACATCTTTGTATATGTAATATGACTATAGAGGCCTCTTGGGATTGTAATGTGATAAATAATATAGGCATAGGCATTTATAGTGTATTGTATTCATTTACCTAATGGTGTTTCACCAACACTTGCAGACCCTCTTAATGACAGCTAATGATGATTACATCTTATATTTTTCATGTCTTTGGATTGGATTCTGCTGCAGAATTAACTGATTGGTTGATTGCAAATTCAGTGGCTTGATACCCAATTGAATTTTGTTTTTAGTTTTTGAAAATTGCGAGTGTTTATAAGTTTTATTTTAAAAATCAAAAGCCAATCAAATTGTTATGAAATGGGATCAATAACCTTCACTTCTCTGACCATGTTCTGCATCATATTTTTTTGAGGTGTTTTCACAAATGATCTACGTGGTATATACCAAGTTACCAGCTTTTTAGTAGAGACTGGAATTTTGTTTTTGCAGTGAACTTCTAAAAATCATCTTCTTAAGCTCACCTTCTTTTGCTAGATCTTTGAAGCAGCTTTCGAACATGGTATAGGCGATAAATTCAGTTTAGAAGAATTGCACATAAGCAGAAGGAGAATATATATATATTGTTTGTTTGTTTGTTAGATGGCTTGGTTGATGAGCAATCAAGAAAATTTAATATAAGCTTGGAAGGAAACAAACTCGAAGTCTCGAACATGGCTAGTCTTCTATTCTTTGTCCAAGTAAAGAAAGGAATTCGATTGTTATCAACCATGTCCAAAGAAGCCAAGACTTGTCTTACCAAGCTCAAGAGGTTGAAGAGAATGAAAATTATGAAGTATGTGATTGGTTTCTTAGAGGGGTCCAAAATATGTCAATACTGTAGATAATTTTCTACGTGATTGATGTCCAAAATAAATGCAAATCTTTTTTTGAATTATGTTTACATTTCAACTATAAAAATCTATAATATCTTGATTTGAATATATTCAAGTGTTCGGTTAAAAACATGGTTAAAGGGTTTTTATTTTTTTATTTTTATTTTTATAATTTTAAAAAGAAACCTAATTAGTTATTAAAAAACAAACAATTTTAGTAATCTATAAATTTATACTGTACATTACAAGAACGTTTTAGACATTATCATGTCAACTTCTAATTATTCTCCAACTTTAAAAACTTCAAAGTTCCACGACGTTTTGAAACTCTTGATCTTAGTTCACACGACGGGCAAATGAAGAACAGTTGGGAGAGTTTACTATTTATAAGAGAGTTATGCTCGATAATAGATGATTCATAAAACTGTGCCTTTAAATCTACATTTCTCAAAGGTCCAACTCGCCTGAAAGAATTAACATACATCCGGATGCACTAAATGAACAACAAGATTACATATAAAAACGTCAGTAAGATGAAGTGATGTCCAAAGAATGAAGATAATACTGTTTCCCCTTCAATTGTTAATCTTTCTGTGTTGCACATCTGACAAACTGTTGAACCTCAACCAGTCTCTCCAGAACTCCGCGTTACGTAAGAAACTGAAAGTCGGCGCTGAGCTATCTTTCCTTTCGTCTAGCCACACACAAGGACACCAAAAAGATATAAATTAGTACTGTGTTCTCTTCAAGCTGGTATTTCCCCTTTTCCCATCAAGGATCTTCAAGCAAACCAATCAGACACCAGCGCAAATGGCTCCTTAAAAAAGGCAAAAGAAAATTCAACTTCTGGCAAGCTTGATATTTTAGTGTTAATGTTGAAATTCTGGGTTTGAGATTTCTGATTCTAGTCTGTTCTATTTAGAGACGGGAAGACAAACCTGCAGACCAAGAAGAGCAGCAAAACTTCCCCTCGTCAATGTATGTGACATCAAGCCCGATAAACCAGGAACCAGTCGTGACATCGTCATGAGCGTAAGAACGGAGAAGAGATCTGCAGATTGGATAAATTCATTGTAAGCATTCATGTTCAGCCATCTAAAATGCAGACAAGACAATAGATGACCAGTAGAAATACTTGCCTGTTTATTGAAATAAACTTGGCCAGGGCTTTAGATATGACATACATTTCGCCAGAAGCATGACGGAAGTATCTGTTTGTGTATGCGAAAGACGGTAAGTTTTATTACAAGGCTAAAACATTCATAAACTTAATAATGTTGAGTGGAATGAGCTCTTGACCATAGCAAAAAAGTGGAAGAACAAAACAGAGTCTTAGCAGAATGAATTAGTAACATTATTGTTCGCAATGAGGCATATACAAATGCAATATAACTCACGTTTTTTTATCACCAAATTTCCACCAATCTGGTTCGTACCATTTATGGCTCCTGAAAAGGTCCAAATGGAGAACGATGAGAAATTTAATTTCATGGTCAAATGGCCACTACTTACGTTAAATGTATGTGCTAATGTACACAGTACTCACGGTTCTGAGAATACTTCACCAGATTTCATGCACCCAACATAGACACGAGGTTTGTCCAAGTAAGAAGCAAGTGTACTCCCTAGGGCATCTGTATAGAACAAAAATAATTTACAGAAATGATTAGCGAAATGTATAAATTTTCACTCACAAGTGCCATAAGCAGTAGCAGAAACCGGGAAAAAGTTAAGAAATAGCTTCACTTCAATGTGAAAAATAACGTTGAAGGTAAGCCATAGTTGTGCTTCATAAGAAAAAGCATGAAGGAATATTTATCTAGGAAAAAAGGCCAAACCCAAATAAAAGAACCCTAAGAATTAGAAAAGAATCCTTGTTAATGATTGGATAACTACAAAGACCCAAAACAAGGTACTGACATGGGACTGAACTTCAAACTTCCACTTCCAACCCGATGTTCCAAAGAAAAGCAAAAGAAAATCTCCTCAAGAATCCTCCCTGACTTCAAACAGATGATGCAGAACACATTCCATGATGGTGCAGCAGGCTCAACAAAAGTTGAAGTCTATTAACTGTCTCACTTTTGATACAAAGAGACATAAGGCACTGGCATATCAAGAGAATGATTGTTCTAGCATGAGGCATGAAGTTTCATTGACACATTGAATTTGTTTCTTACTTTCTCACGGAGGATTTTTACATGCAAAGCAAAATGGGTTGAGGGATAACTATTCACTCACTAGTTGTACTAACCAATATTTATATAAACATCGTCGTTGACTTTGGCATAAAATTCAGCATTCCATTTATCAACAGCATAAGCAAAAAAAAGCTTGGCCTTCTTTGAAAGCTCCTCAGGTGCCTCCACATGATCATTCTGTAAAGATATAGGCTATAGTTAATCAACTAAACTTTACTCAGGTAACAAGGATCGTGTATCATTCTCCAAAATTGCTTCCCCTAGAAATGAATGATTTCAATGCTGAAGCAAATCGTCTGTAACAAACAAGAAAACATACATGTATAATGAAATCATCATATTGTCCATTTTCATCGTCAATGGCCCTGTCTAAACTGTCCCCACGGTTTGGACTGCAAGGAAGTACATAAAACTAGATGTCAAGGAAGACGTTTAAATGACAATCAGATATTGAACATAAAGTTGGTAAGTGAATAAAAGTAAAACCTTCTTCCAATGACAAATCTAGCAATTATTCCCTTCTGGCTCTCCATTTTTCTCAAAGAAGCACCTGGAAATGAAGCTTTTAGGTCTAAACATTCAATAAAAACAACCTTAAAAAAGGATCGTAATATACATAAACACAAACTTTATCACTAAATGTAGCAATCATAAAGAAGGGAAGACGTTTGTTTCCAACCATGAGAAAGTACAACGATGAGGCATACAAAACCTCAACCCTGGAAATTGCAATGTGGAAAACTTTGACCACAGGGAAGAATAATGCATTACCGGTTCCCATCCATGCTTTACGAATTGCATCTCTGTTATTTTTGCGGCCAAATCTGGTGATGACTCCAATTACAACCAAGGGGATCTTTGTTTCATTAGTCTCTCTTGAATGCTTCACCGTAAATCCTTCCTGCCTAGCAGCAGCCAAGTCCATCTCAAGCGCCAACAACTTCTTCTGTTGTTCCCTATAAAGAAGTAAAGATATTACAAGAGATTGGAGGTGTAAACCAAAAATTAGATAGTTTCAATCCAACCAAATAAAAAAAAATTAACACCTGCAGGCTATGATTTTTAATGTATCATCCACTGAAATGGCAGATTGTCCCTGCACAGGTACCATGGATCAATTTGAATAATCCAGAGAAGACAAAGTAAGTGGATAGGAAATCAACACAAATTGCAATGCAGCTGTATCTGCAGCTAAATGATGGGATGTAAAAATAAAAAATTCAAAGCCAAGAACTGATAACCACTACTGCAATTTTTGGTTAAGCCATAAACTCAGTGGTCATTGCAAATAACATGCATATATGCTCCATTTAAATCATCCTATCCCATCTCACAGTGATAATTAAATATAAATAACCAAATCTTGGTTGATTTAAATAATTCAGTATTAGGATCCAGGTATGCACTCATACCTTCGTAAAAAAAGACAAACAAAAAATAGAAAAAAAACAAGAACAGCCTTAACCTTAGCTAGTTACTTGAACAATATCTATTCCATAGGTTTCACAATTGTGTCCTTGAGTTCTAAAAAAACAACAGCAGTCTGTACTTGTTTGAGAATTACCAAAAAAACTCTAACAAAATGCCAGTTATATAAAATATAATAAATCAACAAACCCATACCGAGTTTCTCCATGCATTAATGTTCCTTTAAGAGAGGGGAAATCTTGAAGTAAAAAAACACGTAATGTATTATATTTCAAGGACCTCCATGGAACTATCAACCACCGTTTCTTCCCTATGCATATTACAGTCTACGATGCCGTTGAGGATATTTATACAAATTAATTATTACTATTAAAAAAAAAAAAAGAATTTTCAATCAATGTAATAATTGAACCGCTGGTCAGAAAATAGTAGCTGAAGTTCAGTACAAGTATAATAAGAAATGCAGATGCTCAATTGTCGCTAAATTCCAGAGATAATTAAGCAGCATTAATAGGTAAAGAGGATTACCCACCTGACCAGTTAGCCTATCCAGCTCCTTAATCAAGTAAACCCTGTTCTCCGCATCCTGCCATAACCTGCAAATCATCCAGAATTCAAAAAATGACCCAGAACCAAACACCAAGTTAATAAGAAATAGTGGAAACGACGGAATCAAAGAGAACAAACCGGCCAGCGACGTAGATTGAAGCGAAGGTGGCGAACATGGAGAGCAAAAGGGTGGGAATTCGGGATCGAATAGGCATGCCCGGAAGGCGAGCATTCGATCCCTTACTTCGCATCTTCTCAGCAACTAATAGGCTTCTTCGTCTTCAACCTTCAAAAAACCAAAGCGATCAAACTTGATGCATTAAACAGATCTTGTAGATCACCAAATCCGAGTCTGAAATTTGCCTGGGGGCTGAAATTGATCGGCAGGAACAAATGGATTTGGGAACGGAGAGCCGAGAAGTGAACGAGACTGAGACTGGATGAGAAAATCGAGAATATTGATTTGGCGGTTGGTGGAAAAATTTTCAGTCCAGTTCAGCGATGAAGATGAAGAGATTGAAATTATATATTCAAAAAATTCATCTTCAAATTTGGTATGTGACAACAAAATACACCCTTAATGGTTTAAACGGAAAAACAAAAGCACTACCAAATTAACCAATTAAAAATATGCAAAAACAAAAAAAAAAACAAGTAATAATTGTAATTAATTAATATATTGTATCGATTAATTATTCCACCACTTAAAATAAACATACATAAAAATTTAAAAATTAATCATAAACACTCTTACTGATGAATAATTTTTTTTTTTACTATATTATAAATATTTTGATTTTGGTTTGCTATAATTAAAAATATCTATAACTAATAAATTTTTTATGTTAAATAGTTAAAAACAAATAAAATATCAATTGTTTGTGTGGTGGTTAAAATTGACTAAGTTTAAATAATATAATAAGATTTAATTTATTATTATTATTTTCAAAGATAAAATTTATTAACTAATTAGATTATATTTTTAAAAAGTGAAATTGTGTTAAAAAAATGTTATTAAATATATACGTCAGCATCAAGTTAATGACGAAACCTTATAAACAAATATGTCTAAGTTATTTATCCAAAGAAAAAAGTTATTGGTTTAAGTGAGGATATTCAAGTAATTTCACACAACGGGTATAATTGTAATTTATTCTCACCTTCATCATTTAGGGCGGGCTGCTCTTCAAAATACCTAATATAGTGAGCAGCGGTAAAGCGCGCGGACCGATAGAGAGAGAAACTTGCTGCCGCCGGTGACTGTTTTTGGAGGTCTCGGTGAAGAAGGCTGAAACCCAGGGCTGTTTGTCTCTCTGTACAAGGGCTGGAAACCCCGTGTGTCTTGGTTTTTCCTGTGGCATCAGACGGTGGTTGTAGCTGTATTTCACGGTGGGTTCCGATTAGTCACAAGTGGTTTAGCTTGTGAGGTGATTTCACGGGGCGTATTCGTTTCAAGGTCAAATCGTTCAAGCTTTGAGGTACCTTTGTTGTTGTTGAATCACTATATATCGTAGCTGGGTTTCTCGTTACTGTAAATTGTGTTCTGTCTTGGGCATATTTGAGTTAGGTTTTCTTACAGCTAGTTTTAATTCTCTATCAAAAAGAGATTTTGCATAGTGATGCTTTAATTGATGTAAACTTCTATAGTAATTTTATGCGGCCAGAAAATTTCATTGCCCTTCGATGAAAAAACCATTATTATTGGTGTATAGATGTTTTGCCAACGAGCATTTATCCTTGAGCATTTATCCTTGAAATTACATGCTTTTTTTTTTTTTTTTGTCGTACGCGTACCGAGTTTCGCAATACTGATTCTTTACCTTCTTATGTCTATAACTTTACCTCTGTCACCCTCCGAGTCTCAAATCAAGGTATATAACCCAAGTTTTCGTTATGTTTTATTTTCCAGATTGAACGGTGGCAATGGAGCAAGACAATGAAGAAGAGGTGAAGACGTTTCAGAGCTTAGGGATATGTGAGCAATTGGTGGAGGCATGCGACAGTTTAGGCTGGAAAAATCCGTCAAAAATTCAGGCGGAGGCTATTCCTCATGCCCTAGAAGGTTCTTTCTTTAGCTTTTGCATTTACTTAGTTCATTTCTTCTTATAAAACCAATGCCATAGTTATTAAGTTTTCTTGTCACTGCATTTAATATAAATATTAGGGTTGGTTATGTTGGATAGCTCTGGTTATATTTGCAGGATAGCATATTTTGATGAACTGCTGCCATTATCATTGCACCTTATAGTTTTTAGACCAGGAGACAGTACAATCATCTAAACATTGTGTCTCAGTTCTCACTTTTAAGGATCAATAAGGCCCCTAGTAGCTAGTACTTTTGGTGTAGTTGCATTTGTTAATTATGTCGCATATTAAACTTCTTGGCTTTCACCAGTAGAAACTATGGCTTTTGACCTTTACTTGCAAACTAGGTAAATTGATCAAATCAATGGTTAAATGTGAAGCGCTAGTATGCAAAATTTGAATGTTGTCGTCATATTTTTATCTGTGGTGGTTCTTCTTCTCTTCTTTCATGCTTTGTTTTTACTGCTCATTCTTTGCAACTTATGTTTGTGGTATTATAGTGTTCAACCTTATGACCGTTGTATGCAGGAAAGGATTTAATTGGACTTGCACAAACTGGTTCTGGGAAAACTGGAGCTTTTGCTCTTCCCATTTTGCAAGCCCTATTGGAAGCTCCCCAAGCATTTTTTGCCTGTGTGCTCTCTCCCACAAGGTAAAATACTGAATTGTAGTACATTTTACGTACACATACATTTTTTATCCTTAATAAAAGGAGATTACTGATGTTTTTAAAAGATTTTATCATGTCTATAAACTACAAGTATTTGTTGCTTTTGATATTCTTCAGGGAGCTTGCAATTCAGATAGCTGAGCAGTTCGAAGCTTTAGGGTCTGGCATCGGTATTAAGTGTGCAGTGGTAGGCTTTCAACTAACAAAGTATACTGATAATCATAGCTGGTTACTAATCATGATGATATTATATTATACGTTAACAAAAAAAGCCTTATTGATGTATCATGTCTTAAACGTTAATAATGAAAACTCTAAGTTGTTTGTGCTATAATCATCCAGTTCATGAGTAAGAATCAAGACTAGTTAGCTATAGCTTACAGCCTCAGCCCTTGGGGATAATTGTTATGCTATCTAAGGGCGGGTGGTTTGTCAAAGAATGAATTAGTGTATGGAAGTGTGTTTATAGGAAGCTTGCTTCCAGGTGTCTAGTTTGCATTTATGGCTTATAATTGTGAGTAGAAGACAGAAAGAGAGATCGGATGTCATAGAGATCCGGTTATATATACTGATTGAGCTCTATAGATGGATTGTGGCTCCTATCAGAGTTTGCATTGTATTTCTCCTTTTTTCTTCTTGCACCACCCCCCCCCCCCCCCCCCCCAAAAAAAAAAAAAAAGGGCTTACAAAAAACCATCTTGAAGATATGATGTCTCATATTTTTCTTTTTCTTTTTTTGTTATTATTTCCCTCTTATGTTTTCTGTGCTTTGATAACTAGCAAATATGGAGTGTTCTTGGTGATGATTATTTTATTTTAATCTTCTGTAGCTCGTCGGAGGGATAGACATGGTGCAGCAAGCCATTAACCTGGCAAAACGGCCACATATTGTTGTAAGTCCCTGATATTTTCTGAACTTGAATGCAATGGTCTATGTGAAAGTTTGTGTCCTATTTTCGAAATTACACTTTTGTTATTGTGGAATATATGAGGAAGTGATTTAGCCCCAAAGAAAGATTTTCATCTTAGCCTCCCCAGTCTTCATGCAAAATTATATCAATATTTATATGAAAAATCTACCAGCAAATAGGCAATACTGTTAGTGAAAATAGATTTCCAAATTAAATAAAGCTACTTCTGCTGGTATTTGTATTTAGTAACTTCTGTGGCGAGTAGTTTCACAAAACTACCATGCATCATAAAGCATCTACAATTGTGTGATTCTCACTAAAGTACTTTTGTTTACATCATCTTTCCATACATTATCTCCTTGTCGAATGTTGCTGTGACTAATTTATCTAGCTGTTTATTTAAGATTTCATTTATTTTGTTTTAGGTTGGGACACCTGGACGTCTTGTGGACCATCTAACCAATACGAAGGGTTTTTCCCTGCGCACATTGAAGTATCTCGTGAGTTTTGTAAACAATTATGTAATTTTTTCTTGTGTAGAGAGACAATAAGCTTGTACTGACTAGCCTGTTTTGCATGTCAAGCAGGTCCTTGATGAGGCAGATAGATTATTGAATGAAGACTTCGAAAAATCAATAGATGAAATTTTGAATGAAATTCCTCGTGAGAGGAGAACATATCTATTTTCTGCGACTATGACCAAAAAGGTACATGAGAAAACACTTGATTTGATTTTGTACTTTATTTCTTTTTTTCTCTTTTCTTTTTTCATGAAGAACACAATGTTTTATTTTTATAAGAAACAATTTTTTATGTATGAAATTTACAAAAAGGGACCAGAGTCCTAGCCATTGGTCAAAAACAAAAAAAAGGATAGATTGTAAGAGCTATAGAAAGATGTGCATTTGCACCTAGTCATAGCGTGAAAGATAATGAGCTCATAAAGAACTCAATGTTGTGTCAGATAATTAAGAATTAATTAAAATAGTTCCAACAGAAAAGATTATCATGCTATCACTTTTGTATTTCTTATGCAATGCTATAAGTGGGCATGCTAATCACCATCAATGAGGCGTGTGGTTTGTGTACTGTTCTTTTCTTTTTTCTTTCTTTTGGTTTTGTTTAATAATTTTAAAAAAAAAATAAAAAGAAGAAATTTACAGTCTTATAAAGTTTCCTTGGTTTAGTTTGTCAATATACAATTTTGTTAGTGGGCATAGAAAAGATGCTAAGCACCCTCATTGAGGCATGTGTGGTGCTGTGCATTTTTTGCTTTCTTTTAATAAACTTTTTAAGGAAATAAGAAATAAGGGACATGAAGACTATAAATTTACGATCTTAAAAAGCTTCATCGGTTTAGTTTCCAATATCTCATCATCACAATGCTTTATTTTATTATTATATTTATTTTTTAATCTTTATTTTTCTCTTGTGCTTCTCACAATTCATATCCTTTACAAATATCTAATATTAGTTAGTACTGGATTCATAGACGTGGGGTGTCTTTATCTTATCTGAATAAGTATTTTCTGAGCGCTGGTAGTTTTATTTTTGAGGTTTTGTAATAGTTTAAATTGCTGACCAAGTTGAGATAATACTACAGGTTCGGAAACTTCAAAGAGCATGCTTAAGGAATCCTGTTAAGGTATGATTGTATCTATCCAAAATCTTGTTTTTCATTTCCTGAATTTATTTATATATTAAATTTTCTGTCTTGAATTCTTTCAGATTGAAGCAGCAACCAAATATTCCACAGTTGACACACTGAAGCAGCAATATTGTTTTATCCCTGCGAAATATAAGGTTTTCATACTTTTTTCCCTTGGTTTAGGGTTGTATCTGATTCCCCCCCTCCTCCCTTAGTGAGTCCTCATACCCTGCAATATCTTTTCTTGTATGCCCAGATTATTAGAATGAACATGTTAATTAGTTTGAAGCACGGTAGATAATTGGGTGAGAATAAGGCTTCAGGCAATCCCTCAAGCCTGATTAATTGTTTTATTTTATCTTTTCAATAAATAAAGAACCAAGCTTTCACTTATACAGATGAAAAATGAAAGAAGAACAAAATAATACCCACCACAAACTAAGTTACCATCAGAAACACACTTTTAGTTGGAATCCCTTTCTGTAGTGAGGTTTTTTGTGGGTTGGTTTTTTGCATGCTCTTCTATTCATTCATTTTTTCTCAATGAAAGAAGTTTCCAGTCTTCTACAAACACTTGGGATGGGAGTTGTTATATGCAACGTTTTTCATGAATGGGGAGGCTAGTAGGGATTGGTGTTTCAACTTCGGGAGGTAATCACATTTATTTTACTGTTGAACTTACTTCATTATATGTCATTTTGTACAGGAGTGTTATCTTGTCTATATCTTAACTGAGATGTCTGGTTCAACCTCAATGGTCTTCACTCGCACTTGTGACGCCACTCGCCTTCTATCATTGATTCTTCGAAATCTTGGATTAAGAGCCATACCCATAAGTGGTCAGATGACCCAGGTATTGTTGTGAGATAACTCAGCTGTTTACAATTGGAAGCGTGGTTGTATACATCATTAATCAACGTTGTTAGGTCTTAAAAAAATAGGAAGTTGGGAAAACCTCTTGTAAAAATGGGTATAAACCCTAAGAGAAGAGAGACAGAATGAAAAGGAATTGGTGAGAATTCTATTATTGTGTCAATCAGAGCAAAGCTGCTGCTGTATATATGGACAACATGGTACAGCCGTACAATAGTCTCATGACTGAAAAGCAGGGCAAAGAAATAGAAATAACAAACTAATGAAAAAACATAAAGTTGGAAAATGCAAACATAATTACATATTAATGACTCTAAGCACTGTTTAACAGCTTTATCATTTAGTTGAATAATTCAATTAAACTCTGTGCATGGACCGTGTCTTTGATAGGCAAAGAGACTGGGAGCCTTAAATAAGTTCAAGGCTGGAGAGTGCAATATTCTCATCTGCACTGATGTGGCTAGCAGAGGACTTGATATTCCATCTGTGGATATGGTCATAAATTATGATATTCCTTCAAATTCCAAGGTTCTCCTTCTGCAATTCTTTATCTTTCATGCATCACCGTGGCTTCTACGCCTTCTGCTGTTTGCATTAATTTATGTATTGATTTATCTTTTTCTTTTTCCTTATATTCCAATTCAACCACTACATGCTTGATTTATTTAGGAGTTGTTTTTTTCTCTATCAAAGTCTAAGATACTTCTATAATCTTATGGTACAATATTCTCGCTTCTCATCTGTTTCTATGAGAAAAATATCCTGATTCTTATTTGAAGATGACGTAGTGTTTTTGTTTAGAATGCTTGAGAATGGAGTAGTAGAAGGTTTAGGCGTAGTAGAATGGTTGAGAATGGAGCAGTATGAGAGTTAAGGCATAGAGTGGGTAGGGAATCAAATCAATTTGGCCCTTTTGTTCTTGTACTGCAATTAAGTGGAGTTGAGGATTGGGTTTTCTCATCCCCTCCGTGCTCATTTAATAATATCATTTCTTTACTTCTAAAGAAAGCTAACAAAATAATTTGAACAAGGACCCATTTTATAAAACTTTATTTTCTGTTGAAATAGTTTTCTACTATTTATGTTATCTTATTATCTTGGATGTTGCTAGTTTACTTTGTATGACTACCCAAACTAAGAAACCTGCATGTTGAGACTTGATGGGAAATTGGCTTTTAGATAACTCAAAGATTAGGTCTCAATCTCTTTAGTGCTCTTCTAAGACGACTTTGTCTGCAGGATTACATACATAGAGTTGGAAGAACCGCTCGTGCAGGTCGTTCTGGGGTTGCCATTTCGTTGGTAAATCAGTATGAGTTAGAGTGGTATATACAGATAGAGAAGCTCATAGGTAACCAATGGATGAATTATTTATTTATTGCAGATCATGACTCGTGAGAAATGGTTTTTTTTTTTTTAAAAAAAATATATATATATATATATAACTGACTTCTATTAATATGGCAGGGAAAAAACTGCCGCAGTTTTCCGCCCAAGAAGAGGAAGTTTTGATGCTGTTAGAGCGTGTGACAGAGGCAAAGAGAATATCTCTCATGGTATTATATTATGATTACAATTTCTTTTAGGTTAAACGCTATTGTTAACAGAAACCTCTCTGTTCTATTATTGATAATCAGTGAAAGTTACAAGCAACTCACTAATGACTTTTGTCAAAAAAAGAAAAAGAGAGAGAGAGAGAGAGAGAGAGAGAAAAGAAAATAACTTTGATTCTTCCCAATACACAAATGTACTTGTAAGCACCCCAAACAACCCAACACAACTAACACGAACCCATAGGCGCCCCCATACTTTTCCTTTCGAACTGACTCTTCCTAGCAATTGTTTCTAATAAGTTTCTGACTTGTTAATTTTGTATCGAACAGGGGAGTCTTTTTAGAAATGAAATGGAAAGTGTAGAGACCAAACATAACTAGATTATTCCTAAATTATGTTCTTGACGGATTACATAGTTCTCTTCATCATTATTGCATTTTTTTTTACTTCTCTCTTCTCTCCCCAACTTGGTTGATGTGGTTATTGAACATGTGCAGAAAATTAAAGAAACTGGTGGTAAAAAGAGGAGGCGAGGTGGAGACAACGACGATGACAACGACAATAATGACGTTGAAAAGTACCTGCGCCTCAAGACCGGAAAGGGTGGGAAAATGTCCAAGAATGGAAAAACGTCAAAGAAGTTGAAAAGAAAATGAGTCAAAATTATTTATATCTATAAATTGGCAGAGTTTTGAATCTGTTTGCTTCAAATTTTGATGTAGTTTTTCAGGCGAATATGATGTTCTAACTTGAATACAAATCATTAATGAATGAACAATTTTGTCCGTGTATTTAAGTTACTTGTGATAGATTTGGAGTTCTGTATTCCCAAAATTGAATAATATAGTGTTTCAAAATTTAACATTTAACAATTAAGTTGAACATTTAAACTTTGATTGCCTCCGACAGTAAACTCCAGCGTCCAACTTTGTCACCAACGTGTTTTAATGACCACTCTTGATAGCTAAACTTTGATAACCAACTTCGATGATGTGACCATTTTCCAAATCACATATCATTGGTGATAGTTGATCATCCTTATATGCTCACGATCATCCATCTCCTTATCTAATAAATTTGAAACTTTGATTGCATTTTCAACATCAATGTCTCGAACAACTCCTTTGTATGATTTATTTTTCCTTTTTTCTGTTAGTACGTGTTAGATTTCAAAACACAATTCAATGTTCTAAACAACTCCTTAAAACGATAGTAGGTGGTTTACTTATCCATTGACTTCTAAAGTAAACTAACGATGATGATTTATTTGGAATACTCAAAGTAATGGGTAGAGAAAAGTCATGGGTGATTGTGTTTTCTAAAACTTTTGTCAATAAATGTAGGTTAAATCTCCACTAACTAAATAACACAACAATCTCTTTAGGTTTCTCGACAAACGATTTATCTTTAAATATCTCTAATTCTTTTGAGATAGAATGAAAAAGAAAATCTGAAAAAGTTTCTAAATTTGAACAATTCAATTTTAAAAAGTTAAACTCACCATTTTCATTTTAAGTGATCAGAGGTTCAATTCCAATAAATATACAGATATATGTTATATATTTGTTTCCCCCCACATCCATTTTAAAAATAAATAAATAAATAAATATAAAAAAATCCTAAAAACTCCCCTTATTAGTAAATAAAGAAAATTCAAACCAAATAACTTTATTAAAATAGAATCTCTTCTTCATTAAATTATAATTTAAATACTACAGCTATTTGTATCACAAGAAGTTTCAAGTCAATTTTAGGTTGCATATTGCCATATTTAATGAATTTTATCCTTAAAAAAAGGGAAATAAAAGATCATAATCTTATTTGATATGGACACTAATTTGATTATAATTTGGACATTAGTTTGCAATGTAACCTTCTTCAACTTGACTTCCTTAATCTCTTTATGTGTAATTACTTTTCTTTTTCAAACTTCATGTCTTAGTCCATTCCAATCACTTTTATTTTAATTATTTACATTATCCAACTTGCTCTCTTGAACATTCTATACGAGCAAAGTTTGAAATGTCACACTGTGGGAGATCGGATCATGGAATTCTTTCAATAATTGTATTTTGCGTTGTGATGGGTCTTAAGAGAATGAATAATTCACCATGCTCGTTATTTAACGAGAGTTAATTATAGATTAAATTTGGAAAACAATTTAATAATTTTCAATATTTTCCCATCCCCAATGACACAAGTTTTGTTTATAAAAATAGGAGAAATGTAAAATAAAAATCAAAATAGAATAAAATATAATAATTTTCAAATTACCAATGAGTGAAGACAGTAGGCAGGGCAGTTTGGTCAGAATCATATATTCTCCACGTATTCCATACGTTCAAAGTCTTCACATTTGACTCCATGACTTTGACTTATTTGTCACACCCACTTCAAATCATAATCATAATCATAATAATAATAACATAAATAATACCACGTAATTAGCTTTTAATTCTTTTTTTATTTGAATTCAACGATGCATGAGACGAGAGATTTAGATTTTCGACTTCTTTGTTGATGATATATATGCTTAGATTTTTAAATTTTTTAACTAATAAAAAAAGTTGATACGATGATTTGAGAAGCACTCTACACTAATCAACACAAAATTGAATAGAGATACGATAACGATTTTTTCATTTTCTTTGTTTGAAAGCTTTTCCACCAAGGTTGATCAACATATAACATTGTGACGAAAAAGTTAGAATTTAGTCCTAAAAAAAATAAAATGAGAATTTTATCGAACCATTATTTCCCTAAATTATATAGAATAAATTTAATAACCATATTTTTATATGTACTATTTATTTATTTAACAAGGCAGAAAAAGAAAATGAAACCAATACAATAATTAAGTTGAAATTTCGATAGAAAAGTATGAGACGACAAGGAATCAAATTAACTTTAGACTAATTGGAATTTGTGGAGTGATTACATGTATTAATCAAATCTAATTTTACAATTAAACTAAAATAATTGTCACAAGAAATGTCGTGTTCTAGTTTTCGAGCTATGATTATGCTTTAATTTAGATTGAAAATAATTTTTTTAGATAACTTGTAAATGTTAGAGATTGTAAGTTTTATACCTAAGTTTTTTAAATTTGAGCATATTCAGTCATTAAATTTTATATCTAAGTGTTTTTAAAAATAGTTACTTCAACAATAATTTTATTTTATTAACAAATAGTTTTTATATTTTACCAAACTAAATTTCATATTTTATCAATGATATATAGACACCGATAGACAAACTTCTACCATGTCTATCAATGAGATAGAAATCTATTCATATCTATTATTGATATATTCTGAAATTTTTCTATATTTGTAATTTTTTTTTAATAATTTTATCATTTAAAATAATTTTTGTTAATTATAAATAGTTTGGTAAAATTGATATAAATCATGTTAAAATTAGGTTCTTACTAATTGTCCAAATGATTTAAACTCAATTGAATTAATTTTAAATTTTGCTATATATTTGTTCGTGAATGTAACTAATACAATGTTAATGAACCACGTATATCTTTGTCAATTTTTTACATTGTTCGTATTACTTAATTATTTATTTCGTAACATCTACTTTTATTTTTCTTCCCATTAATTTACTTGGTCAATCCATGTGATGATGTCCTTTCTCATTCATTTTCCTATAAATTGACTTCATATTCTTCATTGAAACACACAACAAAAATCACAAAGGAAAATAAAAAGCTCCAAAG
>JBBPDJ010000026.1:14128777-14139101 GCA_037974625.1 Cucumis cinereus | reverse complement strand
ACATTCTCATTCAAAATTGAAAATTATTTTGACTAAATTTAAAAAACACTATAAACTTTTTTTTAACAAAGTATATATATATATATATAATCCAGTTTAATTTTGGATGAATGCCGTTAATATTTTGTTTCAAACATCAAATATTCCATTAAATTTTAAAAAAAAAAATTTCAAATATTTTTACTGTTAGTTTATGAATTAGATAAATAGATAATAATTTATTTTAAAATTGACTCGCTTTAAACTTACGGAACTTAAAAAAAAAAAATTCATACTAAAGGTAGGAGCATTTTTCATTTTCCTAAAAATGTTAAGAGTTATTTTTACAACGAAAAATTAATGTTTCAGTTCATGTACTTACACGTGTTTAGTATAAAAAATTAAATAAATTTATATACAAAAAATATTTTTAGAAAGAGTTGTCAAACACACAAAATGGTGACCTTTTATAAAACCAACATGCCTCTAAACATTCATTTGTGATTAAATTATAAGTGATTTATTGGTTGAGTTCTGTACAATTTATTGGTTGGTTGGTGTTCATAGTTTTAAAATTTGATTTTGATGAGGTGTTAATTCCACATATTATTAAATTTTATAATTCAATCATTGATTTGTTGAGGGATAATGTATATAAAATAAAAATTAATCTTAAAGAATAAATAATAATAATAATAATAATAATAATAATAAGTCAAGGAATCTATAATAATTAGACGGGACGTTGAATAATGAACATCACATCGAATTTCTCGCAACATTGTAATGGCCAACTACGATTTTGTTATGTGCTTAACTATAATATATATATATATATATATATATATATATATATTATATGACAATATGTAACGTGAGAAATCCAACCTCAGCTCTAAAATTGACTTTACTCAGTTTTGTTTAAAAAATATTCATATAATTATATAGTTTTGGTTTAAATACTACTTCGATTTATATTTTGATATCTATATTACTAAAGTATTCATTTTGGTTATTCACGCACTTTCAACTATCGTTTATTTTGGACACTGTATTTTCAAAATGTTCGTTTAAGTTTCATAAATTTTAAAAAATGATGAGTTTTGTCCTTTAGTTTGTATTTTTACGTATTTTTCTTTAATTAAAATCTTAGCGTAACACTTCATTGAATGCGTATTCATAAATTTTTACTAAAAGTGTTTTTATTACTAAGTATATTAGCGAAAGTAAACTAGAGTATAAAGCATAAGTCAAAAGTACATAGACCAAAATAAACTTATAATTCTAAAGATTTTTTCTTTAATTTTAATTTTTATAATTCAATCGCTGTCGTCCTAAAAGTTTCGAATTAGTTCTTTATAAAGTTTGAAATTCGAATTACCTCTTAATTTGGTCTAGCCCACACACAAACGTGTAATAAATTTTACCTAGGCAGAAAAATACATGGTATTATTTGCCACAAATTTGTTTGAACCCTAATTAAATATTTAACCTCACAAATTATACACATAAGTAATTTTCTAGGTAAAAATATTCAATATAATACTAATTAACTATAAAAAATTACAAGGTTTTCAAAAGACACACGACCTCGTGTTGTAATATACTACGTTGAATCATTAATAGACATAAAAACTTGGTAATTTAGGAGACTGTCATCCCATGTTTAAACTTCTATGTCATTTATTTTTCGGTTGATATTAATTTGTATGTGTTAATTTAATTTTTTCTTTTGTCAAATCCAAACTTAGTTTAAACCCAAACTATTGTTTGTAATTAATTTTGGATACATCCTAAAGTATAAATAAACTAATTAAAATATGATAACAACCAATTTATGATTAATTAAGAACCAAAATAATATCATTGGTTTGAATATCTTTAAAAAATAAACATGCCAAACACATTTTCATATATTTGATATTTTCGTTGGATTTAAACTTGTCTGTCATCTTTACTATATTAGAAGAAGAGATCTTTGAGAATAATTTATAGACTTCATTATTCCTCATGTATTTTTAAAGTTCCGAATATACCCTCCATTGTATTTGACTTTTTATATTTAAAATCTCTTAAAACATCTATTTATATAAATGTTTTTTCAGACTATTATACATTTTTATAATTTACCTAAAATTACCTTTTCACTCTCAAAGTGAGTTTAACTCAACAATAATTAACATAATCTCCATTCTTAAAGAATTTATCATTTACTTGCCACGGTGGCCGTGAACTATAGTATACTAACAACCAATTTGACCCTCACCTTTTGTTTTCATTTTGAACAAGATGACTTCTAACATGAAAAATTGGAAGAAATAGCCTCTAACTACTTGTGTGTTTTACGGTTAGTATTCTTTTTTGCTATTCACTATAAGAGTTCTTACCTATCCTTTCTGACCGTGATCAACCTCAAATTTTGAATAAAAAGATGCAGGATTGGGATTATAAGTAATCTATTTTTCAAATCTTATGTGATCTTTTATGATCTTCTCCAAATTTCTTATTAATAATTCAACTTAGTACACCAACATTCCAGATCCATAAATTATGGGATTCTAGATTTTCAAAACTTTCAGTTTCTTAACAGTTTAAAAAAACCTCTACTAATCTTCAATTTATCCAAAAATCATTTTTTTTCACTTTAAAATATGTATTTTTACCATCCTCTCATTTCTGTCCAACTAAAATACAAGTGAAAAAACAAACACAAACACATCTCAAGAATAATAAACAATTCAACATTAATATATTAAAAAAAATCCTAAAAAATGTACTTTATAACTACATGCATCCAACAAATGGGGAAGAGAAAAATGACACATAATAATGTTAATTTGTATATATATACATGTTGGGTTTCAAGTTTCAAGTTTCAAGTTTTAGCACAGAAAGGAACAATGAATTGGATTATTTTCACAATTGTTTCTCTCTTCATTTCCTTTATTGTGAAGTTATTTGTTTTCCCTTCTAGACATGGCCCTTACAAGCTCCCACCAGGCCCTTACGCACTCCCTATTCTCACTTATAACCTCCTATGGCTCCGTCAGTCCCCTCTTGAGCTTGAATCTATGTTACGTACATTCATCGCCAAATACGGCCCCATCCTCACCGTCCATGTCGGCCCTTCCCCCGCCATCATCATCTCCGACCGCTCCATTGCCCACAAGGCTCTCGTTCAAAATGGTGCCATTTTCGCCGACCGCCCTCGAACCCTCTCCATCAGCAGGATCACGGCTTCTGCCAACTTTGACAACATCACTGCTGCTCCTTACGGCCCCACTTGGCGCCTTCTTCGCCGCAATCTGGCGACGGAGATGCTCCATCCTTCGCGTGTCAGGGCTTATTCCCGAGCACGCAAATGGGTTTTGGACATCCTTGTTGCTCGCCTTTTGGCTCAATCAGGATCCAACGGTGGGGCGGTTGTTGTTGAGCATTTTCATTTTGCTATGTTTTGTTTGTTGGCTTTGATGTGCTTTGGAGACAAGTTGAATGAGACACAAATCTTGGAAATTCAACAAGTGCAGCGTGATATTCTTGTCAATCTTCAACGTTTTGTTATACTTAATTTATGGCCAAAGTTGATGAAGATTTTGCTTAGAAAGCGCTGGAAGGAATATTTACAGATCAAGCATAGACAACAAAAGGTCAACTCTCCTTTACTTCAATTCAAAATCCTTTTAAAACATTAGATTAATGAGTTACTTTATTCATATTATCTGTTACCTAAGAACTTAAATCGATATTGGTTGTTGTGCATGCAGTACATTTAATCATTTATATTCATATTTGTCTGAAATAGGTCCTAGTCCCATTTATCAGGGCACGAGAAAAGGTAAAGGAAGAAAGAGCAAAAAAGAAAGGAGAAGAAAAAGAAGAATTTGTGGTATCGTATGTTGATACGCTACTCGATTTACAGCTCATCGACGAGAAAAGAAAGCTTAAGAACGAAGAAATAGTGAATTTATGTTCGGAGTTTCTCAATGCCGGAACCGACACTACCGCAACATCATTGCAATGGATCATGGCGAACTTAGTGAAGTACCCACAAATTCAAGAAAAACTATTCCAACAGATCAAAGCAGTAAAGGAATCCAGTGACAAAATATGTGGATTACGGTATATTTAATCTTCTCTTTCTTCATTTAGAATCCTACGTCCAGTCCAACAAATGAATATCAACATTAATCGTTTTATTTATGTATAATATAGGGAGGAGGAGGTGAAGGAAGAGGATTTAACCAAACTTCCATATTTGAAAGCTGTGATTCTAGAAGGATTAAGAAGGCATCCACCAGGGCATTTCATGATACCACATGCAGTGAAAGAAGATACAACTTTGGAGAATTATTTCATACCTAAGAATGGCATTGTGAGTATCTTTGCAGTGGGAATGGGGTGGGATCCACAGGTATGGGAAGATCCAATGGCGTTTAAGCCAGAGCGGTTCATGAGCGACGATGGCGGGGAAGAGAGGTTGACGACGTTCGATATAACAGGGAGCAAGGAGATTAAGATGATGCCATTTGGAGCAGGGAGGAGGATTTGTCCAGGGGCTTCGTTGGCAATGCTTCATTTGGAATATTTTGTGGCAAATTTGATATGGAGATTTGAGTGGAAAGCTGTGGAAGGAGAAGAAGTTGACTTATCAGAGAAAATGGAATTTACCATTGTTATGAAGAAGCCTCTCAAAGCCCATATTAATCCAAGGTTTTAGGACATAGCATAAGTTTGAAGAAATTGCTTTGTTTGTATAATAGGTAGAATATTCTTTTTCAAATCCAACAAAATGTAGGATGAGAATTTGAACATTCCCCTCTAAAAAAGATGGTATAATTAAGTTATATTTCTCTATGTGACTTATTTATTACCTTATTGTATTTGTATTATTATATTTGATAAATAAATAAATAAATAGATTCAATATAATTTTAAGGGAAAAAAAAAACAATTATACCCTTTAAATAATTTGCGGTTGTATTAATCAAAAATACATTTTTGTAAGAGATAATTAAGTGATATTATTATTTTTTATCATTCATTTTAATTCAAAATATAATTTACATCATTTTCCACACGATTCACCTAAAATCAATTTTTATATGGATTGATGTTAAATGTTGAGAAAAATATGCACATGACCGTGACAACAATGATAAATTTGTAATTTGAAAACGGTCCTATATTGATAAATCCGATTCCATTAAATAAATCTACTTTATCTAGTATTTATTTTAAAATTTTAGAAAAAATTAGCCTAATGTGACTAAAAGACTAACCAATCCTGTTATGCCACCTGGCTAGGTTGCAGCATAATTTCGTGCACCAAAACAATGGGAATCTAATTGCGCGGGAAAATTCGCAAACTTGATTTGGCGCGAGAGAAACCCTAGAACTCCGCGTTTTCACTTTCCTCATCCAGTTCAACCTGATAGATCCGATTGTCTCTTTCATGGCAAAGTCTTATGCTTGAAATCCCGAATTCAGTGAACTGTTCCTTGAGAGATGGAGATCGATGGGCTATGTGTTATTTGCGCTGGTCTTGGAATCGTCGAGGAGGATGACTACGGCAATCGGATCGGTTACTCCAAAAGCGAGTTCTGTTTAGGTATGCCTATTCACATCTCTCACTTGTTCCATCTGTGTCTGAAGATATTACGAGGGGGTGAAGTGCTAGGTTCCCCAAATTGAAAAATTACACGGCTGATTGTTGATTAAGTTTATTGTCATTATTATTCAGATAATTTGAAGGATTTGCTTAGGTTCCTGAGGCGAGATGACCCGCAGACTCGCGATGTTTTTAAGCACGTTTGTAAATGGAACATTGTGGGTAAAGATTTGATACCCATTATTGAGTATTGTCAAGATGATCGTAATGCAGTCTTAAATGCAGGTAGTGATTTTGTTTTTAAGTGATTGTTTTGCCAATTATCTGTCGGAAAAGTTTCATTTTTTTTTTGTTTTCTTTAATCCTTCAGTGAAAATTTTGGTGTTCCTCACAATGCCTATCGAACCCACGTCAAGTGACATTGCACAACAGAGCGAGTATTTATGGGGATTGAAGTCTTTAATCACATGCAGTAATGTTGTTGCCATAATTGTTTCACTTCTGGAGAGTCCACTGGAAAATCTGGATTGGTGAGCGGGGCTTTTAATTCTCGGCGTTTAATTTCATCTTGTTTGTTAGTATGCCCTTATATCCCTTAGTGGCTATCGGAGTTGGCGAATTTCGACTATAACTTTTATTGTTTCTTTACTTTGTTCTGTTTGACCATTGCATCCCTTTGATTGAGTTATGAATTGTCTTCTACAAACAGTGGAACATTCTCAGAAGATGACTGGAAATTGTTGCAGTTGGTTATAACACTCTTCAGAAATGTTTTGGCTATTCAAGAAATCTCATTGCAGCAAAAGGTTGATGGATCAGCTTGTCAGTTAATATTGCTGAGAGACAAATTTCTGGAAGTTTTATTCCGGGAGAATGTTATGGACATCATATTGGTGATGACGCAACACATTGATGGATCTTGCAGCCATCTCCGTCAAGACAAATTAGTCTTTTTGGAAATATTTTATTACATATTTATGGGCCAAGAGCCCGAGTTAATCGCGAAAGTGCCTCAAAACAGCAGCAAGGTAATTTTCTTCTCTTCATATCTTCTTATCCATAATAATAATAATAACAATAATTACAACAAAAAACAAAAATAAAAGAAAAAAAGAAAAAGATCATGTTTGCAAGAAGAAATTGCAGCAAGCTAGTCAAGAAAGTAAAACTCGACTTTGCAGTAAGATAAAGCGACCTCTTGCCAATATGCTAATATATCAATCAAGTTAATTATGATTTTCATGTAAAAAGTGAAATATCGGTAATAACCTACATTTAACTTTTATGGTTTATACATCATCTTTCACCCTGTTGTTTAATACCCGTATTCTGCTCTAACTAGAATTTTGGTTAAGTCTCAGGAATGTGTAGAAACGGAATCTTCTGTCAATAGTCTGAAGTCCATGATGGAGGAAGATAGAAGAAAGTTTTCTAGAGTACAAAATTTGAACCGCCATTCTCAGTTTAGTGGAACTTTTACTCGGCAGACCTTGGTACAAAGTGTTCTTTCTGCTAATGCTCGGTTTTCAAAACTTATATCTTATGTCCTGACTAATTATGGAGTTTTTTGCTGGCAGGATGGTTCAAAGTTAGTACTCAAAGGAAAACCATCTTTGAGTTCTTCTACCAGTCTTAAACCACCTAAAGTTTGTCGAGGTCCAATTAAAAAAATTGCATGGGACCATGGACGATTAACATCGAAAAACACCAAACTTTTGCAGTTACTTCATGATTTTATCAACCAGTTTCTTTCAGGCGGCTACAATGGTTTGTCCCAAAGAATTTCTGTAGTTACTTTCTTCTTTAAGTTGTCTTGTTGATATACGTTTCACCTAGATGCAAAATTCTAATTACTCCCAACTGTTTTCAGCTCTGATGCAGTTGGTGCATGAAGATATTGAAAAGGAACATCATTCCATCCAGAACAACGACGTGATTGTTTTTTTTCAGGTTGCACAGTTTGCTATTTCTTTGCAATATCACAAGTTCTCAACTTCAAAGGTGAGAATCAAATTTAAAATATTTGCAATCGCATCTTTTTAATTGTTTTGGACGCTTATGGATCATACATTCAATTGATTTCATATTCCTCTTTGTAGTTTATCAATTTTCTTTTACCTGTTTTTACATTCTCGGTGTTATATTTTTAAATTGTTGTAAATGATCATTTTTTTCATTGGCGAATAATAGCTAGATGTATTATTCTTTGTTTGTGTTTTCCATTCTTCATACAGAAAAAGTAACTTGTGAAGGTTTACATGTATCACAGCCTTAGCACTATTATCTTTTTCGACTTTTTAATAACGCTGGACTCTTGGGTATAGATAATTGAAGCTGAGACTGGTGATGCTCAAACGGAACATGCTGATTCCACATTTTTCCAAGGTAACATGTGCGGCCCAATAGCAGCTACAATGAACGAGGCAATGTTTCAGCTAGTTGTTACCAAATGGCGATATGCATTTGAAGGCATAAAGGAAACTAATGACTTTAAGTTTCTGTCTGCAGCTGGCTCTCTGATGAAAAATATGGTGATTGCTTCCCTGTCACTATTCTATAAGTTTACTTGTCTGTTTCACTATTCGTGAACAGTTGGGAAGTTAAGCTTTTGTTATTCTATCTTTGTGTCCAATATTTCCTACTCATGCGTAAGCATAATAGGAAATGCTGTAAAAAAGAGTCAGACATGTAGTTACTTTTCAACTATACAGGTCCACTTAGTTTGAAAATTGGAATTATAGCTTGACCCCTTTACCATTTGGCCTTTGTACTGTTTTTGACCAATGCCAGTTACTAGAATGTATTGGGATTATGGATGTACGTGGACATTGTAGGCAGGCATGTCTTGGTAATATTTGATAACATGGTGCCTAGAGTGTACTTTTGAATATATAAAGGAAGGGGAAATTTGATAAATTTGGCTCCCCTCCCCCAAAAAAATAAAAACAAAAATATCTAAAAAATGAAACATTAGGAATCGTGCAAAAGGTACAAATATTTCTACAATTGGGCAGTGGTAAAGTCTCATAAATTTTTTGATCTAGAGGTTTTAGTCATTTAAGATTTCTTTTAAAAGAAATTATTACTTGCTTGCATTCAGAAGATCTGACTACCTTTAAAAGTATATTTACAATGACATAGTAGACTAATTTTTTTTTTATCTGATTTTCAAATTGAAGAAAACATATGTTTTGGAATCAAGATGTCGTGTTACATGAGCATAATGAAGAGTTTCTCCTGGTACAGATTTGCATGCTAGATTTGGTGCTAAAATTATTGCCAGAAGATTCAAAGGAACCTCAAACAGCTCGTATTCTACTTTACAAATTATTTTATGATCAGACAGATCAAGGGATGACTCAATTCCTCTTAAATTTGCTCAAGTCATTCAACACTCACAAACAACCCAAAAGGTATTTTCCCTGACATGGATTCTAGATGTTGTTTTCAGTTTTGTGCATATGTGATTGCATTCTTACATTCTTTCAGTTTTGAGTCATGTTGAAAGGAATTTGCTTATAGCAATTACAAAATATGTCTCTGGGAAGTCCAATGTATGATCTCACTATAGACATGGCACTGAGCTTTATCTTTACTTTATCTACAAAGCGTTTCCAAGGAAGGATATTGGACGAATCCTTTGGTCTCTGAAAGATCTTTGTTTCTTGGTTGGTCTCTATTTGGTTATTATTGTTATTATGTTCTTGAAGTTGCAGTTTTTCCTTTATTTTATTTTCACTCCCTTCAGAAGTTGTATCCCTCGAACATTTATTATTATATCAATGAGAAATTGTTTCTTATTAAAGAAAATATATACAAATATCTAATGGGAAGGATCATAAAAAGAACTGTAAATTTTTGTGATCTATAGGATTTGGGACTGATAGGAAATTTGGAATGTGCTTGACGATTGGAGTGGTATTATTATTGTAGTTTCTTGAGTGGGGTACATTCTTTGTCTTTTGTCAAGAAAAAAAGGTTTCGCAGTCCTAAGGGATTGACAGAAAAGTTAAAGCTTCAAAAGAAAGCTAGGATTTTGTTTTCTTTAATCATGCGCCATTTGTTTTAGAAAGTAGTAATCTTGGTGGAAGCACAGAGCTTATGTGTAGTGGCTGACGTTTTAGCTTAAGCACATCAAGAAATTTTGGACTTTGCTTTTGATATTTTGCTAAAGAAGATCTGATTAAGCTGTTTCTGAATATAAGCTTGGAAAAAACGCTATGGTCCTATAGATAAATGCAACGACAGGGATTATATTGCATTTATGGTTGGTAAGTATCTCAGATTATTGTGGTAGAAGCAGATTTTGTGAAGAAGTTTTGATTTAGCCAAATTTTATTTTGTCTCTCGGTATTCACTTCTCATCTTTTTGTTATTACACTTAAAAGGGAGGGTTGAGATATTGGTTGGACGTGTTTTCTATTTATTATTTTGGAAAAGTATTTATTGATTATCTTTCCACTCATATTTATGACTAACAAGTTTCCCTGGTCAGTGATCTTGCAGATTTAGTTGAGATAATCTACAAAGTCGTACAGCTAATGGAGAACCTCCAAGCACGTGGAACACTTCGGGTAATACTCTATGTTTCTTAAATTGTTGGTTTGGTTTCATATACAGTATTTTGAAACCAGTTTTCATCTCCTAATGGTGTCAGCAATGACAAATTTTCTCTGGTGTCCTGTTGTTTAAATTAGTCTCATCTCAATGAAAAAATATCCTGCTCTTTTCTCTTAA
>JBBPDJ010000026.1:14066721-14128677 GCA_037974625.1 Cucumis cinereus | reverse complement strand
GGCACACTGCGAATGCATGTACACGTTTGGGTAGTCGGTCATATGCATACTTCAATTTGTTTTTCAAAAATGATTTAGAAGGCACACTGCGAATGCATGTACACGTTTGGGTAGTCGGTCATATGCATACTTCAATTTGTTTTTCAAAAATGATTTATATAAGACCATTGAGTAAGCGTTCTTCGATTCAAGCATTAAGTCATCGGAATTTGGTATTCACTCACAGGTTTTTTTGTGACACAAATTTGCTAATAAAGTAGGTGAGAAAGCCTACCGTAGTATTGGTGAGACCGTCTTTGTGTTTTTGACAATCATGTTGTAATATTAAATACTGTGACTGTTATGACATAGGTATTTTTTTCTTTTTAATTTAATATTAATGGCCAAAACTTCGATGATCTAAGCTTCATTCACAAAATTTATTGGTCTCTTCCCTGGCGTTTTTGTCTTTGTATGTACTCAGTAAAATTCCTAGACGTAAAATTATTTATCTGTGCTCTTGCTAAAGGAAGTTTTTGTATAAGGTTTCCAAAAAATCAAGGAGGGGACGGAAGGGAAAGTCAGCAAATAATGGGGACAACAAACAGTCAGAAGATAAGGGAGCTGAGAATAAGACGGTCATTACTCATAATGAGCAATCAACAGATGTTGATGTTCGTGAAAATAGTAACTTAAAAACGAGTCCTGATGGTAAAGAAGAGATATCTATCAATGCTAATGCTGACGAACCTGAACCGCTAGACTTAAACTCGGGTAGTGTTGAAGCCAGTTCGCCACAGAGAGAGAACAAAAATTTGAATGATGGTTACAGCACAGCCGACTCTTCTAGTGATGAACAGAAAAATAGAATTGTGGAGGTTGATCTTAAAGTATCAAGTCTAGTATCTACTTTTGCCAACAACCACATTATTCAGAAGATATGCTGGTTGCTTAAGTTTTACAAGAGCAATGCTACTAGTACAAACCATTACATAATATGCATTTTACGGAGGATCACTGAGGATTTAGAGCTTTCTCCAATGCTGTACCAGGTTAAGATTTGATTTATTGCTTTTGTCTAACCACTATTTAAATTATTTTATGCATACAAACCTAATCTCATTTTTATTTTGCAGTTATCTGTCCTTCCCACGTTTTATGATATTTTATCTGAACAAAAGTCAAGTCCATGCAAGGAACATGCTATTATAGTTGATTTCCTGACAAGTCTGGTGAGAAAAATGCTTCGGAAGATAAAAAATCAGCCACTCCTTTTTGTTGAAATTTTGTTTTGGAAGACCCGAAAAGAATGCCATTACATTGACGCCGAGTACTTAGTGCATGAGCTTGGCGGCTGGAAGAAAGAAAGTAGGGAGGAAAAGTTTACCGGCAGTGATGAAAATGGGTTGTTGCCAGGCAAGCATTGGACTCCCAGAAGCATAGCGGATGCACTTGGTGAAGATGAAGCTGATGTTGTGCTCACCAATAACGAGTTTGGATTTCATAGGTAAGACTTTTTTAAAAGAAATTTCATTGGTAAGACTTGGATCTTAATGAAGACATTCTATCTATTTACGTTTTAACAATCTCTCTCTGGAATAAAAGTGATGACAAGGCGAAATATGATAGAAGATTTTTATTGAATGGTAATACTGCAAAAGAGTTCTATGATAACAAATGTCTTATTGAAAGCTTATTTCTTTACTAAAAAATGTTGTGATAGAAAATATCACCTTGTTTCTAACTTGACAGTGAAACAAAGTCTGATGAAGTCAAGAAAGGCCTCGTGTCTACCACCTTGGATGATGAGATGGACGGGAAAGAACACGATGAAAAGTATGTTAACTTTACAACTATTAACTTTTCAAGTTCTTTTTTTTGGCCTCTCCTTAGATTTCTGGTGATCAATTGCAGTGAGCAGTCTATGGATGATAAATCCAAGAGGCTTCTAAAAAGAAAGACACTTGTTCTTGATGCTGCATTGGAGACTAAAATTAAAGATCTTTATGAGAAGTAAGCATTGATTTCACTCGTTCTCTTATTGTGCAGTGTTATTTAATTCCTTCGCCCTTTGATTGACCAGTGACCCTGGTAATTGTTTGCACATTGCACGGTTGTTTGGGAACATCCCATTGCAAAAATTACTATATCGTTTCATGCTCATGGAAGTGAATTTTTATTCTAAATATATTTTTTTAAAAACGTGTCAGGTTCAAGGAGGACAGGAACTGTAGCAAACTTATTGCGGAGAATCTTGATAATGATGACAAAGTTTCTCCTGCCCAGGTTTCCAATAAGCTTAGACAGATGGGTTTGAAAGTTTCTCAAAGAAAGAAGAGGCAGTATGCTGATGAAGGTTTTTCTGCTATTTCTGGAAACCTTGAAGGAGAAAGCAATGGGGAAGAAAGAAATAGCCTACTCAACTCAAATGTTTTTGGGAAAAGTTCATTGAATCAACATTCGTACGTATTTGACCTTCCTTTGCTAGCATGATTGCATGTGCCCATGAAGGTTTTTACCATTTCATCAGAACATTATGTGGTCTAATTTTTTTCTTTTGCCTCTGACACTTTGTAAAAAGATTTTATGTACAATTTTAAACTTCAGGTTCTATATGTCACGACTGGTCAGTTTTCTTCAATATTATTTTTTCATGGCACAGGCTCACAAGAAAAAGAGTTCTTGCTTTTGATAAAGAACACGAAGAGAAGATTAGAGCTTTATATGAGCAGTAAGTTCTTTTCTTGGATTGTTTGGTTGCTATAATTTCAGTCCAATGTTTTAGTTTTTCATATATCCTTAACTAATGTGGTTGTTCTAACAGGTTTAAAGACCATAAGAGATGTAGTTCTATGATTGCAAATGCGCTGGATGCTGACAAGAAATTCACTCCTGCCCAAATTTCCCGAAAGCTCAAGCAGCTGGGTTTGTATAGTTCTCGTAAGAGAAGGTCAAGTGATGGGGATCATAATGAATCCGTTGTTGATAAGGAATCTGAAAGTGATGACGAAACATTGCTCTCATTAATAAATAGGTGAGTATACACGCATACTTGACCATCTACTGTCCAGATGTTCTCATATTTTGAATGACAATCTAATATTGGCTGTAACATGTCCTTGGGAGTCAAAATGTTTGAACTACCTAAATAAACTTTTAATAGACTGTTAGAGAGAAATTCAGGCATCATTTCACAATAATGTCATCACCATCTTTTAAGTATATTCTCTCTCTCTCGTCATTTTTTTTTTTAATTTTTAATTTTCTCTCTTTTGGTTTCATTATTATGGTATGCTAGCCATAACATTATCTAGGATGTCTACTCATTTTTTAAGCTAGTATAGGATAATACTAGTAAAATTGAAATTATCAACTCACATGACTCTTCTCTAATGCACTCCTTTATTTATCCATTACAATCTTTTTTGAGTATAGAAAAAAAGGGAAGCATCTTCCAAAGTCAACTGAAACGCCCAGTTCCATCCCAACACAGAGCATGTTAATTGACGAGGAATCTGAAGGTTTAGCGGTTGGAAGGTCCATGCAAATGTAAGATTTTCTCCACAATAATTGTTTCGCAATCCAACGGTCATTTCTTATATCAAACAGTATTTTCTTATATCTAGCAACTAATTAACCATTTTCACCATTACCAGATCATTAAGAGTCTAAGCATGGTGAGTTGGTATTTTTTGTGTGTCCTTGTGCTGTTTAGGTGCATCCACCCTTTTATTAGGTCCCTAAGGAAAATACCATGTAGATTCTTTCATTCCGTTCACATCATTAAGTAATATGAACTGCGCTAAACACAAACATTATGTCTTTACAGGGAGGATAGCAACCAAGCCAGTAGCTTGGAGCCTATGGGGATTACTGGACCGCCTTCAGATGATGCTGACTTGAATGACTTTACGGAAAGTCAAGGTAAGGATGCGGAGGCCGGTGTCAGAATGGATGATTTGATGCAAAAGGCCATGGAAGATGAGTTTGCAGATTCAGAGGATGAAGTGGCTCCCAGTGCGTATCGTATGAGTGGAAGAAAGTTTAGGATTGTTGATCTTGAGGATGAAGAATGAGATGGAAATGGCCAGGTTTGTTCTCTCTTTGAATTTGTTTTACTTCGAAGGGCAAATATATATCATATACTTATCCCCTTTCAGTTACATATGCTCTTTATCTAAGGGTAAAAATATCAATTTTTACTTTTGAACGTGATCAGACGTGTTTCATAAAATTGGACCTTAGACATTGACACAAATTGCAAGACCTTTTTCATTTAAATTAATGAGTACCAAGGAATTTTTAATTAGTTGGCCCATGGATTTAGCTGATTCTTCCGACTCACCCTCATTTCTACTGACATAAAAATTCTTTTGCCTACAAAGCTTTGGATTTCAAAGTTCTCAATTAAGCAACTTTTCGCTTATAATTAATCACAAATAAGACTTATATGTATATGTTATTACAAAGATGACTCTTTGACTTTAAACACTTTGTTCAAGTCTAATTGGATTCAATAGTTGATGACTTTGGCCATAATGGCTTGGCATGACAGGATATCAACATTACTTTACTGTTACCATCTAACCAAGAGTTGTTGACCGCAACGCTGAAGTGGGGGAAGCTGCAATTGGAGATTATTTTGTACAGCTTGATTTGTGTACAGCATTGTTATACTTGTATAGAGCAGGCAATACTTGGTGGTGATTGAGATTAGGATGTGAAGTTATTGCTTTGCTGGGATTTGTATTGTCTGTGCTTTTTTTTTATTGTTGCCTCACTTGTCAGAGGCGAAGCGATAGGCTGTAAATATTATGATTTAGTATTTATGATTTACTCCTAAATTTTTGTTCTTAAAAACTATATTTGGACTACGTATTTTATTATTTTAAAGAAATAATTTCAAAATCTCAGTTACTGCAAATATAATAGTACTTTAAAAAGTTGCCATTCCCCAGTTGATTTTCTTAAGTTTGTAAAAACTGACCACATGGTTCACATCTATATTTTATTCCTTCCAAAGAAAGATTTTTTAAAATAATATTTTGATTTAGTTTTTCGTTAGGGTTTTCTCTCTCCTTCCTCTTTCTGTACCACTCAATCATCTCTTCTCTCTCCTATGGCACATTTTCTACTCTTTTTTTTTTTTTTTTTTTCACATGTTCTCTCCCATGCGCGTGATTTCTAAATAAGTTGATTAGGAAAGAGGGAGGGCTGTTCTCATTCTCAATATATGTGACAAATAAGCAGGAAAAGAAAATATCAAATGCATGGAAATTTGCTGAAAATGACCTAAAACCAAAAACTTTCTTGTAAGCTTTTTTTTTAGTGAAATTCCCTCTTTGCCCTTGAAGTATAGAAGATATCAAAGGTCCAAAACTTCTCTCCTTTCTTTGTACTTAATGCCTTCTTTTTGTTCTCTTCTCTCAAAGTCCCATCCAACGTGGGTTTCTCAAACATATATTTATATATATATAAACGCATCTTCTTCTTCTTCTTCTTCTTCTTTTCAATACTTCTGAACTTTCAATTATAGTTTCCAAATTTGTGGATGAAACACTTGAGTTTCTAATCAAATTCTAAGAACAAAAACAGTAGTTTTCAAAACCATAGCTTGATTTTTGAAAATATGAGTAAAAAGTATATAACAAAACATAAAAACTTATGGGTGGAAGTTGTGTTTATATGCTTAATTAATAATTGAAAAAACAAAATTCAAAGGGGTTATTCAAAGGGGCCTTAATATTTTAGATTTAGTGAAAAAGGAATATGGCTTACTTGAAAGTGTATTAATCATCTCAGAGGTCAACTTTGTCCTGTGCTGCATCCATTCTCAATTTCGCATGAGGCCCTTCATCAGAACAATGTGATTGTGTTAAAGAGTCCCCATGATAAGAAAACTAACTGATCAATAAATATTACATGTTAATAGTATTATCATTGAGTAACTACAATAACTGTAACGTACCACAACACCCTAATTTCCAAAACGCCAACATACAATGATGATGCTAACTAAAGATCATCAAATTGATCTGAACATAAAACGACATGACAGCATAAAGGGCTAATTTGAGTGAGGTCCAACCGATATCTCTAGATGACCATATTGATTCAATTAGAGAGCAGTAAACCAAACTTAAGTTTTGTTCCTTGCAACATGGCATAATCTGGATTACAATTCTGGATAGCACTTATAACTAGGATTCTGATTCTTTCCCACCAAGCTTCTTAGACATTGACATCATATTTGAGAATAATCATTGAAAACAATTAGATTACACCTTTTTTGTTTTTTAGACAGTAACCTTTTTCAGCCATTGTATATATGTATATATTTTCCAACTCTTTGTAGTAGAGAAACAAATCTAAGAGCACTTCTTTCATTTGAATACAAATGAGCAACACAGAAAAGGAGAAGATGAGCCGATCAAGGGAACCATACAAATTTATAATAAAAAAAGAAAAGAAAAAAGCCTTTTGTTGTTAATAACATAGACAAAAAACCTACTTCGTTTTTTGGCCCGTTAAACTCGAATCCTCTCATTTCTTTCTACTCTAATCTCATGCACGCAGATTTCCCCCCACTGTATATTATTGAATACATCAGTGTACATAATAATCATTTATATAGGGAATATATAGGCTTTCAAGAAACAACTAGAAGGAAAACACATAAATGGAGAATACCATAAAAGAACATAATAATGGAAAATGCTAATAATTTTCCTATAAACACTACCTACAGAGTCCACCACCAAGGGGCCAAAACGATATCCATTTCAGTTGCACAACAAGTACTTAGAAACATATAGTTCAATAACAATAACAGCAAGCAAAAAAGAAACAGTGAAGTAGATGTGAACTTTCCTCCGGATAATTCTAAAATGATCAAGCATGAGCATCTTCTCATAGAAACCAAAATTGAAATCAAGTCCATCACAGGATTCTCCAGCCTCCATCGTGAGTTGAGTTAGCTCCACATGATCCTTTTGGTTTTGGGTTACCAAAATTCGTTGGCAAATTTCGATTAGTTCCTGCCGTATTATATCTAGTTGATATTGAGTCCGACGTAACATAGTGACAGCATCCAGTAAAAGCAAAAAGTAGACAAGAGTAGAGGATAGAGTTAAAGCCAAATTTAGCCACCACTCCTTGCACTTAAAGGACAAGGAAGTTTGAGTAATACCAAAGAAGAGACATCGTCCAAAAATGAGGTACCCAATAACCAAATTCTGGACTTTGCTTTCATGGTGACACACCTTTTCTTCTTGCTCCTTGTAAATAACTTTCCCTTCCTCAAAGCTCCTCAAGTCCCCAAACGCCATGACAAGGAAGCGATTTGGGTATTCAAGTAGATGGATAAAAGGGGTATTTTTAAGAGTAGAATTGAGAGAGAAAAGTGTACCTTGGCCAAAATCTGGAATTGCAGCTTTCCCCATAAAGAATATAGGCTTTATATAGATTTCAAAGTGTATCGTCATCATTTCCAAGCCAAAAGTGGAGAGCGATGGAAATTAAATGGGGGAAACTTCCCCCGATTTCCTTCTTCCCGACCAGTTTTGGAGATTTAGGGCTTCATGTGATCATGCTGACGATTGAACGACCAGGTGGAGGACGAAGATTGGTGCATTGTGCCCCAATTTGTGAAAACCAGAAAATTCCACATCCACACACACATGCGCCCACCTGACTACGTAAGAATCGACGCAATCTCATTTTCCCCAATCCAATGATGCACCACAATCGTAATCAAGTATGCCGTACATGGGATTGGCAGCACATAGAAAAAGGCAGATATCAACTTCAACGATACAGATTACGAATTTGAATGTCGCTGAAGTTCGTACCAATGAAGACAAATTGCTGAGGTGACGGAGTAGACATCGACCTCCAAAGGGGCTTCTTGCTGACTTGCTCCCACCGCTTGGCGCTTATATTAATTATTAATTATTAATTACTTGTTCTTTCTTTCATCATTTATAGGAAAATACTTGGGTGCTGGCTGGTGTCACCCAACCCCCTCAACGTGGCTCTTTTTTATTGTGCCACGTGTCATCTTTCATCTTTCTTTTTCCTTCCTTCAAATCTCAAATTTACTTTTTTTTTTTTTTTCCCTTCATTCATCTCCTGATTCTTTGGGTTTTTTCCCTTATTTGTTGAGCCTTTCTTTCTTGATTCCTTTCTCAATCTCCACTTCCATATACCCCTTTTTCTTCGTCATGAATTTTTGCCTTTTTTTCAAGTTGGACCTATCATTCATTTTCTACTTTTATTTCCTTTTCTATATCTCTCTTCTTCTCCCGTAAACTTGTGAGTTTGAAGGACCTCTGGTCAGACAGTCTTCTTTTGTACGATGGTTTGTTAAGAGTTTTAATACACGCGAAAAGAAAAAAGATGACACGTGACACCATTGAAGTGACATCATTGAAGGAATGCACACCCAGCAGTGCACCCAAGTTTTGCTCTTACTGCAAGAGCAATACCCATCTTTATCCTTCCTCTCCTCTTCTCAACTTTAACAAAATTTGAGGCCGATCTCTCTCTCCCAATATTTCGTAAAGCAAAAAGGCAGAGTCCATCAGGAACAAACCAAAATATGAATATGATGATGATGATGATGATGATGAGAATCTCAATCTCCCTCTCTCTCTCTCTCTCTCTCTTCTCTTTCTCACTCACAAATCAATGCTCCACTGCTCCGCTTTCTCATGTTGGAGAAGAAGAGGACGCAAAGAAACATAAAAAAACAGAGAGAGAGAAAGCAGTGTAGGGGAGAATAGGAGAAAAAAGAAAAAGGGCAATATTTAAGGTGTATATCTTTGTGTGATTTCTTGGGATTTTAATTAGGTACTGAATAGTGATATTGCATCATGAAAGGTACACTAAATTATAAAGTGTCTGTATTTATCATTTTTTACTGAAAGTTTCTTCCAAAAGGAATATTAACTGTCTCTGTCTGTTTTGTGCTTTTTTTTTTTTTTTTTTTTTTTTTTTTCCAAGACGCACTGTTTCCTCTGTCTCCAATGATGTCTTGAGAAGATCAAGCAAGGGAGAAAGAGGGTTAAACAAGATGAATGGCTATGATGAATGGGGATTTTAATTATGCAGTGATATGACATTTGAGATTAGAACCATTAGATTCCCCTGTTCTTTGTACACTGTGCAGATGTGTAAATAGTTATAAATGTATTCCAAATCCATATATAGCAGAAGGCAATATATAAGAACTTTTTTCACTAAGAAAAGGAGGTGACCATTTTTTGTTCTACACCTCCATTTCTTTCTAAACACCCACAACACACAGTTGTTGTGGGTGTCAGTTGTTGCACAACAAGCAGTTGGCAGCATATAATTCAGTGGCAATAAAAGCAAGCAAAGCAGAAACAGTGAAAAAAATATAAACTTTCCTCTTAGTCCAAACCATTCTTGAATGATCAAGCACGAGCATCTTCTCATAAATTCTGAATTGATCAAATTCATTTCCATCAGAAAATGATGCTCCAGCCTCAGCCTCCAGTGAGAGATGAGCCAGATTTTGTTGGTTTTGATGTGGTACCAAAATTTGAGTTAGTTGGTCACAGATAGAGTCGAGTTGGGCCTGGGTCCGAGAGAACATAATGAGAGCATCAATGAAAAGCAAGAAGTAGAGGAAGGTAGAGAAGAGAGCTAAAGCCAAAACGAGCCACCAATGCTTGCAGTTGAAATACAAAGAAGATCCAAAGAAGAAGAGGCGTCCCCAAGAAAGGTAAGAAAGAACAATCTTTTGAAGTTTGGTTTGACAGTAACGAATCCTTGTTTGGTGGTTCTCATAAATGTGTTTGATTGACATGAACTTGTTGCTCCTGGATTCATCTGGAGACAGAGCCATGAGAATGGAAGAAGAATGAAGGGAATCAAGGATTGAGAAAGAAAGAAATAGAATGTTATGTAAGCTAAAGTTGGTAGTGCAGCTGTAAATGGATCCATATTTTATAGAAATTGATGAGGATGCTTTTAGTGTAGATGTTGAAAACAACAGCGGCCCACAACCCCCACAACCACATTGTGATTTCAACTGCCTCTTGGCTTTTAAATTTAAACATAATTGAGTTAAAAAGATAAGAAAAGAAAAGAAAAGAAAAGGAAGGAGGTGTAATCTTTTACAGAAAGTGGTGTTGTGGGTTCCCCTGATTGCGTCGCTTTATAACCCCAACTCCATACATTATTTAAAGAAATATATATTCAAAAAATAAGGAAAAATTGTATAAATATTGCATATTTCTAAATTATTTATTAAAAATATTTTAATTCTAAAACTATTTAGTAAAATACGGCTAAATTTAGTTCTCTCTTTTTGGTCTTCAACACTCAGTTCAAAGATGTGTTTTTTTTTTTTTTTGGGTTGCGTGTTCAACGCTCCAAACATGTTTTTTTTTTTTAAAAAAAAAAATAATACTTCTTTACATTATTTATTAACTCAATTTATTTATTTATTTCCTTTTCCTTTTCCTTACTGCCTCACTATTTTGAATTGAAAATTTAAAGTTTTCACATTATAAATTATACAAGATAGGTGACCATAAACTTTGTATTTTGGGATATTCTTAATTTTTCAAAATGAGTTGGAAGAATACCATTAGTTGGCTGTTACAAAGTGCAAACTTGAAGGCAAAATTTAACCATTTTTTTCCTCAATTCATTCCGATTCCGATTCCGATTCCGATCCAATTCTTGACGATAGCTTGAAGGAAAACCAAGAAGTAGAGAGAGGTAACTGATAGACTAAAACCCAAAATCATTCCACCCAATAATAATAACTGCACTTGATCGGGTAGCAGAACACATCCACACATTCTCTCTTCAAGTGTAATGGATGACTTTGTATGCTTGTTGGTGTCCACTTTTCATGACATTTGCATTTGATTTTATTCTAATATTTCTTTCACCTGATTACTGAAATCATATTTGAGGTGGTTTTCCTCTTTCCGTTGATTAGCGAGTGGATACCATTAAGAACAAATCTCACACTTTGGGAGCATCATTGCTTACTAATATACTCATGTTTAGAGGAGTCTAAGTCTTTTTTTAGAGGGATCTCACACTTGGAGGAGCTAATTAATCGAGTTTAGCTATTCGTGTATCACTGAATTTATAGTTTATTTACAGATAAAACAAAGAAAATAGAATCTGAGACTAAATTTTTGAACCAATGCTATATATTATATGACTATAATAACGAAAGCCTCACCTATCCAAAAGTAAGAAATGCTTTGGCCTCAGATGTCTTCTCTTTTAACTTTACCACCACCTTTAGAGGTCGGGAATGCCTATGGCTATAACAATTATCACTATGGCAAGTTAAAATCCAGGATGTGCTTGATCACAGAAGCCCAAAACAAAATGTTGGGTCCTTGCAATGGCCCCTCTATAATGCTTTTACTTCTTTCTACACTAATTTCTAGCAAACAGATTTTACACCCAACAACACTTGAAAAGCAAAACTCAATCCCAAAGGACAGCCATTTTAGTTGCACAATAAGCATTTGCAAGCATATAACTCAATAGCAGTAAGAGCAAGCAAGGCACAGACAATGAAATAAATATAAACTTTCCTCCCAGTCCCAACAATTCTAAACTGATCAAGCATAAATATCTTCTCAAATCCATCAGAACATTCTCCAGCCTCCATAGAGAGACCCACATTATCCTGGTTTTGAGCTACCAGAATTTGATGGGAAATTTCAGTAAGTTCCTTCCGAATTATGTCGAGTTGATGATGTGTCCGAGATAACATGAGGACAGCATCCATGAAAAGCAGAAAGAAGAGGAAGGTAGCGAACAGAGTTAAAGCCAAAAGGACCCACCAATCCTTACACTTGAAGGAGAAAGAAAGCCCAAAGAAAAAGAAACGTCCCCAAGCAAGGTAAGCAAGAACAATGTTTTGAAGTTTGGTTTCACAGTAACGAAGCCTTGTTTCTTGGTTGTCACTAATAGCTTTCAGCAACACAAAATACCTCCTCAACACACCAAGCTGAGCCATGGCAATGGAACCAAAATGGAATTTAGGAGAAGGATTGAGAAAGAAAGGGGATTGATTGGAATGTATGTTTCTGAAAGGAATGACTTGGAAATGGGTATACAAGAGATGAGGTTTATAGAGAAATTTGATGGGAAAAATGGTGCCAAACATGTGGTTCTCTCGTGGGGTAATGGTTGAGAAGGCCGAAATAGCGGCTACCTAACTAATGGAATTAGATTGAGAGGGAGGAAGCTTCCTAAATGACGCCCACTTTGGAGCTTTGACTGAAATCTTTTAGTGATAACAATGCTACAATAGCCATTTTGATACCACCACATTTCCAACAAAAATGGTTATAAAAAAAAAGTCATTTTCGCACAAATCCAACAAAAAATGGTTGAAAATGAAAAGGAAAAAAAAAAAAAGAAAAGAAAAAAAGTCCTTTTCGTGGATAGGTTTGAGTCAGTCCAGTACTTCGGTTTACATTTTGTTCCCGAGTTTTTGTTTCATCTATAAATTTCAAATTTTCAAAATTTTTAACCTTAAATTTCGAGTTTTATTTCTATTTTGTTCTTAAATTACAAGATTTTACCTTTTTACTCCCGACTTATTTAGTGTTTTAGGTTAATTTAAATGAATTAATTTTAAAATAATAAATTAGTTTCCACTATTTTTTTCACTATCACAATCAATTAAAATGGGCACCTCATAACCAAGTTAATGGTCATAGTGAGGGTCAGTGAAATCTTGAAGGAGAAAGCGTAAGATATCGGAATTTACGGATGAAATGAAAATAAAACTCAAAAGCAAATATTAACATTTTGGAATTTAGACTTTTAAAATATACTATTTTTTTAAAAAAAGGAAATTGAAGAATTAGGGAAAGCAGAAACGAAATTTTACAACGAAATTAGTGCAAACCCTAAACTAAAGAAAGAGAGAAAAGGTTAGAGAAATGAGAAATGTGAAAGGAACCGAAGTATGTCATGGATTGGGTGCATTAAATCAAAATTATGCCCTAATGTGAAACCAGAAATTCCAGAGGCCACATCTTCAATTTAAATCCCATTCAAATTCTTTTAGAAAGGATTATAACCTGTTTTTTGCATCACCTCACCCGTTTTGAAGCTCAGAATCCTCGTGTAATCAATCTCCCTCTCCCTCTCTCACTCATCACTCATATACCCCCAATACTTAGGTGGAACAAAAAATGCAGAATCAGAAGAGAGGTAAGAGGTAAATGCTGTAGAATATTGAAAGAAGGAAAATATGAATATAATAATAAAAAGTTTTCAAACATTACCGGTGTTCCAGAAATGACCCAACACAAACGCCATGGATGAAACCTCTCCCTTCCTTTCGCTGCTTGGGTTTTTTGTTTTGTAGTTTCCCAAATTTTAGATTATGAAACTTACCATCCAACTCGGATCAAATTCCTAAATTTGATAAGTCAACCACAACTTACAATTTTATGTTTGAGAGAGGGAGAAAAATAAGAGACGAGACCAAACAAGGCAGGCAATAGTTATGTTTTGCATTCAATTCTTCCAATCTTCTCTGCATTTCTTCAATCAGTTCTGCAGCCATTATCAAATATTTGATCGGAGGTAAACAGTGGTAAGTAGTAATTTCTACTGACATGGAATCCTGGATGTGCCAATATATAAACATCACCCACGCGCAAACTAACTTGTGAGAATACGTCATGGCATGAGTAATGGAATACAATGGATAAGTGCACATGGCTCATGTACTAAAAAATATAGGAAAATACTTATTTCATCTAACTACTTTTTTTTTTTTAAATATTTTTTAATCTTGTTTTTAAAAATTAATTGGGTTTCAAAGTTTAAAATTTTAGGGTTCTTATATCGTTTAATGTTAGAATTTGAAAATTAGGAACTCAATTGGTGCACTCATAATATCAAATTCTAAAACTTTTAAGTCAATTTGACAAAAATGTAAAGGAAAGAAATAGAATTGGATTATCTTTTGATCGAAAACCAAGAGATAAGGCTCAATGTTTCAACACTCTACAAGCAAGATTATCAAACATGCAACCCTAAATAAGAATTGCAAAGGTTGGTGATAAGTCTTCGTAACAATAAAACTGGAAAAATACTAAAATTACTTCACAATTATTAAATAAAAAACTAATTAATAATTTGATGCTTGGTCGAGGTTTGATCGGGGTTGGTTTGGACTTCCAAACCAACAACATTTTTTTAAAATTTCAAATGCTTAAACCGATCGATCGACTGACCAACGATCAATTTGTACTCCTTCATGGTCGGTATCGATTTAAACATTTACTAAACCGATCATAATCGATTCGGTGTTAGTTTGGTTGAAAAACTGACTCAAACCGAGCGATGCTCACCCCTATACATATGCATACATACATATATTTACTTATTTGCGTAGAAAGTTAGCACACACACTATATATATATATATATATTATTAAATGCATTCTTTAAATTCAAAATGCACCATTATTTATAGGAATTTGACCGTAGTGGTATTTTTGTATTTTAATTAGTATCTTAAATTAAATTAATCGTAGGACCATTTTTTGCATTGTCCCTCTAAAACTTTAGGTTTTCTTTAATATCCAAATTAAATTAGTTGTGGGACCATTTTCCTTCTACCACTTTCGATTTTCTTTTATCTCCGTAGATTTTTCATATTTTGAAGAGTGTTTATTGACTTAATTTAAAAAAAAAAATTAAAACTGTCCAAAATAATCAAATAGTATCCTTCTAATATTTTTTCAGAGGGTCCTAATTAATTAAATAAAATTTTAAGATTAATAATTATTTTTATTTTTAATCTAAAAAAAATCTTTACATTTTTCTAATCGTCACTCCTAAAAAAAAAATAGGGATTGAAGATTTGTGATTAAGCTCAGACCTTGGGGTTTGGTTGTCGCCGATTCGACGACGATTTCAATCGAACCACGTAAAAGCCCGTTGCATTCCATTCATCAACCTTCTCTGCTCACTCAACTTCTTATCGTCTTCTGTCATCGTCGTTATTCATTCCCTCCTTTCCTCCTACAGAAGGAGCTGAAGGCAACGGCAGGGCTGCTGGTTGAACGATCTTAGGGTTTCTTTTTTCATTTCTTTTTTTTTCCAATCGAATTGGTCTGTTCCTTCCTCCCATGCGTAATCGATTCTTTTTCTCTTTCCGGATTCTGATTGATCCGGTGCTTCCCTAATGTCCACTGCAACAAACCCTTGTTGCCACTCCCTCACCTTTCGCCCTGCTCCTCCCAACTCTAGGTTTTCGATTAGGGTTCATTTGAAGCCTCTCCTCCCTCGTTTTCCTCTCAATTCAAGCATTCATTGTGTCACCACTCTCTCCCGCCGCCGCCGAAATGTAAGCTCTCTCTCTCTTTCTATCTCTATCTTTCCCTCTCTCTATATATGCATATCCACTAGAGAAACGGGGATTTTTGGTTTCCGTTATGTTGGCAAATGATTAATTCTGAAAAGGGGTTTTCATTTTTTCACTGGCTGTAGTGTAAAGTTTGTGTTATATGTTGCTTCGGATAAGAAATTATGTATGATTATAGGGTGTCTTTTAAATTTTCTTTATATTGAAGTTTTTTTCTGAACTTCTCTCTTTTTTATGAATCCGGGTGGAAGTTGAGTTCGAATCTGATTCTCTACCAGTGAATTGTAACTGTACATGGATTTCTTCAGTTGAAATTGGTTTCATTTAATTCTCACTGGAGGCTTGTGCCTTCTTCTCTGTTGAATTGTTTTTGTCTTGAAGAAATGGGAGATTCTCTGCTTTCGTCGTGAAGAGTCCTCGTCGGAAAATTTTGAGTCCCAGTCTGTGGAAGATAAATTGGCAGAAGACCTGGTGCCAACCCCTGAAATCAATCAACCGAGTGACCCGAGAATAGAATGGGTGTCTAGTTTATACAAGGTAAATTCTTTTTCTTATCATTTGAATGACTTAATACTCTTCAATTTTAAAGGAAAGCTAGTTCTACGTCCTTTTAAATGATACCTCGGTATACATGTATAATGTTTAGATAAATCCCTGAATGAAATATATTTGTTTATGTAAGTATGAATGAAGAAGGCCGTAGAGAATGCAAAATTTGATGAAAGAAAATTCGACTTGGTAAATAAGCCTACTGTGGCACCCAAAGTATTAAACTAGGGTCAGGTGTACTTATTCTATTTAAGTTCGCTAATATATATTCTTAACTGCTTTACTTTCTATGGGAACCCGAACTTCAAATCATATATATCAAATACGATTGATCAAACTTACAAAGCACATTTGACAAGTCTACTTGATTAGTATTTTTGCAGATTTCTTACTTATATTTTAAACTATCCTTGATGGGAGGATTACCAGCTCTTCTTCCTCGTAAATTCATTAATTGTAAGGACATTTTTTTGTTAGAAAAATGTAATATCTTAGCTGGCCCCTCCTGTAAATAGCTTCCTAAAGTTAACAACAAATTATTGTTGTTATCATCATCATTGTAAACATGTAGAGGAAAATAGTCCCTTTAAATGCATTTATATAGCTCTAAGGAGAATTAATAAAGTGAACACCAAGTGATAGCAAATCCCTAAGTTGTGATATTCTACTCTCCGAGCCAATATGGTAAATGCCTCTAGTCAAAGTCATCTGTTATCTTTGTGAAGATAATTCAAAGAATAGGAAAAGCATCAAACAACAAAGCAAGCAATCACCTCGTGCAGCCTTGCAGGCTGTTATTTCAAGAAGATCTCTATTTTTTTTTTACCTTCCAATTTACCAAGCTATCATCAATATTTTACAATTTATTGGAATTATAATATCCAAAGAAATAACATGTCACTTATCATTTATTCTGTTAAATGATATTGTGCTACCTATTACTTATTAGATTAATATGTTGCTATCATTCATTTTCCCAGCATCTTGAGAAGTTCAATTTACCAAACTATCATTGATATACTGCTGCCACCTATCAGAAAAATAGGAAACAATTAACTTTTTAGACTGGCTCTTTTTACTGCTTTATACTGGTGTAAATATCAGCATCGTTTTAATGATTACAGCCTCACTACTCTAGTATAAAGAAATAACATCTTTATACTGCCACCTTTGCTTGCTGGTTTGAGATTGTTTTCATTTATCACTGGAATCCATTTTTCTTCTTCAAAAAAGGGATTTGTACGAACTAATTTGCTCACCACTTTTCTTGTGATTATCCCATTTGAGTGGCATCAAACAACGAAGCAAAACTTCTATTTGATTCTTGTTGCCCGATTCCCTCTCCTACTTTTAACAGATCCTTTCTTGTTACCTGAAGGCCTTGAACTAAGAAAATCCAAAGCCAAATTTGTTTTATCTGCCCCCCCTTTTTTTTTCATAGGAGCCACGAGAGAGTAGATGTTCCTAATTGTTGCTCTGCTGCTTGGCTAGAACTGAGGTTGGAGAGGTATTTCTTCTTAGTTGCTATTGTTGTGAAACTTGAAAGACCAATCCTGCTGCTTTTCTCCTCCCTAAAACTACTAAGAGTGAAGTTTCTGATTGACTGTAAATCTATGTTGTCCTCATTGGATTTACATTTTATACTGTACTAAATCTTTGTTTTGCCTCGACAACATTTTTTTTTATCTATTTTATTTAGTGATTGCGACCCTGTGATCAAGAAGCTGACTGCCTGGTTTACCTTTTTTTTTGTCTATCTTAGGCCGTTGAATCAATATTTGTTACAAAGCCATGGGTGGTTCCATGGACAGCGAAAACCATTGTTCAGGTGATGCCTAGTTTTCTGCTATTTTTAGTTTTTCTTGTTTTGTTCCTCTTGTATAATCTATATGAGCAGCCAAAACTTTCAAAAATTAATATTTGTTAATGTGGCTGTTTTCTTTTTGCTATATCATGATACATTTTAGGCATTGAAATGGAACATCAAGATTGTGTCCATATAATATCAAGTAGACTTGCCAAATTGAGCCCATTAGGAAGTTGATATAGATTAGCAGTCCTATGAAATTAAGAAAATGAAATGAATTAAACGAGTTGAATTTTCTGGTGATGTAGGTTATGCTTCTCTGGGTTGCTTCATTTTGGGTTATAGGGTCATGGATAATTCCAATATTAGCACATACAGCCGGATACAGAAAGGAATTCATGACGCACAGAGGGCAAGCCTTATACAGCCTTCTCACGGATGTGGCCGAAGGGCTGACCGGGATGGCGATTTTGCATCGCTGCCTCTCAAGATTCCACCCTCTTCCAACTGGATGGTTTAAATTCAGCTTCGAAGGGAAATGGCAATTTGATGTTGGTTTAGGCTGCCTAATGTTTCCACTTGTAAACCGTCTTTCACAGGTGAATCTAAACTTGCTGCCAATTCTTCCCTCAACTCCGATTACTGTCTCAAGTGTGGAACAATCAATCGTTGCTAGGGACCCAGTGGCAATGGCACTATATGCAGTGGTCGTGTCGGTCTGTGCTCCCATTTGGGAGGAGATTGTGTTCCGAGGGTTCCTCCTACCGTCGTTAACGAAATATATGCCAGTATGGTGCTCTATTTTGGTGAGTTCAATAGCCTTTGCTCTGGCACATTTCAATATGCAGAGGATGTTACCTCTAATACTGCTGGGGATGGTGATGGGTACTGTGTATGCAAGGACTAGGAACCTTCTACCATCAATGTTGTTGCATAGCCTTTGGAATGCCTTTGTATTCTTAGATCTCATGAAATAAATGTTGGTTCTTAGACTGTAAATTTTGATTTCATTAAAATTTATATTATGTGTTTTGTTGTAGCATGAGTAAGTTGAAGTTTTCCATTTCCTTGGGTTATTTTGAAATTTGGTTTCACTACAATCTTAATCTACATTGTTAGTTCACTAAATCTTGGTTAACTTGGATGTATTTTCACCCCCAAATACTTCCATCACTTAACAAACATTTAGAAATCTGAATATTAGAAAGTGAAGGATAATGGGTGATATAATCTTCTTTCTAGTTCTAGTTGTCGGAGATTCAATCCCTAACAAAGTATACTAAAAAAGAAAAAAAAAATCAATTAATCGATCTGTCATCGATAGATTTTGCTATATTTGCGATTCTTTAAAAATGTTTCTACACATCTCATTATTATTTTTAAAAATACTACCCATTACAATTACACGATTAAAATAGTTTTTTATCTTTATTTTGATGTAGGTAAAAAGTCATTTCACTTTTAAAGTAAGCACAGTTGGGAAAACAATGTTCCCAATATTACTTTTGAGTTTTCACTAAAAAGCTGAGAGAATCCTGAAGAACAGAAAAAGACAAAAAGGCCACAAAAAAGGGTTTAGAATATATAAATCAAAAGTATATGCTGAAGAATGAAGAGACCATAATGTCTGTTGTTGAACACTACAAATGATTTAGGCCTTTCTCTTACTTTTTAACAAACAACAATGTTTGGACCTTTAAAATACTGTTTCTTTTTTTTTGGAAACTTCTGTTCTTCATTCTATTACTCCAATAGGACCAATCAATCTACAGTTACAATAAATATAATCTGAAATAGAATATTATCCACTTTTTCTCTAACTACATTATTTGATGTCTAAACTATATAGACTAGACTGTTCCAGTTTTGTTTATAATTTAGTTTGTCAGTTAGTATAGTTCAGTCAAGTTCATAAGAATGAAATAATACAGTAACTAAGAATGTGATGTGCCTGCCATTTCATTCTTCTAAAAGGCCAAAGTTTGATCTCTTACTTCTCAAATATTGAACTAAAAAAGTCAATGAAGGGTTGAGATGTATAGTATTATAGAGTTTTTTCAACGTGTCTTTGACGAATGAATCCTATCGCTCGTACAGAATTAGTGATACATAATGGAAACTTAGGCTCTTAACTACCCAAATCAGTAACTGATGCCTAATATATATTTTGTGTCTAATACACTTGGATTTAAAAATAAGATTTTTCTAAAAAAAAAATTATATTTTGCGGTGAACGTGGATCGAACACGTGACCTTCAGATCTTCAGTCTGACGCTCTCCCAACTGAGCTATCCCCGCTATTTGATTATTAGGTTTTATATTAATATAAATATAAATTTACATCTACCTATAATTTTTTCTTTTAACTTCAGTTTATTTTATTCCCAGCTTAAAAGTATAATTGTCATTTTTAGCTTTTGATTAGAGTTCATAATGAAAAGGACAATTGGACCATATCTCCACACAATTGTATGATAATATTCATTTTGAACATAATTCCTCACGGCTCGTCCTCATTTATATACTTATGGATCTCTCTTCCTAACCAAAAACAAAGTACAACGCTTTTAGTCTCTCATCATCACTCCCGACCACCTATGAGAGCTTGCTCTTATCAAAGTTGAATGAGATAACTTTTTTTTCTTTCTGTATAATCACTTAGTTTTTTAATAACTAAATTAAAAAAAAGAACATATAAAACATAGAAACAAAACAAAATGGTTATAGAACCAAAAACAAATTTGAACTAAAATATATATTTAGCCTAAAACAAAATATCCAAACAAATTTAAAACATTCCCCCACTATTCATTCTCTTGCCCAAAAATCATCCATAAGAAAAAAAAAAAAAAAAACCAATCTTATGAAGAAAATAAAGAGAGAAAATAGAAAAAGAAAAAAAACAAAATCAATTAATTAAATCATCTTTTTTATATATACACACAAGATATGAACTTTTATTAGTAACATCATATCCTTCCCTCATAGCAGATGGCTGACAGCCTTCTCCTTCTCCTTCTCCTTCTTCTTCTTCTTCTTCTTCTTCTTCCTCTTCCTACAAATTATAATATCATAAATTCACAAAATTAAGCTCATCACTGTCATCCATGGAAACTTCTTCTCAACCTCTATCCATAGAAAGCTTCTCATATAGTTGGTTAGTGAACATGAGATCATCCTTTGAAATTAGTTGTGCCAATTCCTTTAGAACCTCTCTTGATGAAGCTTCCTTCATTGAAATGGATCCTACAATGCCACCTTCCAAGAGATTCTACTTCACTAATTCCTCTCGCCGTTCTAACGACTTCAAGTTCCCCGCTCTCTCCCCGTCTCCCTCTCTCCCTCTCGTTCACGCCGACCAGCTCATCTCCAACGGCTACCTCGTTCCCGTATAACTCTCTCTCTCTCTCTCTCGTATTGAAACTCTTAACCATTTTCTGCATTTTCTCTTAATATAAACTTTTTTTCCTTCTAAATTATAGTTGCAAGTGTACGAGGGCGTATCGGGTGTCATGATCGGTTCACCTGACGTTAAGCTCGTGGCGCAGCCACCAGGGAAATCGGAGTCGTTGAGGAAGTCGTGCAGGAGATTATCAAGGCAGATTTTCGAGAAATATTTGAACTTTTTAAGGCCAATTTGTAGAAGGATCCAAAGGGTGGGAAATTATGGGAATAATAATGGTAAATTAGGAGGGAAGAAACTGTTGTTCCATGGTGGAAAATATACTAATACTACTACTGCTGCTACTACAAGAGAAGCCCATCATCAGGGTATTGATGAATGGAGAAGATCTTCTTGTGATTCTGAGACCTCAATTTATGATGCAGTTCTTCACTGCAAAAACTCCATAGGTACGCTGTGTATCTCTCTCTCTCTCTCTCATTTTAATTTCATTTTCCTAATCATTTCTCCAAATATATTAAATTGTTGAGATTAATCTGCTTAATTACCCTAACTATATATTTGTAGGCCTTTTTATTGTTGGGTCGGATGAAATTATTGATAGTACGACCAAAGTCAAAATCTTTATTGTTACATAGAAGGATATGATAATCAAAATTGAATATGTCACAAGGAAATGATATGTTGTTAGGATAATGTAATTTAGTTTTGTCCTAATGAATTCAGAGGTAGTTCCATCATAATTTACATGGTGTGTGTGTCTTATATAAATCTAAATCAACATATTACGACAAAAGTTGAAGAGTTTAAACAGTGAATCAAATTAATTGATATCTAAAGCAGATTTATTAGGATACACTTCACATCACTTGAAACATACTTTTAACCATTCAAAGAATATCAATGTCGAAAATCGTTTAAAAATGTAAAAATCAAACCTTTTAAACTGATTATTTAGAATCATTAAAGGTACATGTTGTTTGAGAATTAGTTAAACTATTACAAAACCACTTCCAAACATATGTTGGAAGGATTACAGGAATCAACACTAACATGGTTTGAGAATTGTTTGATGTTCTTTTCAGGAAAATGAAGAGGGAGAAGAGAGGAAAGGGGGATGATGATGATGATGAACATAGGGACAGTACAGTACAGTTGTTGTTGTTTGTCTGTGTTTTTTGTGGGGATATATATGGAAAAATGCAATAGTTTGTGTGTGATTGTGAGAGTAAAGAAAGAATCTGTGGCCTTTGAAGGTGAAAATGGCATATTTATTTGTCTTCATTCCTAGTGAAACACAAACCACTAGATTTAATGACACTACTATATCTCTCACTTTCTTCTTTTTTTCTCCCACACTTTTTCCTATTTCAGTGTTTTCTGTCATAAATACACATTCAGACAACAATGGTTTCATGCTGATTTGGACTTCAAACACATTTCAATCAAACTCTCTATCCTTCAAACTTTTAGTTTCATTTATATAAACTTTCTAAATTACCATCTACTATACTAATTAAAAACACGAGTTATTAGATTCTTCTATCTATCGAGTGCTACAATAAAAGAGATTTGAATTACACACTTAATTACGCATATAATATGTCAGTTGAGTTATGTTCGTTTTAATTGTTATTATTAGCAACTTTGATGTAGTGAAAAAAGAATTCATACTTTATTGGATTGATCTACGTGGAAAATGACAATTCCTCTAATGACACATATCATAAAGTTTAGACTTTGTTTTTTTGTTTGTCTTGTCAATTCACTCCCTACACGTTATATCACTATTTCAATTTTATTTAAAAATAAATATATTTTTAAATTTTGTTTTTTTTATAAACATCTTAATTATTCATTACATCTCTAAACTATCAATTTGAACAAAAATTGAGAAACAAGTTCAATTGGGAGCCAAGTTGATAGATAGGAGCTACATAATTAAGATTAAATAATAATAATATGCAATCGGTAGAACTTAATAATTTCTAGAATTTATTATAAAAAATGATGAGTTTTGCAAATTTTCTTGAAAATTATTAAATAAAGTTTAAATCCTATCCACAAAATAACGAATATAATTTCTATTTCTGCCTTTTTGTTGAGAAAGTGAAAGGGAATGAAACGACATTAAAAAAAAAAACACTTTAGGAAAAATGTATTATTCATCATTTAATGCTAAAATGTGTGTCAAACCCTACACATTTTACTAGAAACTCTTACATGTGTAATTTAATTATTTGATATCAATTTTTTTTTTTAATTTTAAAAACTTTATTATAAAACTAAAGCTTCGCAAAGTTGTATCCTAATAAGTGAACGTAGATTGGACAAGTTGACCTTTAAATCTTCAGTCTGACGCTCTCCTAATTGAGCTATTTTCGTAATTTGGTTGTAGTGTTTTGTATTAATATATATAAACACATACATATGTGCTTTTATTTTCTGAGGCTATATATACATATGATAATAATTCAAGATGAGGTGAACATAAACCGAACACGTGACTATCAAATCTTTAGTTTAATGCTCTCTCATTGAAATTATCCACGTTGTTTAGTTCTAAAGTTGTAAAGTTTTGTATTAATATACGTATACACGGTATACAAATGAAATATAATAAAAATATAAAATGCGGTGAATGTGGAGGATCTTACATGTGAACTTTTGATCTTTAGTCTAACGTTCTCCCAATCGAGTTATCCTCGTTGTTTGTCTATTTGGTCGTAAAGTGCTGTCAAATGGAATGTGTCATCGTTAATTAAATTTAGCATTATTTAATATATTATTATATTCATTAATTATTTAGCAAATTAATTAAAAAAATAAATGATGATGCTTGTCCTTAACTAAAATTGATTTTAGAAAAGTATAAAAATATTTCAAATTGATTTTAGAGAAATTAGGTAAATGGCAATTAGTGATTTTTAATAAGATTTTTAATAAGTGATTGACTAGGAATCCGTACATATATATGTATTATTTTACATTTCCCTTTTTGTCTTGTTCGTTGAAAATTTGTGCTTCACAGGAAATATTGTTTCCATTACTGTGGGGGACCAAAATTTGCATTGCTTAACATCAATTTGCCCGTCATTGTAGCCATAGCAAAACACATCAGTGATGCTCCAATTCTTTTGTCATCCAAATGCAAGTTGGAGGTCTCAGTTGAAGTGATAGGATTACGTTTATACGTTATTTGTAGAAGAAAGTGTCACCGAAGAGAGACATCACTTATAAGAAAGAAACTTTTATTACGGAAGTATAATTATGGACACTTTTGATATAATGTTTTTACACTCTCCTCGATGCTCACCCACACTTTTACTCGGTCTTTCTTTGTTTCTCGTACTTTTTGTATATGTTAGGATGCATGATCAGATCCTTGAGCTGCTCGAACAAAAAGTTTTTTTTTTCGAGGTCTTCTTAGATCTAGAATATGCTAAATGTTTCTATGATCAAATTCTTTGGAGCCTAAAGAAAGGTTATGAGTCCTGTCATACTTTTAAATCTTTTCTTTCAAGATAATTATTTACTACTTACATACTTCTAACATAATTCTAGAAAAGGTCTAAGTTACACATTTAAGTCATATTGTAGATTTTTAAGAAGTTTTTTGAATAGTTGATGTTGTCTTAACGGTTAGGATCTAAATAAATAATATCTTAGAAAGTTAGAAACAGCTGAAAATTAGCAAAAACTCTTGACTTGGGATATTTAAATATAGTTACTTTATTCATATCTCACACGAACAAGATATCAAGTCGATTGTAGATGTCGATACACAAATCTTAATACATTACGTGGTATTTCTAACAAAATGAGCTATTTCTTACAACTCTCGATTGTACTTAACTATCCAACTCCAACATGTTCATTGGAACCATTCAAACTACAAAATCAAGTTCCTCATACGTTGAGTGGCGATTTTTTATAGAGGGGAGCCTGAGATCAGTGGAGTTGATCATTTGACGGTTGGAGGTTCATGTCTTCACCTTCGGAGGTTCTCGTTCTAAGAGATGCTTCTAAATCCTTGCTATCTGAGCATGAAAACTTCAAGAAGTTTTCAATATCTTGGGATTCTGAACTTCCATGTCTTAGTTGTTGGAACCAGTTCATATGTGGTTTTGGCTTCCTGTCACTAATGGCTATAGCAATGTCATTAGGAAAGAGGTCACGAAGCACGAAGGCGTGGATGATAGTCGTAACAAGGAGAGATGCCACTATGATTATAGCAGTGACAGAGAGTAGAACAGACAGAACTTGTGTAAATGTATTTGTAACTTCAGTTGAGTATCTTATAGTTGCAATGGCAGCACCAGTCATTGGAAAAGTATATGCCCACCAGGCCAGTGAGAACCTAATGATTTAAAACAAAATGTTTGTGAGATAACTAACTCGAAAAGAATGATAAAAGTTTCAAAACAAGAAAGACAGGTGTGGTATCATACTTGAAGCCCCGGAAAAAGTTGACTCTGACAACCTGCAAAGAAGAATCATAAGAGAGAATTTCAAGTTTTGTCAGATTCGAAAAAACAACAACAAAAGTAAACAAAGCGAGCAACAAACCAAACGAGAGCTGCATAGAGACTAACCAGTGAGAAATAGAGGAACATAGCAATAAAGTACATCATTCGTGAAGCATTGTCAAAGGAGCCTTGAATTTTTCCCCATGCCATAGATGCAACACTTGGTGCTGCTATGAAAAGAAAGAATACTGGATGCAGCTCCTTTGGGAGTGTCTCATTGGTTGGTAGTCTCTGATAGAGAGTTACAAAAAGGACTAAATAGTGAGCTATTCCAATTGCGAAGAAGAATATGGGCCCTTCCTTTAATCCCATTGAAGCTCCCAACAAAGCCCCCACAAAGTTTCCCACAACGGAAAGATGATTTGTAGGATTAGCCACTTTCGACAGCCTTCGTTGGCCTCCTGACATCCATTGCCCGTAAATCTTAAGCTCAAGGCATAAAACTGGAGCCATGAGAACATACCAAATTGCCGGAGGCAGGTTGGTGGCAACTGATGGAGGAACACCGATTGCTAAGAACAAGAGGGCTATCCAGGGTGCAAAGAAGAAGTTGACACGAATAGGATGGTAGTACTCACGGCGAACGGCTTCAAAGTAGAGAATAATTTTCAGAAGGTAAGTGGAAGCGACGGTGCATATAAGAGCGATCGAAATGATCCATAAAGCGAGATTTATTTTCAGGCTCAAATGAAGGAACTTTGTGGAAATTGAAGTGGCCAGTGTTTTCCACATGATTGCTTGGCTACTAACACCAAGACAGATACCAAACGATGAGATAGGAAATCGAAGTAGAAAAGGCCATGTCCTGTCATCTGGGAGCACTATTTCCTCTGAAGCCTGTATGGAAATGGAAAACAAAGAAACAATTATTCATGATTTGGATGAAGTACTTTTGAAATTTGTTTATGGCATTCTGTAAAACATGGAATGCATTCCCAAAGACAAAATAAATTAAGAGTGAGTTTGGAATGATTTTTAATAATCAAGATTTGGGTGAAGTACTTTTGGAAAACTTGAAGATTTCTTTAAGTATATAAAATCACTTTTCATGTGTAACCAAATACCATAAGAATTTTGAAAAATACTTCAAGATTTTAGTAGATGCAAGAGCACCATCAAGTAATTTCTATTGTTCCGAAATGAAGATATTGGAATATTAGAAAGTTCAGATTAATGCATAGGATGAGTAAAGTATCTAAGATGGTATTGAGTATAGGAGGAAGAAAGGTAACATACCCTAAGTGTTTCCAACTCTGGACCCTCCAATGCAGCAAAGTAACGGTCAACGGATATGTTGTTCTCAAGTCCAGATCCCTGAACTTCAGTTTCATCTGGCCTCATTTGTCGTGGCGACTTTCCACGAAGTAGAGTCAATTGTCTTTCAAGTTTTCCAGACCATGTTTTAAAAGAATCATATCTTTTGTCCTTCAATCTTCTACTAGGGTGATGTGCAGCATTCACATTCATGTTCCTCATCGCATCCTCAAATGTAGAGCCCTTTGGAATTGGCTGAGAGTGAAACATTGCATCTTTCTTTGATTTTTTCACAGCAGTAGGACCCAAGGTTCCGTTGTTTATAATTGTTTCACCACTGAAGAGAACTCTTTTGGGGGTCAAGTGAACTGCCACAGGGGAAGGTGGCATGCTGATAGAAACAGAATGTTTTCTTTGATGGTTAACGAACTGAAGTTCGTTGTCACTTTGCGCGGCAGGTGATGATGCATTTTCCTATTTTTTCGGCAAAAAGAAGTCCACTATTAGCCTTACCACTGTGTTACAAGCTTTTCTCTTAGCGTTCTAAGTATTTCAAGTCATCTAATAATCAACAGAAGTAGCATCACCCTAGTAGAAGTAGCGTTCTAAGTATTTCAAGCTTTTCTCTTAGCGTTCTCTTAGCGTTCTTCCTTCAGTAAAATATACATGAATTACATAAGAACTTACATTAGGCAGAGTAGAGGGGGAATGAGAACAACTTGAATGAAACTGATTATATGGAAGGTCCCTCTCTTCAATACTTTCTTCAATACCGTCAAAGCCAGCCACATCAAGTGATGATATGTGTTTGATTAATGATGGAACCTCAGCAAACTCCTTGGGTGTATTTTCTTGATATTTTCCATTTTCCATGATGAAGTACCACCTAGAAAGCATAGACATTACGATTTCGGGAATTAAAACTTGTAAAAAATTATGAAGACTGAAGACCATAAACCATAGTTTGATAAATTTTTTAAAAAAAAAAAAAGTAAAAAAAGAGGGTTCTAAACAGAAAAATTAATTATTCCAGGCAAAAAACTCTTTATCAAATTAAACAGAATGAAACAATTTGTACTTGCTTGGAAAATTGTATCACAGTTGCACAATTTCAAAAACAATAAAGAGTAGGTTTGAAAACTGCATTTCTAGGATTTGGTGAATTCTGTGAGTATTTAAAAGGATGAAAACAAAATAAAAAGAACTAGAGTAAAACAAGTATAGTTCTAAAAAATAGAAAGATTAAAATCATTATATCAGATGGGAACAATAAACACAACAGTCTCTTATGAGATCCAACTTAGATACTTTAGTATTAAATTGCTACCACAGGTTCCAATGTCCCACAAATTGGCCATGTACCAATGTAATATTATTGACAACAAAGGGTTACCTATAAGATGTTCTTTGCTCAATGGTGAAACAAAAAGCCACTAATCTTAAACAAAAAAGATAAACAAAAGACACCATGCTTATAAACACTTAGATCATAGAGTTCAAATCATAGTTTTGAGTGTAGAGACTGTGTCATAGAATGTTTTGAGATCCAACACAGCTTTGTTTGCTATTTTATTCATGATCTAATCTAGATCAGTGTTTTATTTGCATCAAGATCAAGAATGCATATACAAAACCAGGTTAGATTTGTTTAAAAAATTACTCTGCATATTTATAGAATCATCCAAGGAAAAAAAAAAAAAGAAAACATACCTTCAAAACAACTGCTCTAAGAGAAGAATGTCAGGACAGATAAAGAAGAAGAATGTCAAGGAGTATCCAATCTGATGAACCTCCAATCAAGCAAGTTCTGTCGCTATCTCTTCAAGCAGAAGAAAAATCTCAGACTTTGAGTAAAAAAAATCTTCAAGAAACAGAATTCTCTTTCCCTCCAGAAATGGCGAGCCTCGTCTGGGAACTCAGAGACAAAGCATATATTCCACAAGAATGAAGAATAGCTCAAGAGGAACAAATGAAAAACAACTAAGACACGTCTTTCAAAAAACAGGAAACATCACATATACATAGACAAGAAAAGTCCGTGTACTTGCAAAATCTACCCCAAATGGAACTCATAAAGATAATTACGGCTGCTTATTAAATGTTTCTTAATTCTTATAACAAAAAAAAAAACCAAAAACACTTAAACGGTCAATTCGAACATAGTTCAATAGATTAAGCATCAACCAACATTTTAAAAAGTCAATGATTCGATTCCACCTCAAAACTGTTTTACTCCAAACCAAAAGAAAAGACAAAGACACACTTATGAGACTGTTCCAGCCATAAAGTGGGAATAAATGGCTTTTGTCCTCATCTTCATTGAACATCTTTTCTTTTTTCTTCTATTTGGCTGCTAGCAATAGAAATCTTTGACTTAAACAGAAAGTTATATGAACCATGTGGTGTACAATATAATTGCCTAGAACACAAATCAAAATGAGAAAGAACTTAAATCTGACCAAACAGTTATCAAATAATGGTAGTTTAACAACTTACAACAATAATCCAAAATGGAAATCCCAGTAATTGAAGAAAGTATTAACCAATATCAAATTGATTAAAGGGTTTATTAGTAATTAGCCTTCTTCTAAAGCCATGGTACTAAGTACACAACAAATTTTGGAAATAAAATAGAAACCCAAGTCAAAAGATAGCCATTAACTTAATTTAGAAAAGAAAAGAAAAAAAAAAGGTTGTCCTAATCCAAACAATGACAAAACTTGGTCAGATTTCATAGGCTCTGCAATTTGAATATCATCACACATATATCTTAAGGATGCCAGCTATTTCAAGAAAGATTTAGAAGAACAAAACGTTTCCAAAAAACCCAATTGAAAAATAGTATAAAAGAGAGACAGATTAAAGAGTAATGCATAAGAAAATGGGAAAACCCCAGAAGAAGTCACCATCTAATGAAGTCAAATAATTAGATAATCGAAAGAATAAAAACGTAATGAAATGGGAAAATCAATTCTGGGCCGTCAATTAAGGTCCAGATGTAAGACAATTATACATTAGAAAACATAATTATGATAAACTACAATCATAAGTCAGATCCAACATTTATAAATCCTTGACGGTGATTGTTCTTAATTTCTATTCCTTGGGGAGACCCACAGACAGCTTATTATATACAAAACAGAGAGACCCACATACAATGTCACACATACAGATACAGCTAAGAAATTAGGTATGATATTTATATATGGAAATCGGTAAAGGTAGGATTTTTACATAAAAAGAAGAAATGTGGAAGAAGTTAGGTTAATTGGATGGACTGACCTAAAGTTTTAAGCCCAAATGAAATTCGACCTGCTTTTTCAAAATAAAATTTTCTAACCCTTTTCATAAAAAATTTAATTTCTTTTGCTTTTTTCTGCCCCTCTTTTTTCTCCCTCTCGCTTGCTTCTTCTAGAAACGTCTACAAATCCTCATTATCGACCCATGTATGCAAATCATCAAGGGTACGAGGTCTACAAGTGTGGCTCGCGACCCATCATTGACATGATACACACAACGTCCTATCAAGAAGAGAGCGAGAGGGGAAGAGATGGAACCAGAGGGAGGTAGAAAATGGTTAGAAAAAGTGAATAAAAAGTCGGTCAAATCTCATTTGAACACAATATTTTAGATCATTCGTGTAAAAAAAACAAGAAAAAGGTAAAAGGGTCGGAAGAAGAAAGGAAAATTGAAAAGTGGGTTGATGAATATGAGGCGAAGCTTCATTTGTGTTTGATAGCCAAAAGGGGCAATTGAGCTAAATTGCTAAGAATTTTCATAACCATTCAAATTCAAATGGTTAGCTTTTGTGTAAAGTTGTTTGTTACCAATCAATGTTGTTGTGAAAGTGGGAAGGACCATAGCCTTTAATTCTTTTTCTTTTTCTTTTTTTCCATTTTTTTCTTTTTTAAAAAATGAGCATTTAATATTATTGTTCCATTGTCCTTTTACAATTAATTAGTTTCATATATTAAAGTTTCATATTAACTTTAACATGGCTGATATTTTAGCTATGTATTCTTTCGTTCTTAACGAACACTAATACCACAAATATTTTAATATCTCAATTTAATAAAAATATTTATAAAATTATGACGTTGCACGGACGTGTTAAAGTTAGTGACCAACAAATATGTTAAATATGTTAGGTTTAGGAACAAATTTATTATAGTTTTTGTTAAAGATAGAATCAAAGTTAATATCGAAGGATTAAGACTAAATCAGAATATTTTAAAAGTCGCTACAATGTTTTCTACTAAAATTAAATTTTAAATCAATCTAAATTTAGTTTATAAAAAATAAAACCGATTGTTGTACTAAATTTATATTTTTTTAAAAAAAAAAAATCTATTTTTTATACAAAAAAAAAATAGCTGTAAATAGACAAAATTATTGATTTCTTCAACAGTTTTTCAATTATATGCTAATATTTAAAATCTTAATTTAATTTTAAATTACATATGATATAATGTTTTATTTTATTTAATTTAATTGTGAGAAAGTAGTGTTCTATTTATTTATAATAAGGGTATTTTTTTTCCTAAATAAAATTTAAATGCATGTATCATCCAAATTTTAATAAATTTAAAAAAATGTGGAGATATTTTTCTTTTGTTGGTCAATGATAGAGATTTTATTATAGAATAAAATTCACATTGGATAAATAATTAATTAAGTAATAATATCAAAATTAGGATAGATTATAATACATTTTATTTGTTTTTTTATGTCTATATTTTTCTTGATTTTGTCCCCAACATTATTAGAGTTTTAATTTGGTCAATTTTCTTTTAACATTTATTCTTTTCCTTTTTCTTTTTACTTAAAATTACTAATATATTCGCTCATTTTTAATTAAATATTTCTTTAATTTTTCCAACCTTAAATCTAAAAATGAATTATTGAAACAACTTGAAAGTATGATTAATAAAAACTTAAAAGAATTGATAGCTAGCGTTGCTTAACGGTAGCATATGGTTTGATTTTTCAAGTATTTACTTTTAAAAATAAGTCAGTTTAAAAAGTTTGAATTATTTCTCAATCACTCAAAATAGATTTTGAAACACTTTCGATTTTATTTTAAAAACATTTTTATTAAAAATGCTTTAATCAAAATAACTTTTTTTTAAAAAAAAAACAATAATTTTTCTCTAGTCGATTCAAACAAGTCTTTATAGTCTTATACTAACAAGATGCACTTTCACTTTTATTCGTTCGATAGTAAAAACAACATAAAGTTAACTAATTGAGAACAAAACATACTGGAAGAATCTACGTTGAACTGTGAGAATCGTCAAACGCTCGGGAATATACTAGGACCATGGATTTATATTCCATAAACTTGTCTCAATTTTTGCTTTATTTACTTATACTAAATTTGATTGCATGTATATACCAACCATATTTTATTTAATTTTTAAATGGAGACATTTTTCTTTGTTGGTTAATGATTGAGGCTTTATTATAAAATAAAAATCATTTGAGAAATATTTAGTGAAGGTGATAATATAAAAATTAGGATAGACTATGACATATATAGTTTTTTTTTTTTTTTTTTCAATTTCCCCCCCTAAATTATTAGAGTTAAATATTTTTGTTCAACCTTTTTTTTATATAATTTTATTTAGAAGCTTTAATTTGTTATTCAAATTTTATTACATTATTTATTTATTTTTTCATAAATCTTACTCTCAATTTTTTCATATATTTTAGCATTATCTTTTAAAAATTTGAAGTTTGTAAATTGTTTTATTGTTGAACATTTCTCATTTTAATAAACATTCTCAATTGTACATACAATTTTTTAAATCAACAAAATCATTTATTACAAAAATGTACGATTTACGTCCCGACATTATGTAAATGTACTGAAACATTATGTAAATGTAATAGTTGAACGTGTGCACCTTGATGCCTATACCAACAAAAAATGTTCTATAAATTCGAACCAATAAGTTACGACTGCAAGAATTGAAATATTGATGTCAAAATTAGTATTTCAATTTTATGGATATACCACAGTGAATAAATCAACCAATACATTGTTGCTGAAAATAAAATTAGAGTAATTGCCATAAACTTTTTTGGGTGATCATATGTTAGGAAGAACTCTATACATATATTTACAATGGTATGTTATTATCAATTTTTTGTTTCACCTAAAATGTCTCGTACCATTAAAAATAATTTTCATCAATGATATATTACGATCATTGTCGTATCTAATCAATGTGAAACTTCAGTCCCACTCTCCACGTGGGATAGAATAATCTAATATCCTATTTATTGTGACACTTTTTTTCATTTAATCTGGATATTGGTGCAATATTAGTTTTGATTTGAGGGGTAATTTTCCAAAATTAGCTTTTTAAACTTTTCTAATTAGCTTGAACAAGGCCCAATACAAGCCACGAAGCCCATGGGCCCAAGCACAAGCCTTAGTCCAACGAGATACCCCATTCTTTTAGACTTTTTTTTCGTATTTTTTTTCTGAGTTTCAACAATTTTAGGATGGAAACGAACTAATTTATTATCTTATCAACTAAATTAGGTTTGAATTAACAATTTTTCTTTTTATATAATTTTTTTTTCGATAATACGAGATTGGAGAATCAAGCCTCTAATTTTGAGATCAATAATACTAACTGTCTACTCAAGTATGCTCGGGTTGTTGTGTAGAATGTTTTTTTTTTTATTGATAATATGACTATAATAATAATAAATTACAATAACTGTCTACTCAAGTATGCTCGGGTTTAGGGTTTCTAATGATAAATTAAAATTTTATTATTGTAATTTAAACAAAAAAAAATCTTAAATTGTCAATTAACTCAAAAGTTTAAATGGGTGAGTAAAGAAAACATTAATATTATATCATTAACACAAAAATTTCCCTCAAAATATATACAATCTTAGTATTTAGCAAAAACCTTTGTCAATCGTATAAAGATATTATTTTAAAATATATATAATAAAATAATAAATTTAGAGACGAAAGACATGTTTATACTTTTCAGATAGGCTTATTTTTTTAAGACAAAAGATGATTATTAAGCTAATAAGTGCCTACATCTTATTCATTTATTTATTCATTTTTGTATAATCTGTATACAAGTCTCTATTAGATGTGTTTATTGATAGGCTTAATTTTAAAAATTCGTTGTTTCGATAATTTTAACTACAATTTAATTATATATTTAACAATAATTTAATTTTTAAATCTTTTAAAATGGGGTTGACCTATTAGACAAAAATTAAAAGTTTAAAAAGTTATTACATCTAAAATTTTATTTAAAAAAAAAAAAAAGAAAATCAAAGATATATTTATTTATTTATTTTATAAAAAAAAAAGGTCATGGGACTAACTTGTAAACTTATCATTTTCAATACACAAAAGTTGTAATCAATATAGTTTAAATAAACTTTTTGTAATTAAACACATTTTTTAAGGATAAAAGAATCTCCAAATTGATTCCAAGATCTTCCTTAAAGTGGAGTCTGATTTAATTTTAACCCACAATCAATTCCATCCAATCAAATATATTATTATATTATTATTATTCTAATCATATATTAATTTATTTATAGTGTGTTCATGACCTTTTAGTAGCTTTTAAAGATGGTGTTGTTATGTAAAACACTTTTTTAATAAGTAATTCTAGAAATAAATAAATAAACAAATACTAATTAAGTGTTCTTGATATTGAAAATAAGTTTAATTGAGGTTAAATAAATACTAATTTGTTTTTTTAATAGAATAATGATATGAATAATCTAAAATTTAAAAAAAAAAACTAAAATTATGAAAGAATTTTGGGTGAGATAGAGAATTAAATGAATTACTTTTTTTTTTGAAAAAGGACAAACTTAAATTAATTTTAATACTAAGTAAGAAGATTAAATAAATGACTAAAGGAAGGAATAAGTTTAAGGTAATGATGGGTTTGTTTAATGCAAAGTATGAATTTCTCCCCCACTTTTTCATTTTTCTAATAATGGAAGTAACAAGTATATGCCAAATGAGGTTGTTCAAATTTATTAATAAAAAATTAATTTAATTAATTATAATTTATTCATTATTTGCCTACTTTTCTTGGTCATGATGTGTATTAATTATTAATTATATGTATATAAACATAGTGCTTCTTTTTTCTTTTTTTTAAGCTTTTTAAGTAAGCCCAATTTCTTTTTATTATTTTATGAAATTTAAAAAAACAAAAACAAATTAATTTTTTATTTTAAAATTTTGAATTATCTCCAAGTTCAAACTTTTCATATGCTTACTTACGTTTGGCCCTAAAGTTTCAAACATTTTATGTAATTAATTTTTCTTAAACGGTCTTTCACATTTTATGTAATTAATTTTCATTAATCATTTAATAAATGTACAATTTTGAATCTAATTTACTTTATGTGATTCTAAACACTCATGTACGTCGAGGTTGAGTTATTAATTACGTGAAATACAATATTATGGTTTATTTTGCTATATTTGAAAATCATACGTTATTAAATCTTAATAAAAACAATCTAAAAGTATAGAACTAAATAATTGTTGCAACGGTCATGAAGTAAAAGTAATTTTTATGTATTTTATTTATATGAATCAAGCCATTATTATGATAAAGCTAAGGGATTAAGTGAAAAGTGGGTTAATTAGGAGTAATTAATTGTGAAAATATGTAAGTGAAGTCTAATCAACCCATAATTGAGATGAACACACCCACAATTAACCCACAATCAAACTCTCTACCAGCGTGGTGTTTAGGTGATATGTCCAAATGGTATAGTCAAAGTGAACACTTGAGTATTTTTATGATTAATCAATGCCATATTAAAAGCACTGTGTGTTTCATTTAGTGGAATTAATTGTTGTCAAGTTGGTGTATCATCTTTTGACCTAATTAAGTTGCTTTATTATAATGTTTGTATTTTTATTTCACCCTTTTTCAACCAAAAATAAATAAATAAATAAATAAAATAAAATCCACCATGGCCTAACTAGTTTCTTGGACTTTTCTCTCTCTCATAATAAGAGAGATGGTATAACTTTTTTTTTTTTAATTATTTTTGTTAAAATGAAGCGGATCCACGTAGGAATTAAACGGACACGTGACTCTCTTAATTTATCTATTTTATTCGCTTTTTTATATATTAAAATATAATAATTATCCTTTTTTAAAAAAGGTATTAATTATATTAGAATTGCTTTTCATCTACTTTAGCTTGGTTTTGTTGGTAATTTGTGTTTGCTTAGCACCCACGTTTGATTTTTCCTTGGTGCACAAGTTGCTAAATTTTATCTTTTATAAGTTCGCCTTGTACATATATTTTTCTTCAAATGATTTGCATACACGTGGGTTGACATGTAAAGTTTAAATCATTTTGATAATAAAAATGATAAAGCTTTGTCAAACTTCGTCTATCACCTCCAACCCGACCTAGAGAGAACATAGGGTAAGGGTTTGATCTGTCTAAATATAATTCATCTAGTCGAGATGGGAGAAAGCTCAAAAAATAAAAGAGTGACTCTTCTATTACCTTATCGAGGAGGTAAAGTAGCTAAACGTTATCAGTTGAATGATTAATATTAAACGTGAAAGAATTTGATGGAGAAACACATCGGGGGTATAGACCACACTTTGTAAATCTCTCTCTTGTGTGTAAAGGAAAAACAATTCAATTTAGCGAAGGCCAATGACAAAAAAAAAAGGTGATGATGATAATCAATGTTATGTCCCTAGCCACTCCCACCACCAAAGAGAAGATCAAAAAGAAAAAGCAAATAGAATGAAAAAAAGACATACAAAGAAACAACTTCTCTCTTGTATATAATTATTGGCTTTTGGGCTACAAATTTACAACCGACACTACTAAAGTTATTTAGGTCACATCTACTGTATAGTTGAAACTCAACCATACCAACCCTTTTAAATATATGCTTCTTTAATTTGTTCGTAAAAAATAAACTATTAAAATCAATCCGCGTAATTTATATGATCTATCGACTACTTAATCTTGAATCAACACAATGATCGTATAATTAATGAATAACATGTATTACTACTTCTCGAAGATTAGCGTTAAGACTTATAAGTTATAACAGTATCATGATGATTTAGATCAACTCAAAGTGAGTAATATAATTGTATGATAGAGTGATGGAAGATTCAACGGTCCTCAATATATGTAGAAATTTAGTGGGAGTATATTGGATACTTGTCTGAATCATTTCAAAGACACCTTTCTATTGTCCTTAAACTATAAAGGTAAATTAGGTCTTTTGGGGTTCTTTATTGAACCCTCCTAAAGTTGAAAAAGAAAAATGGAATAAATAATTATGTTTCTGTTTCTTTATTTTTATTAGTATTTTATTTATTTTTTGGTTGGTTACCAAAGTAGTTACTTAGCAAATCAGTAAAGGTGGGAAAGAAAGACAGAAACATAGTGGGTGCAAATAAGACATAAGCACACATATTTGCAATATTATTGGTTAAGAAACTTTGGAAAAAACAGTGATTTGTGTGCTCATGTTGTCCCATTTTGTTGGGATCAAATCAATTAATAAAAGTGGGGGTATCTCTTCAAACAAAGGGTATCTTAATTAACATCTCAAACTAAAGTCCCTCCAAAACCCAACATATATATATATATATATACACACACACACACACATTTAATTCCATTTAAGAGATCTTCTCAGTTTAACTCAACTTTACTTTATCTATATACATGTGTAGCTTATTATCTATTATATATATATGTTCACACTCTACTATTGAAAAGAATCAAACTTTTTTTAATTTACAAATAAAATAAGGATACATTGTTTCTCGATACGATGATTTTAAAAGTTATTTTTTTCTTTTTAAATTACAAATTTCAATACGACTATTGACACAAATGTAAAATAATAGAGATTTGTTAAACACAAAATAAAAAATTTAGAGATTTATTTAATATTCTTACAAAGTTTAAAGAATTATGACTCTTTTTACACAAACCCATTTGAGTGATATGACTGAAAAATAAAATTAAAAAAAAAATGTCCTTTTAAAGCAGCTTTTTATTGTGGGGGAGTTTATTTATAAATATATACATTGATATGACTGAAAATTAATTAATTAATTAATATAAGTTGAAAAGCATAGGTGGCCATTACGTGTAACCCACAAAAAGAAAAAAAAAGAAAAGAAAAAAAAAAGATATTTCATAGTAAGAACCAAAGCATGTGAGGGTGAGTTGGAAAAAGACATGTCGTTTTAAAGACAAAGAAAGATGGGTACTCTGAATCACCAAAAGCCTGACATTAAAAACCCCTTCTTTCGTTTAACCTAAGACAACACATTCAAAAACTTATATATTTTAATTAACTTTTTAACAAGTCAATTCAAACGAGTCAATCTTATGTTCGTTAGACTCGAATGATCTTATTTAATCTCTAAATGATACTTAATTAGTTTGAAGAATTACCCTCTCATTTGTGAATATTATAGAGAAAAACAATTATTTTGTACGGAGGTCAAAGTTCTTGAAGCACAAACGATTAGTAATGATAGAATTTGATTGCATGGAGGTGGTGGAGCTATTAAGTGGTCAAGCTAAGTGGTTATTTTTATCGGTGTTCATGATGTAATTCTTAAGTGTGTTATTTTGTTAGTCCTTTTCAAAATAATAATAATAATAATAATAATAATAATAATAATAATAATAATAATAATAATAATAATAGAACCATGCATTAACATCTCTAGGATGATAATTTATTTTGATTCAAATTATAAAGTCTATTTGGTTTTAGGTTTATTTCTATATATTTTGTGTTACTTTTCGACTTTGCTTAATAATAATAGCACACCGAGTGTTCAAGTGTATCAAAAATTAGGGTTTAAACTACTTTTAAGTATGTCGCAATCTATATTAAATTTTGTTTGAAAAGAAGGTTTCATAAATTTTATTGAAATTGAATGATCAAAATGAGAGACATTAATGTCTAAAACATAATTATTATTGTCTTAGATTTGTTGTTTTTAGAGCTTTCTAAGGGCTGTGTGAATAGAATTTCCACCAAAAATAAAAATACATTTTGTTGGGGGAGGGAAACAAAAGGTCCAAAAAAAGTTGATAGGATAGCTTATGTGGCTCACATTTAAATGAGACCCAAAAGAAAGTCCCCACATTATAATTAAGAATGCAATGCATAGATCCCCACTGACCCATCACACACATAGAAACCCCTTAAAAAGCCAAGCATTGAAAATGAAAGATGAATTAATTAGATCAAAAAATTAAAATACCAAAAAGCAAAACACAACATGGAATCCTTTTACCCACCAAAGTGAATGAAAAAAAAAAAAATTTTAAAAAATCCAAACTAAACTATTCATTATTGCACTTCAATCACATGTACACATACATATTTATATGCTTATTATTATTCAAATTCATTTATGTTCTTCAAGTTGATATCGTTTTGGTTCTTCTATTTAAAGTTTGTTCTATTTTAATATCTATATTTTCACTTATCGTCCCACTTTAGTTTCTATTTTAGACTCAAATTAAACGTTTAAAAGCATTAAAACTAAAACTGAACAAACTTCAAAAGTATAGAGACCGGAGTAGATTATATAATTTTGAATATACATATTAAAAAAAAATCAAGTTGAACAAAGATAGAGGTAGAATATATTTGAATATCGAGTAAAATGTTGGTTGAACGTGTATCAAACACTACGTATATCAATGTCTATTATTGATAAAATTTGAAATTTTAATATATTTTTTATAAATATTTTGACTTTATAGCATTTATTTATTTGGGTTAGATTGGATTTTAAAGGGAAAAGCATGTAACCAATTAATTATGAGGTTTGCCCAAGAATAGTTTATTTGTGTAATTGGTTAGATGAAATGTCAATTTGTACTAGTCCATTGCAAATCTATATGCACAGAATTTAATTTGTCATTACCTTCAACAACTTGCTTCATAAAAATAAATAAGTGGGTTGAATTATATTCATATTGGATCCTTAGATAATAAAAACAATTTTCCTTTAATTATTGTTATTCAATTAGGTCTCTAAAACATTATTATTATGGTCATGTTATATATGCATGGCAATAATTAAAATGATTTTGAACACACACACACACACACACATATATATATATATATATATGTAAACTCTCTATGTAGAGTCTATGTTACCCTCCAAGTTTTAGGACTTAGACTCTATATATTTGGCATATAACAGGTCCCACATTTTCTTGCATCTCTAGTCATTACAAGTCACATGGTATATTGAAATTGTACAAGTATAATAAATGATATATATGGTTAAATAAATTAATTGACAATGCCATAACAACACTGCATATGTATATATAGACACACACATGTACGTTACAAACTTTAGGGTTAAGCATATGTTTGGTTTGATGTAATTCTATATATGTATATATTGAGCGACGTTTCAAAAGAAATCATGCATACACAAATTTGTAATAAGAAACATGCATTAGTTTGTTGAGATAGTCTTCATTCTCCGATTTTCATTTATAAATCTAAAATTTTCAAAAAAGAAAATGTTTCAAAATTTTTTCGAATCAATTTTAACCTAATGCGGAAAAATGTCAACTTTAATGTAACCGTACCTAAAAAATTATAGTTTAATCATTAATTCTAGGAATTGGACTCGAAAGGATAATTAATCTCATAAATTTATTTTAGATCATGCCCAAAAAGTTCCATACCAAAAAAAAAACATCATTATTTATATATATAGGTGACTTTTGTAGTATTTTTTTTTTAATTTTATTAGAAATGTACACACATACCAATACCAAGATCCATTGGCATGGAGAATTTGGTGTTGTTTTTGTCCTTTTTGAAAGGTCCCATGAACAGCAAAAAAACATTATTATTAAAAAAACAAACTTAAATATATTTTACTACAAAATAGTATAATGAGACAATTATGCTAAAGCATTCCAATTCAGCAATATGGTTGTCATGTGGGACATAAATAATATATATATATATATATATATATATAATTGGATTGCATCTCAATTACCATTCTTGTTCAAAATAAATAAATTTAATTACACCACTAATTATTCTTTGTTTTCTAGGTTTAAATTAAATCCATCCTTAAACTTTTTATATACATCTTTATATTCTCCTTTGAACTTAAAGATAATTTATTTTATTATCTCTTTAATACAAAAATATTTTAATTCTCACTATTGGGTTAAACTATAAACATATTCCATCAACTTCAATTGTCATTTTTATTTAATTAATCTTTAAAATTTTAAAATATTAACTAACATTTTTTAAACATTTGTATAGGATGGATTAATCTTTAAAATACATTTTTAGTCTCTATATATTTGAAACATGTTTCCTTTAGATCTCTATATTTCTTATTTTTTTAATTAGTTCATATATTTTTTATTATTATATTATCTAACCATTTTTCATCTAACTGATTTGATTAAAGTATATGAATTGAAATGATATTAATTTGATTTTAAAATTGATATGATACAAACTTTATGATAGTTGAGTTTTTTTTAGCCGCCTCCTTAAGAGGACTTATTTAATGTATAAATTTAAAAAGGAATTAATAATTTTGGAAAGGTTATGAGAAGAAGAGACCAAGAAATTGGGACAAAACCCTTTTTGAGCAATCCCATGTGCTGTGTTACCATGCCACCGAAAGTATATAATATAATGTCAGTGTTATTTGTATTTAATATAGTGGCTAATATTAAATCAATTAAATTTATTTCTATATATAATTTTCAATCATTATTAAATTTGGCTCCATATCTTTTTTTCAATCATTATTCAATACCATTCAATAATCATTTAAATACATTTTTAATAATTCATTGTCAAATAATTTATCTATCAATATATTTCTGCCAAGTTATTTGGATTTTAATATATATATATATATAAAAAAAAATATCTAAAAATATAGTAACATTTTAGATTTTATTATTAATAGATACTAATAGAACAAGAGTAGAGTATTAGAATTTGAATTTAGATCTTTAGTAAAAAGTTTGTATTTGAATTTATAACTGAATTACGTTCATGTCGACTAAAAGTTCGTATTTGAATTTATAACATAATTTTTTTTTCCAACATATTATATTTAAGTCAATGTTGAGTAGATTTTATGAAGGTCAAAATTCAAAATTTTACTCGACTAAACAAAAACAACATCAATCATCATTTTATAGTACGTTGGGATTCACAAATTAGATTTAGTAACCAAATCATTGTTGTGTTAGATTATATTGACCGGGACCATTGAAATTAACCAATAAGATTCAAAGAAAAAGAATCAAAATTTTAAATAAAAAAATTACAAAACATCATTGAAATTATAATAATGCAAAATTAGTGAAAACATACCATTGAAATAGAGTAAAAATAGGCATAAATAATTTTAAATCTTTCAATTTTGAGAGGAATGTAATTAAAAATGTCGAATTGATGTTATATGGAAATTAAAGAAAAAGTCAGTAATATAGATTTGTTAATTTTTATTAATAAATAATTTACTTTTCCTTAAAATTATATGAAATTTTGTAAAATATTTGAAGAAGAAGAAGAAGGAAACTGACATATGGAGGAAAAAAAAAAAAAAACAGAACATTTTTCTCAAGGGGCGATAGAAAAAATCAGATGCGGCAGGTACCACCCTAAGATCAGCACGTGACCAATTTACAAACTTCCATGATTATTTATTTATTATTATTATTTTCAACGCTAATATGCTATAGTATTCTATTTTAATAATGAAAGTAGAATTTAGAGTAATTGATGTATGCCTATGCACTGGGATATATACTACGGTATTTATTTAATATTTACCTTCTTATTATTCTGTCATTTAATATTTACATCATTTAGTATATGCTTTAAAATTAAAATAAATATTTCATAATTTAAAAGGTTATGAATCGAAATGATATTAAAATCAAATATATTTATTCTTGTATTTTATAAAAGTAATAATTTAATTTTGAATGTTAATTATATTATTCAATTAGACTAAAAAGTCGGGGGTGATGTTTTAATACTTTGTAATTTGTCTTAAATCATCCCATTAAAATGTTGAAAATTACGATATATACCAAAAATGTTATAAAGGAGTTGAAATGTAAAGTATATGACTTAAAACACATTCTTAACCATTACGATACACCACCACTTAGTATGTAAGGTATTGAATTTATCATGACCTACCAACTTAGAACATTTTGAACACTTACCATAACAATAAAGTATGTAAGATACAACCCGTGATGAAAAGTGTCGAGAGATCTAACAATCAACTTTTGAAATGAAAATGATGTAAACAATGCTTGAATTGACCGTATAAAATTGTATTTATATATATGGTATAAGTTAATATCATCAAGGACCAAAAAGGTAAAAATTATGAAGTGAAAAGAAAATTTGGAAGTACAAGTTTAGAATTGGGATACATTAGTTTTGTCTTAGGAGAATGATAACATAAGTTAACCCAATGAAGATTAAGAAAAATGACCAAATGTGAAAAGAAGAAAAAAGGCTTGTGGTGTGTGCAGCTCAAAAAGGATTCAACTTTTTAGGGGAAAAGAATGGTGAAAGGTAAATCTTTTGGACAATGTATACTTCCCAATGGACTATGTATTTTTGCTTTTTTCAAACATATATATATATATATATATATATATATATATATATATATATAAATGAATAAATTTTAATTGAGGAAATGGGAAAATGGAAAAGGAGGGAAAAAAAGTTGCAGGGTTGGGTTTTGATGGTGAAGGGGATGGGATTAAAGGCAATGAAATGGCATAAGGAAGTCAAAAGAAGCTTAGCAAAGTAAGTCTTTTTTGCTTATTTTGGTTTTTGTAAATTGGGAAAGGGAAAATTTTTAACGTCCACCATTACAGGACAGCCCATGCTATATATAGTTCTCTTAACTCATAACCTGTCAACACCCTCCGACCAACGTCGTCTCCGGATTCACAATCCAATATTTTCTCCTGTTTTTCCCCTCAAAACTTAAAAGTAATAATAATAATAACTAAAAAAAAAAAAAATCCCACCAACACATTCCCTTGATTCCCTCTCTCTTTTTCCCTCTTGCTGCAAATACCCTTCTGAATCCCCACGATTCTTCCCTCTTTTCAGGGATATTCAACCCAATTTCTTTTGCTGTTCCTTTCAATGGATCATCATCAGGTAGCAAGTACATGGTGGGTTTGTTGTTGTTGTTTGGTTTGAAGGTGATTCAAGATCGGATTTGTGGCTGAGGTTTTGTTCTTCTCAATCTGTTTGAGAAAAGGAGAAAAAGGAAATTTTTGTTTTTGTGGTGTGTTGTATTCTTTTTGGTGGTGGTTATGGAACAGAAGCACATTTTTCTATCTGCTTTGGGTGTTGGTGTTGGAGTTGGGGTTGGCCTTGGATTGAGCTCTGGACAAGCTGTTGGGAAATGGGTTGGAGGGAATGGTTCTTCTGATGAAATTACTGGCCAAAAGATTGAACAGGAGCTGATCAGGCAGCTGCTTGATGGAAAAAACAGCAATGTAACTTTTGATGAGTTTCCTTATTATCTAAGGTAATGATATGATTCTTTCTTCTTTGATCTTTTAAACATCTTTCCTTTTTTTGTTAGTCAGCAGGTTGGCTGGAAAGTTTCTCCGGTTATAGATTTTGGTTTAAGCCAGATTGATATTGTAATTGATCCTTGAGATAGTTGTTTGTGGCTCCTTCTAGATAATCACCCTGTTTGTGTAATCCATCAAAACAAGGAACCTTTGTTACTTATCCGTTCCAAGAAATTGGTGGTTATGGTTAAACTTCGTTTGATCCTATGTGGTAGAACGCAACGTGCTATTTGATGGTGTTTACTGAGGATTAGATTCTTGTACACTTGGTGAATGGAGGAGGTGATGATGAAATCAGAGAAGATTATGTCTATGCCTTGCTCATTTGTAAAACATTTTGATTAAGGGTGTTCATGATTCAATTTGAAGCATCCCTTTTTGTCTGTGTTGAGCTTCTGCTTTTGAAACTCTTCGAATTTTAATGCTTCATGTGTGTACACTTTTTGTCAACCACAATTGGTATTCTGTTAGTTGCATCTTAGTAATCAATAGAAGAAAAATCGCAAAAGTAAATCAATACAATGAAGTATTTCATTATAAGTACAAGAAAAAATCTACTTTGTTGTCAATTTATTTGTACTTTTTAGTCTATGCGTTTGGATTTTATTGAGCTTCCTTGTTGTTCTTTTCTTCCTCCTTTTTGTCCATAATTTTTCAACAATCTCATGGTTTTGCAGTCTTTTTCCTAAGTCCTTGTACCAAAGCGAATCTTTGTACCTTAAAGTGTTTTTGTGCCCATGGATTTAAAAATCCTTGGTTATTTTTTCTTTCACTGTTTAGAACTTAATCATGCCATCATTGTGAAAATTCTAGTTTGTGAGAATTTTCTGTGGTTCCTTCATCCTCGACACTTCCAACATTACATACCTATAGTTTCATATCTTGAATTCACATCCCTCATCATATTTCAATGTTCTTCTTTGAACTGATATTTCTTTGATGATAATCACAGCGAAAGGACGCGGGTCCTTTTGATGAGTGCTGCATATGTTCATTTGAAGCACTGTGACATCTCCAAGCACACCAGGAATCTTTCACCAGCAAGTCGGGCTATTTTGCTTTCAGGACCAACAGGTATGAATTACAATGCTTCTACCTCGAGTACCTTGTCGCAAACAATACTTTTCAGGGCACAGCATATGATGGAATCTGGTTGTATTTTCTTTCTTTCATAAAGAACTTTACCAGCAGATGCTTGCCAAGGCACTGGCGCATCACTTTGAGTCGAAGTTGCTGTTGTTAGACGTCTCTGACTTTTCTTTAAAGGTATTTAACTACACATTTAAGTTCATCTTTTCGGTTTTATTTTGTGACATAACGAGACTTACATCAGCAATGTTAAATTCTCTACAGATGCAGAGCAAATATGGTTGTCCCAAGAAAGAATCTGTAAGTTCCAACTGCCATCAGTGAGGCTTAAAATGTTTCTATTTTCCTAAAATATAGGTAATTGTCATGTTTTTAGAATGCAAGTTCTGAAAACTTCAATTAGGTTAGTAGGTATTTAGCCACAATCTGATGTGAGTGCTTAAACCCACATGTTGCTTGAGGAGGCCTACGAAAAGAGTTATTCCTTATATGTTGGAGTACTTTTGCAGTCATTCAGGAGGTCAATCTCTGAGGTGACATTGGAGCGAATGTCTAGTGTTTGGGGTTCCTTTTCGATTCTTCCTACAAGTGGAAATACTAGGGGTAAGAAAAATATATGTTTTCCTTCTCCAAGACAAATGTTCCTCGTACAGATGACAAGTTTATTCTGTCTTATCCAAAAATGGTTCTTTCTGTCAGAATGCTTGAGATCTCATACCATTTTCACTTGGCACATCACATTTTTTATTCTGTTGGCTAATTATAATAATTAAACAAAAGTCTCGAGTTCTGTGTTCTTATTCAAATATTCGTAGATTACTTATCATTAATGGCTGTTTTAAAGGTTATTCTGATTGATTTGTAATATCAATAAAGATGGACAACAGAATATCCCTTTATAGTTGTTCTTTTGAAGTTTAACAGAAAGATTCGTAGTTATAAATCATCTCTTCTTTCCTCATATTTTCATTTCATTTTCTCTTACAGGAAACCTCAGAAGGCAAAGCAGTACCACCGACATTCAATCGAGGTAGTTTATCTTTATCTAGTTGCAATATGATTGAGTAGAGCTGTAATTTTATTGGTGGCATCAGTTGCACACTATGTTTCAATTTCTAACTGAGGTCTTTTTTTTTTATTGCAGATGCACGGATGGCTCGTCTAATCTTCCAAAGCTTCGGAGAAATGCTTCTGCTGCTTCTGATATCAGTAGTATCTCATCAAACTATGGTTCAACAAACCCAGGTTAAATCCAAAATCCAAATAAATTTGAAATGTAATTATTTAACTACTCCTTGTTACTCAATCATATATTCACGCAAATGTAGTAATACGTTGTTGCTTTAGTTTTGGCAAACCAAATCAGTAATTCCTATTCACCACTATATATTTGGCTCTTTTTCATTTTAGTCCAATTATGTCTTATTTTGTTGTATTGATGAAAACTAGAGCATGGAATAATAGTTAAAGAAGCCTTGAATCATAATTTCTGATTATCTTTTTCAGCTTCCGCCAAGCGCACAAATACTTGGTGCTTTGATGAGAAACTTTTTCTTCAGTCACTTTATAAGGTAATCCACTTATGATTTGTTTGATATTGATACGAATCTTATTTTAGTATAGCTTATAATGGTCTGAAAATTTGTCTAATCGTTTGAATCTTACAGGTCCTGGTGTCGGTATCAGAAACTAGTTCCATAATTTTGTATCTGAGAGATGTTGAGAGACTTCTTCTTAAGTCACGGAGGATGTACAATCTGTTCCATAGATTTCTGAACAAGCTCTCAGGATCAGTTTTAGTTCTTGGTTCTCGAATGGTAGATGTGGAAAATGATTGCGGCGATGTTGATGACAGACTGACCAATTTATTCCGGTATAGTGTTGAAATTCGACCCCCTGAAGATGAGAACCATCTTGTCAGCTGGAAAGCTCAATTGGAAGAGGACATGAAGATGATTCAGTTCCAAGATAATAAAAACCACATCGCTGAAGTACTTGCTGCAAATGATCTTGAATGTGATGATCTTGGTTCAATTTGCCATGCAGACACTATGGTTCTCAGTAATTATATTGAAGAAATTGTTGTGTCGGCGATATCGTATCATTTGATGAACAACCGGGATCCAGAATACCGAAATGGAAAACTTCTGATATCTTCCAAGAGGTATGCACCACATGCCTAGTTAGGATTAATATCCCCTCCAATCCCCCCTAAGCAAGAAGAGAGAAAATAATAGAGCGCTCATTAATGAGCCTGTATTAATATATTATTAATAAAAATTTGGTTTTGGAGCAGTTTATCCCATGGATTGAGTATATTCCAGGAAGGGAATAATGAAGGAAAAGACACTTTAAAGCTTGAGACAAATGCAGAATCATCAAAGGTTTGATTTATGTTTCAAGAATTTGCTTCAAAAAGCACGTGTCTTTGTACTTCTTATCAATGTGATTTTGAAAAATGTAACTTTTTCAGGAAGCCCAAAGGGACGAAGCTCTTGGGGCAAAGACTGAATCTAAATCTGAAAATCCAGCTGCAGAGGCAGAGAAATCTGTTCCCATAGTGAAAAAAGATGTCGAAAATGTGCCTCCACAAAAAGCACCTGTAAGTTGGAGTCTTTAGTAAACTTAGGCCATGTTTGATTCGATTTCTGACCTTTCAACACCTTATAGTTGGTTGGAATGTTGATATAGAATTAAATTTACATTGACCAATTAGCTTAAATTATTGAGTCAATGGGTGATTTACCAAGTATCAAAGCAAGTCAAGTCAAACCTCCGCAATGTTATCATTTCCTTTCCAATTAATATTGATTTTCACTCATTAGGTTTTCTACATATTCTAAGTCCACAAGTGAGGAGTGTTAATGTTGAGATAATATTAAATTTACCTTTGTCCATCAGCTCAAGCTTATGGGTTAATTGGTGATTAAACAAAGTTCATTCTATACCTAATGGATTGCTTTTTTTTTTTTTTCTTTTTTTTTTTTGTATCGACAACTAAAATGTTTGTAAATCATAGGTCCCTAGACCGTGTCTCAAAATGATAACCAATTGTACAAGTTCTTGGTACTTGAATTACATTTGTTAAGAATCATTTGTATTTTATGAACAACATGTCCTTGTTGGTTCTAATGTTTGGAATTGAGTTGAAAACTTTGTTGCTCCCGAGTATTTTTTCACTTAATTTTCAGTTTATATGGTCACTGTTGGCTGACAATTTTTCCGGTTCCATCTCATTCTTTCATCCTTTTAATATTTCTTTTACTTCTGACAGGAAACTCCTCCTGACAACGAATTTGAAAAGCGTATAAGACCTGAAGTTATCCCTGCAAATGAAATTGGGGTCACATTTGCAGACATTGGCGCTATGGATGAAATCAAAGAGTCCTTACAGGAATTAGTCATGCTTCCTCTTCGACGGCCAGACCTCTTTAAGGGTGGACTTCTTAAACCTTGTAGGGGCATCCTGCTTTTCGGTCCTCCTGGAACGGGTAAAACAATGTTGGCAAAGGCCATTGCTAACGAAGCCGGAGCAAGTTTCATCAATGTTTCAATGTCCACAATCACTTCTAAATGGTTTGGAGAAGATGAAAAGAATGTCCGTGCATTGTTTACGCTTGCAGCAAAAGTCTCACCTACAATTATTTTTGTCGATGAAGTCGATAGCATGCTCGGGCAAAGGACTAGAGTGGGAGAGCACGAGGCCATGCGGAAGATTAAAAATGAATTCATGTCACATTGGGATGGACTCCTGACTAGGAATGATGAGCGAATACTAGTTCTTGCTGCAACCAACAGGCCATTTGACCTTGATGAAGCAATCATTCGACGATTTGAACGTCGGTAAGAATATAACATTTATCCTTAACCTGGTTTTATTCTCATTTAGTATTTCCACTTTCCTTTCCTTAGAACTCAAGGACACTATTGAACAACCTATAGAATACATACTGTTCAAGAAAGGCTATTACTCATCTTAAAGTGATGATCTACTTTGCTTATAATCATAATCATAAGTGATCTCTTGATGAGTTGTTAATGTTGGTGAGGATATGGTTTAATGTAACACATTATCTTTGCCAAAACCTGCTGAGCTCGTCACTAGGAATTAGAGAAGTATTCTATTAATTATTGACAAATACTTCATGGGAAACTCATTTGCTAATCCTTCAATATATTCTGTCGAACAGAATTATGGTTGGTCTTCCATCAGTGGAGAGCAGGGAATTGATATTAAGAACTCTTCTATCAAAGGAGAAGGCTGAAGATCTTGATTTCAAGGAGCTTGCAACTATGACAGAAGGATACAGTGGAAGTGATCTCAAGGTGTGTCCTCTAATATGTCTTACGATACCACATGAATTATTTGCCGAGTTCCATTGATCAGCTCATGACTTTTACCTCTGGCAACAGAACTTGTGTGTGACCGCAGCTTATCGGCCTGTTCGGGAGCTCTTGCAACAAGAGAGATTAAAAGATTTGGTAACTTCCATTAAAGCTATTCCTCTGTTTCATCATTACTTGTATAACACGAAATGTTATGTAATCAAAATTCTCCATATAAATTTGTGTAACTTCCTCTGCTATAGGAAAAGAAGCAGAGAGAGAGAAAGGAGAAGGAGAAGCAGAAGGAGAAGGAGAAGGAGGAGGAGATGGAAAAGGAGAAGCAGAAGGAGGAGAAGGAGACTGAGACCGAGAATGAGACCGGGAACGAGAATGAGAAGAAGGAGAAGGAAAATAATTCGGAAGAAGTTACAGGTACAAAAGAGACAGAACAAGAGGAACAAGTGATCATTCTGAGGCATCTAAATATGGATGATATGAGGCAGGCCAAAAATCAGGTTAATATCTATGTTTCCCTTAATTTTAAGATGCAAGTAGACTATATTTACGACTTCTTCGTGGGTCGTTTAGCTAGTTTCTTTTTAATATTTTGTTCATGAAGATTAACCCGAATCTCATGGATGTCTTTCTATGTTGAAAATGTCATTTTTGAATGAAATATGTGTTAAATAAACAACAATCTAGATGGAAAGATGTCAGTAGTCCATTTCTATTAGGAATCTTTTCTGGAATCTCTTCGGCTTCTTCGAGTAAATATCAATTTCGAAACAAAAAGAAAAAAATTGCTAATATTGAACTTTATGTGTGATGTATTGCAGGTTGCTGCAAGTTTTGCTTCTGAGGGATCAGTTATGAATGAGTTGAAGCAATGGAATGATTTGTATGGAGAGGGAGGTTCAAGAAAAAAGCAACAACTTACATACTTCTTATAGTATAACCAAGCATCTTATCTTAAACACGTAAGAGCAAGCAGATATGAACGTCATTGGAGAAAATGAGATGCTTTTCGGGTGCAAAGTCATGAGATTTGGGGAACTCTTCTAGCATTAAAGATCTATTCTAGCAATGAGTCAACCTATGTGGGGCAAGTTCCTCGCCTATTATGTGGTAGTGTTCCAGTGGTATCTGTCATTTGTTTCGAGTCATATGGTTAAGAAAAGGGTAATGAATGAACTCTTAGGCCAGTGTTCAAACCGTTTACCTCGTATCATTGAAAGATTTTAGTTACGATGTTTTCGAGTACATGGCGCTGGGAGATGTATTATGAAAATGTGGAGCAGATAGTCAGATTTGTTTGATATATTTTGGACCATGGGGAACATACCATAGGATTTGTACATCATTGATCTGTAATTTTTATGCATTCAAACTATAAAGGTTGTAGAGTTTGTATCATAAATTACTTGAGCTTTCTTTTAGAGATATTCTTTATGCATTATTTGACAGATATATATGGTTGAACTTGAAGCAGAATAGTGGTTAAGTCCTACATTCATATTTCTTAGTTTGGTACCTTAATAATCCATTTACTCTGCTAATAATAAAATACTAGAAATTGAGAAGATAATGTGGAGAAGATAACGGGGGTTGAAGGGTACGATGGTGAGTTGGGAAGGGAGGGGTTTCATTGGAGGCCACCGAAAGGAGAGTATAAGTTGAATGTGGATGCTTCAAAAAAGGGGTCAAATGGAATTCGATTAGGGGCTGTTCTTCGTGATTCACAGGGAAAGGTGATGAAGACTGTGGCACTGAGGACATTTTGGCCGGAGAAACTTTAACTTTGAATTGCTGATCTTTTATTTATTGAAAGTGTTTTTCTTTTATATATATATTAAAATTTAAAATAAAATAATAATAAAAAAAAAAACTCCTTATATTGTGAGCCCACAACAAAACAATTTATATCTATATCACCTTTGGTTTAACAGCCTATTTGATCTCTAAGTACGAACTATTTTAAGAATGAAAGTGACCATTTTACACAACTTAACGGTTTCCCATTTTTGGTTCATCTTCACGCTCAATACTACCTTCGAATATGACCTCCCCAAGGACCATTTTTTGGTTTATCTTCAATCTCAATACTACTTTCGAATATGACCGTTCCAAGGAAGATGCAATTCAAATGTGAACCAAAACAAGCGGGTGATCATGTGACATCCAATAGAGGATATGCAAGTATGATAAAGAAACACTACAAAACAATTGATAGTTTGTTTGGCTTGGATGAATCCTACATTCTAACACATCCTTGTGCAAGTGAAGAAATATTTCATAAATGTGAGATTTTGATAGTGAAGGATGAACAGAATAACTCAACACTGCCAAAAGTTAACATAAAATAATTTCCAATTATGGTGTAATGAAACAAGAAGGAAAAAAGAAGTGAAAATACAACGCAGTACAAGTACAGAAGCCTTCAAAAGTACAGCAAGCCGAAGCATTACCCATGCATGTGCAGTTTTGAACTTCAAGCAACAAAGCCCACCTAAAGAAAAATCTAATTGGAAACCTACTTGTTATTGAGCAAAGCTAATAAATTGAAGCAACATGATAAACACACTATTTAACCGGCTCTAAAGTCTAAACAGAACAGATATCGAAGTTACTTCAATCAACATACCAATCTAAATGCCAATCACCTTATACTCATTTAGTGAAGATGTGTATTGATTAATAATTGGTATCCAGGACAAAACTTTAATGCACAAGCATTTAAATAAAGTTACACTCTTCCTCAAATAACTAGTATGCAAAGATCATAAAAGATCAAAACCTTTCTGCCAATCTGGCTGTAACTGCTCTTAGTTTTGAATAAACTTTTCCAGCTGGAGAACCTAAAATGAGGCTGCAAAGAGAATCTCTAGCAATTTTGATGTTGGCAAAGGATCCTAATATGTGAATCTTGGTGTCTGCAATAACTATCCTTGTCTTTGTAGCATTTTCAATGGCAAATTTTGTTTTACCAGCTTTACCAGACAATCTGCCAATGGCACGGGACAAGTGCTCACCTCGAAGTGTCTTAACATCTTTAATCTCAAAAGATTCTACATAGAGTTCATCCACTCGTAAGAGTGCAATGGCATCGATTACATCAAAACCAAGCATGAAGGCGTGAACAAAATCTGCACACTTTTGCAAGTTACTGATGTCGGGTGTGTCTTGTCTTGTTTTCAGTTCAACTTTACGAGCCTTGAGGTTCATACGGATGTCAATTTTCATCTGATCATATATTGGGGTGTAGATCTCCATCCATGCTTTCTTGAGAGGAGAATATCGATGTGGAGGAACAGATACCTTTCGGAACTGAACTCGGCCATCATTCATCTCATGAGGCTTTAGAGGATCAAACTGTGGTTTTGGTGGCAAGGTGCCAACTTCAGTTACTGTTTTACTTGAAACTGTTTCCACTTCCATGGAAACGGGGACTTCAGTAGACAGCATTATGAAATTTTGCTGAGTTCCACCCTGCAAAAAACCAAATAGCTCCGATTATAAATCAATATGTGAGCAGTATCCGAGTGAAAAATAAGATGGATTAGAAACCCATCAACACGAAAGGCAGCACAATCGAAGGCATAAATCTCCACCCCCACCCTCCTAGAGAAAAAGGAAAAAGCAAAGGAAATAAAATTATAATAAAATCCCCAGTGAGAAGATTATACCTTGACCTTTTAAAGGTCTCATAATAAGGTAGTACACACATGTATAACCTCAGAATATAGACGTCTACCAAAATGTATTGTAAAATGAAAATGGAACACCCCAAAATATCAACTTGCAGAAAGGATGAGGTGAATAGTATTCCTCCCAAAAAACAATATTCACTTGCAATTTGAGAAGGGACTTAAAAAAAACAACACTTCAAAAGCTAGCTCTTCTAATTACCCAATCCACCAGAAATCCGTCCAAAAGCGCAGAAATTCGAGACAAATTATTCAGCAAAAACAAACAATAGGTCAAATCAACAGGAAGAAAGTCATAGAACAGAGTACAGCAAAAATTTGAGACGAATCAAATTTAAGAGGAAAAATATAAGTCTACCCGCGTTCTGTTTCAGCCCATAAGGCATGAATTCGCCTTCATACTAAATCAATTTGGAATGCACACGATACAATAATACTCCAGTCAAGCAATCAACGATTATCAAATGAAAAACAGAGCACCCCAAAAAAAGAAGACTTGCAGAAATCAGGAACCCAAAACCAATCATCCCCAGTATGAATCGAAAATCAAGAAATTATATAACCCCAAGAAGACAAGAGGTAGACACCTGCGACGGTGAGAGACGAGGGCGGGTGAGATGTTGAGGGGAGAACGGGAGCGCCACAGTATGGTGTCGGCTGAAGCTTGAATGGGAGAACCGCCGCTCAGTGCGGCCGGAAAATCTAGTACTGGAGAGTGGTCGGCGGTGCAATGGAGGTATTATGACTCAGAGCTTAGGAGCTGAAGTGAAGGATTGAATCTCAGAGAGAAGAGGAAGGAGATGAATGAAATCAAACTCATAAATTAGGGCAACCTCTGATTGTAATTTCATTTACCTTTTTTTTGTTAAATTACAATTTTGTCCTTAACCTTCGAAGAGTATTAGTCAACCCACTATGCTAAAATGGTAATTTTAGCATAGTTTTTTACAAAAGAAAAAAAATGGTTGAAATTGAAATGTCAGAAAAATAATACATGAAAAGTTGAGGATTAAAAAGAAAAATTCTGACTTGGAATTATCCAACAATATTTCTTCTTCGACCAGCTGCTCTGCGCTTCGTGTTCTTCAATTTTCCGTTTCCAATTCCATTGTTTAAGCTCAGCTGCAGATATTGTTTCCGAGAATGTCAAATCCATTAGAGAGATACCACAATCTTTCCCTAATAGACTCTCTGGTGAAGAGTTACAGCTACCCATTAGCTTGTAAGGAGCTAAGCTTCTTAATCAGAGGCGCTTTCATTAAACTTCCCAAGAATCTCCAATCTCTCATTTACCAACATATTATCACCGCCTTTCATCTCCTTCCCGAGTAAGTCTTCTGTTTGTTCCCTTCCTTCAATTTCTTTTATTTCTGTTCATTTTTACAAGATATTATAGATTCGTTTGATTTTTTTCTTTTTTTGGGTATCAAAAGATTAGAGAAGATTTGGGTTACTTTTGGTTATGGTTAGAATTCAGTGATTTGGAACTGATGTGCTGAGTACCCATGTAGTTTGTTAGTTTCAATTTTCCATATTTGAATCTAATTAGGAAATGTTATGAACTGTTTGAATGTTTGATTTTGGCCATTTGGGAATTGTTCTGTTCACTTCATTGATTAGAAAAAGGTTTTTAAATCCTTTGTCTGTGATTGGCTGATTCTTGTACATTACTTATTCATTTGTCACATCTGTCATTTTGCTGTCTTCTGCTTGAGCTTGTCTTATTAGCTACTTCTTGAATAGTCTTCAGTTTCTTTAGTGGAGAAGAGCGAGCATCTGTCCCGTTATCTAAGGAATCGCTTCCCTTTTAAGGATTCTTTTGAACAATTGGTTGAATATCTTAATGAACACATTTATTATCAACGTTAAATGAAGAGTACCATGGATTTGTCAATCATAAACCAATTTTCCTATTTGATTGCTTTGGTGAGCAAAGATGATATACAGATGTAGTCAACTTTTCGTTTGTAGTTGTGTACACCATCGATTCTATCTTGTAGCATTGAATCTGAGCATAACTTCTATATTAATATGTATTTTCTGTGAATTTCTTCCTCTTTTCTTTTCCTTATTTGTATACGTTTTCCCAATGCTTATTAAAAAATGGGAAGTTTAATATAAAACCAATATGAAATTTTCTGATTAAGGTGTGGTTGATTTAACAAAAGAATGCAGACGAGCTCTGCTGCATCCGCTGCACATCTCCTTGCTCAGGCTGTTGAAGCTGCTTTGCCTAAGCAAAAGAGAAACTCAGCGATTGTAGAATTTAAGAAAGCAATGGTTGCTCATAAGAGGCGTAGTAAAGCACATCAGGAAGAAAAAGGTGAATTAGTTGCAAGAACGGTTTAACTTCTTTGCTATTATACATCAAATCGAACATATTTTTCATGTTTTGCAACTCAATCTGATTGTGAACTCACAAATTCTTTAGGTTCGGGTCAACTCCCTCAAGACGTTCTCCTCCACATCTTCCGCTTTCTAGATGTTCAATCTTTAGTTTCAGCTGGGCTAGTATGCCGGTAATTATCTATCATGATATTTCCTTATCTATCAACAAAGTCAGTTATTACCTTAAGACTCTCCTATTCAACTATTCAACTTAGTTTACTAGCCTTTAAAGTTCACAAGCATTGGTAACGCTAATTGCTTCGTTTTAAGATAATGGTCATTATGTACTCAATGTGAAGGTCGTGGAATGTAGCAGCAGATGATGAATATCTGTGGCAGTTGCAGTATACAACATTTTTTGGTTGTTCTGATGACAACAGTAAACCCATTAATGATAAAGACAGTGAGGATGACAACAGTAAACCCAGTCATGTTGATTGGAAAGAGGAATTCAAGAAAACATATGTTGGTGAGAATTGCACGGTCTCTAATTTCTGAACAATTATATATGTGCATTAAGTGATCAACTTAAATTTAAGAAAAATACTATCCTTGTAACTTGTAGTTAGAAATATTTTTAGGGTATCAAAGGCATATTAGTATATAGCCAAGGAATTTGTTTGTAGCAGTTGATTACAAAGAAAGTTGGTGGGAGTTATTGTATTCCTTTATCTTTTTATCTTTAAGTATTGTTCTACTTTTTTGGGTTTTGTTACTTTTTTTTTAGTAAAACAAAAATTTTAATCAGATGGTTTTGAATTTGATAATAATTATTTGTACTATGGTGTTTGGAATGATAGGTAATTATTTGGGGAGAAACACATATGGAAGGGGATACTGCAAACACTGTGACACAATAGTTTCCTTTAGTACCTTGAGATGTCCCAATGATCATGGTAGAAATAAAAATAAACAAATCAAGCCTCTGTCAATCAACCAGGTACTTTTTTCTATCCCTTTTTCCTAAGTTCATTTTCAGGGTCTTTTTGGTCAGCTTTCGCTCTTCTACTCTCTTATTCTGGTTACATGAATCTCTCTCTCTGAATACAAGTGTAGTTTTTCTATTCTCTCCATCTCACTGAAATGAAATTGCTTTTGCTCATTTGAATGGTCACTTTTCATGAAACTGACTTCTTTTCAGGCTGATGGTAGTAGTATTGGCTTTTTTGCTATTGATTCTTTTAGAGGGGAAAAACACTTCCATGTTCTTTTGAAAGTATCTATAAAGATTTTATAGCTGCTTTTAAGTTTTTCAAGAATGCTTTTTTATGTATAGGGTTTTTGGAGTCATTTCATTGTCTAAAACCGATTCTGAATTGGCCTATCAATTCAAGAAAAATTTAAACTAGATGCTGAAACCAGTGATGGTTGAGTTGTCAAAAACTGTTCTTGAATTTTACTCGTTTGTTTGAAAAATACTCTCATTTGTTTAAATGTTGCAGTATTACCCATAGCCTTTCATGAACATTTCAAAAATGACATTGGAGTAGATATCCGTAAGAATTTTATATGAAAATAGGTGGCCTAGAATGAAATTTGGATTGTTATATTGTTCCAAGTCCCATTTTTTTGGTTCATATTCTAAAAGAGTGGTACACCAAGGGTGATTTTGAAATGTTTGTGATTTGAAACGACTCCGTTAGTTTTTGAATTTCTCCCCATCTGACCAAAATCCACAAATGAAACAATCAAATGATAAAATAACCAAACAAACTGAAACATTTTTGGGTTTTGCTTTTGAACTAATGATGATGTGTCTACTTCTTTTAGGTTGTTGAATATGTGTTAAATGGATCATCAGAATTGATTTATTCTTCAGATAGTGAAACTGATTCAGATGAAGTTGTGATTTCTGAGTTTTGGGCTCTTCCAAAGTACTTGGGCAGTAGGCGCCCGAACTGATCCTAAAGGTGAGGATTTGAATCTTTTAACTTTTCTTTTTTCCTTTTTGTCGAGAATGTTATATTTTAATCAAGTTTACTGTAAAGAAGTCGGCTCTCGTCTATCTTGGCAGCTTAGATTGTAAATATTATACCAATATCGTTGAGAATGAAGAATGAATGAGAAAGCAAACAAAAATTCAAGTCCACTAAAGAAAGAACGAGTTCAAACGAAGCAAAATGTTACCTCTAAAATAATTTTTTAAAAAAAGTCTGAAACTGAAGCTCATAAAAACATGAAACCCATATAGGACCAAACTTCACCGGGGTCACTTTCCACGCCTCGAAACACTATGTTATTTCTCTTTCCAAAGATCTCACAACAAAGTACACGCTCTCTCGAAATGTAAATGGAGGAGAACTTCTCGATCGTAGCTCTAATGTCCCTCTGCCCAAGCTCATTACAATATCAAGTTGAATGCATTCTGCTTGGAAACTTCATTTGATTTATTTGATTTAGATTTTCTAAAATTAAGCCTATAAACAGTATTTCTATCAATTGATTTTTTTCCCAATATTTTAAGAGTATTTTCAAAATAAAGACCAAGTTTTAGAAAATTTGAAACAATATAGTTTTAAAAACTTGTTTTTGTTTTAGAATTTAAGTATCTTACTTCAAAAAGATAGAAAATCATGATTAAGAAAATGTGAGAAAATAGACACAGTTGCTACAAAATTTAAATAGTTATCAAATAAGATCAAAATATATAAAACTACTTCGTTATTTTAAGAATGTTTTTTAAAATCAAGTAACTTATAAAACATTACTCCCACTCCACTCCACTCCTGAGTTCATAAACCTATTTTCAAAATCCAATCCAGGTTTGAAATTTTAAAAAATATATTTTTTAAATTTGTGTTGAAATATAGTATATATATATGGGGACATTCATTTTCTCATGGTGTTATATGAGCCTTTGTCAGGCATTTTTTCAACGACAAATAAACAATTTAGTCAATTTTAATGAAGAGCTAAAGAAAATGTTTTGATTGTCAATATATATATATATATATATATATATTAAACAAATTAGTTTGTAAAATTTATAATATAGTTCAAGAAATAAAATAAAAAAAAAAGGAGCAAAATTGCCCATTTTTATGAATATTAGTTATTATATTTGTGTGTTTGAATCATTTTAGTTAAGATTTAGGCATCTTGTTGTGTTGTGATTTGTGAGTCATGAATTACTTTTTACCTTTTAATCTATGGTTTGATTTTTAGTGCTTTATTAGTTACCTTTTAATGTAATTAATGTAATTATTTACTTACTAACAACTTTCTAATTTTTAATTTATTTTTTAATAGTGTTAAACTTTCTTCAAAATAATCATTAAAGTTAAATAACTCTATTTTTTTTAAAGAAATTTTACTTTTGTCCTATACGTGTACGTAGTTTATAAAATCTTAAGTTTGGAGTCAATTATTCCAATATTCTAGATTAATTATCTAGAAATATTTTTAAATAAAAATATCAAACTTTTGGATTAGGGATTCCTTTTTTCAAGTTTAACCTCTTAATCATGATTATTATTTGAAAAAAACAAACTTTGTTTCATAATACATCATAATCTTTATTTAATTACTTATCCTTATCATTATTGCTCTTTTATGAGAATATCATATACCTTATGGATGCTAACATTAGTTTAGTATTTAATAACCCTAATATCCATCATTGTTACAAACAAACTTTCCCATAATACACAAGGTAACCTAGGTCCTTATCATTACCATGCACTAAAGAACTGACCTTGGTACAAAATCTATATTCTTCTTATTTTATGATTAATGAATTTTAGGTTTGAGTTTTTTTCTATCACATATTTAGTTAAGAAACGTTCGAGATTCTATTGCATGTCTTGAATTGTAAGTTAAGAATATTGGAGCAATCGACATATTCTTTTAAATACAAAAATCACTTTTAATCGACAAAACTTGTTTTGAAAAGTGATGTTAATGTTCACAAAAGCTTTTAAGATTGAGGAGGATAGGAAGAAAAAACCCCTTTAATTGCTCATATTTGATGTATCTATGTCATATTTCCCATCAAGCAGACAAGAAAAAAATGGTATGATTATCTAATGGGCACCTAAGATTCCCACCAAATTAAACAAACATCCCTTAAAAGAGACAAGTTTAGCATGCTTTTAGATTTTATCCAAAACTCCTTAAACCCATTAATCTTTTGGTTTTATTTGATTAAAGAGATGTTAATGTGTGATTAATGAGAGCAAGTTATAAGATAAATCCAAATAATAAAGATGGGTAAGGTGGGTTTTAACTTTAGTGCAAAAGTATTAGCAAACACAAAAACTTTTATCATTAAGGAATTTGACTAAGGTTTCATATTAAAGCTAAATTAATTAAAGGGCCCTAGCTAATTTCCAAAGTCATGTTGATATATATAAAAAAGCACTTTAAAAGTAATCACTTAATGTTAAGAACACAATTAATCACTAAAAACATAGAAACCCCACCAAACCAAAAAGTTTCTTCCAAGAAATGATAAAAATGGTGTTAAAAAGCCCATCAATTTGTGAAAACATTTTCAAATGAGACAAGGAAAAATGAGACATTCATTCCCCTAACAACCAACCCCACTACTCTTTCATATTTAAGTCTTGTTTGGCAGCTCTAATTAAAATATGATTTTGGAATAATGGTAACCATTCGTAATTAAATTGGTATAAACAACGACTCGTCAAAATTAAGAGTTCGAATCTCCTCCATATTGAATTAGCTTGTGTTAAATGATCCATTCAAATTCTATCGTTATCAATTATCTTTGTCCACACAAAAATAAGAAAAATAAAATGACGAAAAAAGTTACGAATTTGGTAATAGATAGCCATCTTTCTTTTCTACCAAAGTTTTAATGATAGCACATGGAAATGTCTATTAAGATATGTATTTGTTTAAAAGAAATGGTTTTGATGAAGAAAAATGTGTAGGTTTAATTAATAAGCTAAGTTCCAAAGACATTGATATATATGTTCCAATATTCTAAAGTCAAAACCCTAATTTTTTTCTAAGGAAGCTAACTTGATGAGAGAGTCAACATAAAATAGGACCAGGCAACCAAACTTGTATGGTGGGGGAAGCATGAACTAAAGAAGATATTATTGATATGAGGGGAAAAAATTCAAAATAATTATGTGAATGCAATTTATTGTACATTGATTTAATTTCATTTTTTTTTTCTCTTTTTTAGTAAACAAATTGATTTAACTTGATAATGTAATCGAGGAAAAGATGGAGATTCGATAAGTGTACTCAAACAAATCAATTAAATTGACACATCCATAACACCTTCAAATTCATCATTTTCTCCATATATGTGTGCATGCGCTGGTACACTAATATTAGAGAACGAAAAAAAATGCTCGAAGGATATTAGTAGGTAAACCCACAGCTAGGTTGACGTATCTTATTTAGGAGCATGTTTGATTAACTAAGTTGTTAGGAAAACGAGTATTATATTAATCGTCTACATTTCACTACAATTGCACCATATTTGTAGTAAACACCATTACAAAAATATCATTTTCTTTTGCGATTGATTATTTTCATACCCTAAACCCTAACTTGGTATTTATAGTTTAAAGGAGCTTCTTTTTGCTTCTTAATCTTTAAGTTATACTCTCATAGCTCAATTAACATAACATTTGTACTACCGACCTCAAGGTTAATGATTCAATTAACCATAAGAAACAGAAAATTAAAGAGGTTAATATATTAATTATATATATGGTTAAATTTATGGGGTTGTTTTCCTTACTGAAAAAAATGGGTGAGTGGAGATATACTCATTTGTTGAGAGTAAGGTCAAAGCTTTTTACAGCAAAAGCCATTGTTTTCCTCATAAATATCCTTTAGAAAAGAAAAAGAAAAAAGAAATCCAAT